>JAVJIF010003749.1:0-325580 GCA_038442645.1 Agave tequilana
TTTTTTCCTTCACCAATTCCAAAATAACTTCTCTATCATTTCATATTGACATTTTCATCGCCTTCTCCTCCTATAACTCTAGCTTTTTTTCTTTTATTTTTCTTTCTTTAACAAAGAAGAACTCGTTAACAACCAACTGTTGGCCCAAGGCCCATCACTCTAGTTTTGATGATGATCAACTCATGTAGTTATAGTACTAATGATCTTGTGTTTAATTAGTGACAGATTCATGATCAAGATCTTAGTAGGTGTGGGCTTCACAAAGAATTTAAAGTCAAGTTTGGAGCTAGCATGGTTTGATTCAAGAGCTTGTGCATAAGACCACATCAAGTACTCAAGAGGAGTCTAACTCTATGGATCGTGTTTGGACCAAGTCAAGAAGATGATAAGACTTCAAGTGAAGACTTCAAGAAGATGAAGACTTGTGTCTAGATTTGTTTTATAAGATTTCATTTTAGATTAAAATGTAAAAGTTAGAATAGTTGGTGGATTGCTCAAGTATACTATATACACACACACTCTTGATATTTATATGTGTTTGTACAAAAGAGTTTTCATTTTGGAAAAATACCGTTTTGGTTTTTGGTATTCCAAGTATTATCTTTTAACCAAAATCATGTTAGAACTTAATGTCAAAAACATTGATATTTCATCATGTTTGTATAGTGGATCATATCCATACACACAATGCTTTAAATGAGTTTAGAATATCTTATTTTTGTATTTTGGAGAAATTTGGAAAACAAGTTTTGGAAAAATCAATTTTGGAAAATACTGTTTTCGTTTTTAAGCCAAAATTTCCAAGTTACAAAAATAGTCCAAATTATTTGTAACATGCTTTGATTTTGTGCAAGCATGTTTGTTTATCAAAGTATATTGGTAAAACTATTTTTGTAGATTTTTCATGATTTTATGGGATTTTAATTGAGCCAAAATGACCAAGTTTTTCTTCCCTAAAATCCCTGACCTGGCTTCAGCCGGTAGACCGCGCGACGTGCACAGACGTGCACGAGTCTGGCTGGAGGGCGGTCGACCGAGACGGTCGACCACCAAAGAGCTTCTGCTCTCTGGAAACCCCGGTCGACCGAGCGGTCGACCGACAGAGAATCTGTTCTCTGTTCCAGAGGCTCGGTCGACCGGGTCGGTCGACCGAAGCCCCAACGGTCTGATTTCTGACCGTTGACGGTCGGCCGGTCGGTCTACCGACAACTCTGTCAGACCCCAACGGCTAGTTTTTCTAGCTCTATAAAAAGGGGCATTTGGGGGCTTTTTTCTCCAAGATTTTGGGAGAGTTTTTGGGCCAGTTTTTCCTATCCTTTCAAGAGGTTTTCTCCACATATTTGAGAGCAAATATTTTCAATCAAAAGGAGAGTTTTATCAAGAGTGATTAAAAGAGATTTCTTTAGTTTTTCCTCCACCATTCTCATCTTTGTTTTTCTCGCAAACACTTGAGCAATCCATAGACATATTCATTCTATAGGAGTGCTGTAGTGAGATTGTTTTTAGGTGATCAAAGTGTTGTGATCACCAAAGACTCTTTCTTTGTTCTTTGAGGAGGCGGATGGTTGTGTTCGCGGTGCTTAGAGTTCGTGTGTGAACTCTTTGTTTGAGGTGCGGCCTCGGCGAGCTAGAGAGCTTGCGGTGTGTACGGACTAGGGAGTCCGAGAGCTTGTAGGTGGTTGCGGCACCGAGTGATCCGGGGGATCGATTATAGTGGAAATCCTTCGTGTGTCGAAGGCGGGGATGTAGAGCAAGAGTGCTCGAACCTCGAAACAAATCCTTGTGTTTGCGATTGCTCACTCTCTCTATCTCCTTATTTATATTGCATGCTATTACTTGTCTTATCTTTACATGCTTGATATATTGTGTGCCCTTATTGTACATGCTTGGGATTGTTTGCTAACACTAGTTTTCAACCAAGAGAGCCAACGCGGCACCTCAACTCTTATTTAGAGGAATCTTGAGGAGTTTGTCCAGAGCCCTTCACGGGGAATTCGGCAACACTCTTGTGTTAAACTTGGTGTTTAGTGTAAGAAGATTAGTTTAGGTCATAATAGTTTTTCATTCCGCATTTAGTGACCATTAGATTAGCCATCACCTATTCACCCCCCTCTAGGTGATTTACAATTGGTATCAGAGCCAAGTGCTCTTGATTTGGGTCTTACAACCTAGAGTTAAAGATCCTCATTTTTAGGCTAATCACAAAATTTGTACACACACCATGGATTTCATGTCACCACCCATGTTTTACATTCTTAACATCCATATATGGAAGGTGAAGATGTCTTTGTACCTCAAAGCTTAGGAATTCATGTTATCTTGCCACAACTAATGATGCATATTGTTTAAATGGCAAGATATTGAGGCTAATTCAAAAGCTCTAAATGCTTTGAAGAGTACCCTAAATGATGATTATTTATCTAGGGTGCTAACATTGATTTGACTTTTGTAGTGTGGAATACCCTTCTCTCCCTTGGCGAAAAGATCAATACTATGAGGGGAGCGACTCGGATGTTGGAAGCTACGCTTCCAACGCGTGCTATATGGTCCAAGGGGATAACCCCCTTGAGGTAAACACCGAATCCGAGCTAGATGATAATGACATGTCATATGATGAGCTTAGCACATTTTGTCAACTCTTTCTTGAAAAATATGACATGCTTAAAAGGATATAAAAATTTGAAAAAGAAATTTGATTGCATGTTAGAAGAAAATGATTCATTTAGAAATAAAGTTGCATGCATTAAAAAAGAAAATGAATTTTTGAAAAATGAGAATGTTTCCTTAATGTCCAAATTAAATGATCTTTGTGAAGGAAACACAAATTTGAAAATAAAATTGTTTTGGTGAAAAACAAAAAGAAGTTGCTTTTTAAGAAAACACTTCTTTGAAAAGAAAAATTTTTGAAAAAGAAAAGGAATTGTTTCTCAAAAGAAAAAGAAAAATGATTCACAATCTCACCATGCCTTTCATGCCACCATTGATAATAGTGAGATTAATGTTTTGAAAAATAGGATTAATTGTTTGAGCTCAACCTTGAGCTCATGTGCATTTAACCATAAGAAATTGGAGTCTTTGTTTTCAAAGAAATAAACTCTACATATTCATGCACATCATCATCATGCATATGCTTATGTTGCACGTCATGACCACTCCCACACACATAAGCATTCTAAGGTGTACAAATGTACACATTGTGGCCGCAAAGGCTATTTAGCAAAGTTTTATTTGATAAGTTATATCATATTAATTTTGCTAATAAAATGTTTGGGTCCCTTACAAAGCTAACCCCCTAGGACCCAAGAGAAGATGGGTACCAAAACCCCCACCGTGTGTTATTGATGTAGGTGAGGGCTCTCACAAAACGTGAGAGGGATGATGCCTTGATGGTGAATGCACATGGACTTGATGGACACATATTTGATGCACCGCTATCAAGGAGGTTTGGTGGGACAACCACCATGTTTTGGAGATTTGGAGCATAGTCCTTGGTTGATAACTATCTCTAAAACTCTTAATTTATTTACATGCTTATTCATTTGTGATATCATATAGCATGTTCATGTTTTATTTATTTATTTTTGTGCTTCTTGTGGTAAATACTTGTTTAAATGTAGTTTTATCAAAACTTGTATTTATACATGTACAAATAGTGAGCAACAAATTGATTTATATATGTTTGTACTTCATTGTTCATTCTTTGTACTCATTATATGCACATGTATAGGCTAGTTTTGATGATTATCTCATTTATACATGTTTTGCCTATTTTCATGGTTTACTTCATGTATATGCAATTTTTATTCAAATCTAATAAAATATACATGTATACCGTGAGTCCTTGCCTTCATGCAATACCTTTAATAGACTCTTTTATGTTTGGGATATGTATGTATATTGTTAGGATTGGATAAATCATACATATACCTTGAAGTTTTTTTATATGAAAAATGAATTTTCATGTTTTGTTTGAGAAAATAATATTCATGTTAATTTGAGCTATATGACTATTTTCATGACAATGCTAATTACATGATTCTTGAACACTCACACTTTATTTGTTTTGTTATGACCTTGGTTCATGAACATATTTTTTGAGCGTTATAGTCTTTGAGTGTCAACTCTTGTGTATTGGTATGATTCATTAAAAACATATGATTTGATTTCTTGTTTTTGAAGGATCTTTAACTAGTGTTTCAAAAATTATTTTTAACTAGTTATTATTCTTCAATTGGGAGTGGTTTTTCACTATAAAATGTTTTCAAACCCTATTTTCGAAAACCCCTTCCTACACCGTTAATGGGCGGACGGCTGGGCGAGTATCCCTTGTAAACTTTATTAAAAATCCTTTACCTTGTGCATATAAAGGGTGGTAGGTTATGAGTTATATACTTGATTTACATTGTTATTTTCAATTGGTATCATTGGATCTTTTCAATTGGTATCTAAATTGATATTTTGTTATATACTCATATTTTATTTTCTATATATGTATGCTTCATTATTTTCATAATATCAATTGCTATTGGTATTCTCTTTTCATACATATATATGATTTTCATGTGCTTGCTTTACAATTGGTTAAAATATTTAAAGCACATAGTAAGTTATGCTAAGTTTGTTTCAAAACTTTTTTTTCAATTGGTATCTCAATTGACATTTTTGTTAGCCCAAAGGCCTTCCACTCTAGTTTTGATGATGATTAACTCATGTAGTTATGTTTACTAATAATCTTGTGATTTTAGTTCCAGATCATTAATCAAGATATTAGTTGGTGATTGCTTCGAAAAGAGGAGTTTGGAAGCCTTCACATGGTGATTCCGGTGCCCGAGCTTCAAGATCACTCATTTGCACTCGGTGGATCACGGTTGGGATCAAGTCTACTTGAAGATGAAGATCGTCAAGAAGACTTAGGTATCATAGAGTTTAGTGTGTTTTAGATCCATGTGTAAAGTTTAGAATAGTTGATATGCTCAAGTGCACAATACACAAGTTTTAGGTTTTTGGATTTGGTTTCATGAATAGTGATCAAAACAAGTTTACTTTGTTTTTATGTATATTAGATGTGTTCAATATACATACATGCTTCATATCTTAGACAAACTTATTTTGATATGTCTATTTATGAGTTTTAGAAAAAATCAGATTTCCTATTGAGAAAATACAAGTTTGATAAAATACAAGTTTTGGTTTTTGGTAAAAATGTTAAGACACAAAAATAGTTTCATATGCTTGATATTTGAGTTAAATTTTATCACATGTTTATATATCAATGCAAAATGATAAAACTATTTTGGGTATTTTTACAAGACTTAAAAAGATTTTCTAAAATATTTTCAACATGTGTTTCAGACCCAGACCTGTCTGTCAGGCCAGGTCGGCCGACCGCATGGGTCGACGAACCATAGGCCGGTCGACCGACGTGCACAGACTCGTGCACGTCTGGCACACAATGGGACGGCCGACCGGGCGGTCGACCGTAACTGAGAGCAGTGCTCTCTGTTTATTTCGGTCGGCCGGGCGGTCGACTGGTTTGCTCCAACGGTCACATTTCTGACCGTTGGAGGTCGGCCGGGCCGGCCGATCGGTTAGCCTGTCAGGCTGCCAGATCAGCCTAACGGCTAGTTTTGTTTGGGGCTATAAATACCCCATTTCTTGGGGGATTTTTAAGAGATTTTTAGAGCTGATTTTCTCCCATTCTCTTGTTTTAAAAACAAGTTTAAAAAGTGTTTAAAGAGCAAAAATTTCATTCTATTTGTTTTTAAGTGTTTTGTTATTTTCAAAGAAAATAGGTTTTGGGAATTAGTTTATTGTTCTTCATTCTATATCAATTTGGTATTTTTCCAAGAGATTTTCTTTGATCAAAACACTTGTTTTTTTTCACACTTGAGCTATCTTCTATCCTAATCTATTTAGGATCTTTGTTTGTGGAAAAGGAAAAAGGAAAGAGGTTTGTGGTTGAGACATACCACTTATTATAAACCCTTGATTTCTTGAGTTGCTCCCTCTTTGGTAGAGGTTGAGGTTGTTGTATTGGGTGGTGTTAGCTCCCTCTTTGGTAGAGGTGGAGATTGGTGTTTACTCCCTCTTGGTGAGGTGGAGTTGGTTGTTGGTTGTATGGCTACGGGCCTACCCTCGGTTGTGAGGCGGTGTTTGAGAGAGGAGTTCGGTACTCCATTGTTGTAACAAATCCTTCTCGGTGGAGGTTCCCTCGGTGGAGATAGTGGATTGGAAATCCTTCACGGTGTGAAGGCGGGGATGCAGAGCTAGGGGCTCGAATCTCGAAACATATCATGACTTTTACGTTTGATCCATTGTCTCTCAACTCTCTCTCTTTACATTTGTACAAAACATCATTCTCATTCATATCATTCATTGCTTGTGTTGTGCCTTGCATATTTCATATTGCTATATCTTGTATATGCTGGTTGTTTGTGTGTGCCTCACTTATACTTAACCACAAGAGCTTCACATAGCACCTCAACCCATAAAGGGAATCAAGAGGAGTTAGTCCAGAGCCTTCACGGGGAATTCGCTACACTTGTGAGTTGTATTAAGTATGTTGCAAAATTTGCATTAGCTTCCGCATTTAGCGCATTCAGTTTCTAGATTAGCATTATCACCTATTCACCCCCTCTAGGTGATTTACAATGGTATCAGAGCCTACGCTCCTGATACTTAGGCTTAACATCCTAGGAGTGAGATCCTTGTTTGCTAATCTTGTTTCCATTTGCTTGTTTGCACACTCATATAGTTTAGAACCATGGACTTCATGACCCCACCTATGTTTGACCCTTCCAACATTCTTGTTTGGAAGATTAGGATGACCGTTTATTTACAAACCCTAAGATATAAGGTTTACTTTGCCATTACCAAGAAATCCTACCTTAGTGATAGCAAGCATATAGGGGCCAATGCACAAGCCCTTAGGCCATTAGAAGCACATTATTAAAGATTATCTTATGAGTGTTTTTAACCTTGATTCCGCTTTTGCAGTGTGGAACAAGTTGATAACAACCACCACCTCCAAGCTTCAAACGCCTATCCAACAAGAAGAGGAATTAGTGGAGATGAATCCGAGCCACAACAATGCTATATGGTCCAAGGGAATGACTCCCTTAAGGTACACTCGGAAACCCACTTAGATGATGATGATGATGCTAGTTCTTCAAATGATTATGATGCCCATGCCTTGAATAAAAAACTATCTATTGTGTGTGAAAAATTAATAGAAAAATATAAAATTTTGAAAAAGAAAAGTCTAGGAATTGAAAAGAAAATAAAAGTTTACATTCTAGACTTAACAATGTTTTGCAAGAGAAGGTTGAGGTCTATAATGAAAGGGATTCATTGAGATCTCAATTAGAACTTGCACTTAAAGAAAATAAGATTTTGAAAATAAAATTGATTGTGAAAAATTTTGAAGAAAAACGAATACTTGTCTTCAAAAGTTGATTTTGTTTTAAAAGAGGATGTTGCTTTGAAAAATAAAATAATTTCTATTTCAAATGATTTAGATGTATGTTTAAAGAAAAATGTTTCTTTGCAAAATAAAATAGATGCACATGTTTGCCATGCTAGGGTATATCAAACACTTCACCTATTGCATGCCACACTTCTTCTTTGCTTGATAATGATATTTCCATGCTTAAGAAGAAGGTTGTTTTTTGGGCTCCACTTTGAGCAATGTGCCAAGAGCCATACACGTTTGGAAACTTTGTTTCGAAAGAAACAAGCTCCATCTATTTATGCACACCCTCCACGACATACACATGCTCCTCACGGACACACCCATCACATGTATGCTCATGTGTACACTTGTACACATTGTGGACGTAAGGGCCACCTTGCTAAATTTTGTTATGATAGATTACATGTTTTAAATTTAGCAAATAAGTTTGTTTGGGTTAGAGAAGGTACTAACCCCCATGGACCCAATAAGATATGGGTACCAAAGACCACCCCTCCTTTGTTTAATGTAGGTGTGGGCTCTCGCATGACGTGAGAGTTGAGGTACCTTGGAGTGGATGCGTTCCGTGCTTAAAGGAAATCATTTTGGATGCATCACTTTCAAGGGAAGTTTGGTGGGACAACCACCATATTTTGGAGTCTTGGAAGTTGCCTTCTAGGTTTTGGTAACGATTCCTAACTCCTAATTATTGTTTACATGCTTTTCATATTCATTGTTTATAGCATGTTTGATGTTTATTGATTATTATGACAATGCCATGTTTATTAAATCCTTGACATACATGTTTAACATTTTGAGACACCCATGTTTAATATGGACCATTATTTTAGTGTTCTCACCTTTGTTTAGCTATCATGTTATCATAGGTTTAATAATTGTGGATTTTCTTAATAATCATGTTTATGTTTATCATGTTGATTTATATCTTGTTTTGATGCTTCATGATTTGAATATATGTTTAAATGTTAGTTTTTATTAGACTAGGATGTATACTTGTGCATATAGTGGGTCACAAATAAATCTATATATGTTTGGCTTTAATGCTTATTTGAACCCATTAGATATGCTAGTATAGTCTAGTTTTGATGATTCATGCATTTTAAACTTGTATTCCTATTTTGGATTTGTTTTATGAGTTTTCATTTCATGTATATGTCTATTTTGCCAAACCTTAAGTTATACATGTATACCCCTTGAGTCATTTGCCTTTCATGCAATCTATACATATGGACTCAAATTGTGTTTAGGGATATGTATGTATACTTTTTGTGTTGACAAATCATACATATACCTTGAAATAAAATTTATTTTAATGAAAATATAGTTTTTCATGTATCCATGTGTTTATGTTTAACTTCATGTATATGTCTATCTTGTCCAAACTATTAGATATACATGAATATCCTTATGAGCCACGTGCCTTCATGCATATATCTTTGTGGACTCGTTGTGTTTGGATATGTATGTATACTTTAGTTTGTATAAGACATACATATACCTTGAAGATTAAATAGTTTTGATGATTTTCATGTTTTCGTGTCTTAAGGAATATTGAGTTTAATTGCCAATTTTCATGATTATGTGCTTCACATAACACTTGCACACTCACCTCTTTTACAATGTTTCTCATGATTGTGTTTTTCATGAGTATGTTTGAGCTTAATAGATTTTGAGTGTTTTAGTGCCATGTGGATTTCATGTTTCATGAAAAATATTTTTGTTTTATCCTTGCTTGAAGGATTTCGTACTAGTTTACAAATTTTTCTTATAACTAGTTGCGATATTCTGCATTTGGTATAGATTTTCAACCATACTACATTTTCAAACCTTTTTGAAAACCCCTACCTTCTATGGGAGGTTGGATGGGAGATCATGTTCATGTATGCTTTAAAATGAAAATCATTTAAAACTTGAACCATGATTGGGTGGTAGTTATATGATGTATACATTTGATATTATTATTGTTTCAATTGGTATCATTGGATTCTTTCAATTGGTATCAATTTTGACCTTTTTTGTATACTCATATATGTTTGTATGTATGTATGCTTTCAATTCCAAGAATATCAATTTCTATTGGTATCTATTTTTCATACATATATATGTTTGTGTTTGTGCTAAGCTTGATCTTTAATTTGCTTCAATTGATTCAATTTTCAATTGGTATCTTATTTCAAGCCTATGCATGTGTTTTGTTGGTATTTCATAAAGGGGGAGAAAATTCGATTTTCATGTTTACAATTGGTATTTGTATTTCCACTCCCTTGCTTTATGATAGAAAATAAAAATTTTAAATTAATATCCAAATTGATTGTCACCCCTATTTGGTTTTGTTTTGTTTTTAGACAAAAAGGGGAGAACATTTTTTTAACCCTTTTATTGATTCATTGTTTCGAACAAAAGGGGGGGAGAAAAATTTATTGATTTGGTTTTGCCTTTACCCTATTGATGATTGTTTCTTTGTATTAAAAAGGGGAGAAGATTTTATTTTGTTTTGGTTTTTACCCCTTTATTGATGATTGATAAAAAGGGGGAGAAAGATTTTGAGTTTGATTGTGTTTCATATATGCATGTTTTTGTTTTGCATATATTAAGTTTAATTTAGTTTAATTTAATTGGTATCTAGAGCATGTTTTGTTTTGAACATTTTGTTTTAAACATTTCATTGGTATCTAGAACCTTTTATTGTTTATGCATATTATGCATTCATGTTTAAGAGCCTTCATTATATATTATTTATTGTTTATTTGTTTATGCATGAGTTAAGGGGGAGCTTCTTTGAAGCTTAACTTTAATCCATGCATATATAACTCCATGAGTTTTGTCATCATCAAAAAGGGGGAGATTGTTGGCCCAAAGGCCTTCCACCCTAGTTTTGATGATGATTAACTCATGTAGTTATGTTTACTAATAATCTTGTGATTTTAGTTTCAGATCATTAATCAAGATATTAGTTGGTGATTGCTTCGAAAAGAGGAGTTTGGAAGCCTTCACATGGTGATTCCGGTGCCCGAGCTTCAAGATCACTCATTTGCACTCGGTGGATCACGGTTTGGGATCGAGTCTACTTGAAGATGAAGATCGTCAAGAAGACTTAGGTATCATAGAGTTTAGTATGTTTTAGATCCATGTGTAAAGTTTAGAATAGTTGATATGCTCAAGTGCACAATACACAAGTTTTATGTTTTTGGATTTTGGTTCTCATGAATAGTGATCAAAATAAGTTTACTTTATTTTTATGTATATTAGATGTGTTCAATATACATACATGCTTCATATCCTAGACAAACTTATTTTGATATGTCTATTCATGAGTTTTAGAAAAATCAGATTTCCTATTGAGAAAAATACAAGTTTGATAAAATACAAGTTTGGTTTTTGGTAAAAATGTTAAGACACAAAAATAGTTTCATATGCTTGATATTTGAGTTGAAATTTTTATCACATGTTTATATATCAATGCAAAATGATAAAACTATTTTTGGGTATTTTTACAAGACTTAAAAAGATTTTCTAAAATATTTTCAACATGTGTTTCAGACCCAGACCTGTCTGTTAGGCCAGGTCGGCCGACCGCATGGGTCGACCGAACCATAGGCCGGTCGACCCATACGGTCGACCGACGTGCACAGACTCGTGCACATCTGGCACACAATAGGACGGCCTATCGGGCGGTCGACCGTAACTGAGAGCAGTGCTCTCTGTTTATTTCGGTCGGCCGGGCGGTCGACCGGTTTGCTCCAACGGTCACATTTCTGACCGTTGGCGGTCGGCCGGGCCGGCGACCGGTAGCCTGTCAGGCTGCCAGATCAGCCTAACGGCTAGTTTTGTTTTGGGGCTATAAATACGCCATTTCTTGGGGGATTTTTAAGAGATTTTTAGAGCTGATTTTCTCCCATTCTTTGTTTTAAAAACAAGTTTTAAAAAGTGTTTAAAGAGCAAAAAGATTCATTTTATTTGTTTTTAAGTGTTTTGTTATTTTCAAAGAAAATAGGTTTTTAGGAATTAGTTTATTGTTCTTCATTTCTATATCAATTTGGTATTTTTCCCAAGAGATTTTCTTTGATCAAAACACTTGTTTTTCCACACTTGAGCTATCTTCTATCCTAATCTATTTAGGATCTTTGTTTTGTGGAAAAAGGGAAAAAGGAAAGAGGTTTGTGGTTGAGACATACCACTTATTGTAAACCCTTGATTTCTTGAGTTGCTCCCTCTTTGGTAGTGGTTGAGGTTGTTGTATTGGGTTGGTGTTTGCTCCCTCTTTGGTAGAGGTGGAGATTGGTGTTTACTCCCTCTTGGTGAGGTGGAGTTGGTTGTTGGTTGTATTGGCTACGGGCCTACCCCTCGGTTGTGAGGCGGTGTTTGAGAGAGGAGTTTGGTACTCCATTGTTGTAACAAATCCTCCTCGGTGGAGGTTCCCTCGGTGGGAGATAGTGGATTGGAAATCCTTCACGGTGGTGAAGGCGGGGATGCAGAGCTAGGGGCTCGAACCTCGAAACATATCTTGACTTTTGCGTTTGATCCATTGTCTCTCAACTCTCTCTCTCTCTCTCTTTACATTTGTGCAAAGCATCATTCTTCATTCATATCATTCATTACTTGTGTTGTGCCTTGCATATTTCATATTGCTATATCTTGTATATGCTTGGTTGTTTGTGTGTGCCTCACTTATACTTAACCACAAGAGCTTCACATAGCACCTCAACCCATTAAAGGGGAATCAAGAGGAGTTAGTCCAGAGCCCTTCACGGGAATTCGGCTACACTTGTGAGTTGTATTAAGTGTGTTGCAAAATTTGCATTAGCTTCCGCATTTAGCGCATTTAGTTTCTAGATTAGCATTATCACCTATTCACCCCCCTCTAGGTGATTTACAATTTAATAAAGCTTATGCATTGTTTTTTCAATTGATATCAATATGTTTCAAATTTGTTATAAATTTACAATTGGTATCAATATGTATTGCCTATTTGAAAAATTCAAAAATTCGTAATATTTATTTACAATTGGTATCAACATGATTTTTTTACAATTGGTATCTTAAAATTTGATTACAAGTGGTACCTTAAAATTTTTAATTTACTAAGATATCTCAAAATTTGTTTTATTGAGAAAAATTCAAAATTTTGTTTGAACAATTAAAAATCAAAACATTTTTTATTTGTATTGCCTATATGCAAGGAGAGCTTAACATCTCTTCCACATATAGATTCATGTTGAGTGTATCTTGTATTGAGGAGCTTGACAACTCTTCTTTATGTGATACACATGTGTAGGGGGAGCTTCACATCTCCTCTTATGCATTACAGATTATGTGTTATGTGAATTGGGGCTTGTCATCCCTTCTTCATGTAATGCATATATGTAGGGAAGCTAACTTAGCGTCTTCTTCTTCATGAATGTATATCGCATATAACTTTTTATTGATTTGTTTAAGATTACCCCTTTATGATCTCTTATGTTTCGGACAAAAAGGGAGAGAAAAATTTGATGATTTTGTTTTTACTTTAACCCCTTTGTTGATGATTGACAAAAAGGGGGAGAAGTATTTTAGTATATATGCATGTTTTCCTTGCTTTATTCATAAAGGGGGAGTAGTATTTATGTTTATGCATCTATGTTTTGTTTTCAAATAGGAGAAAAAGAATTTGATTTGTTTTTAACAAGTTTGTTTAAATAAGTTTCAGGTAAAAATCATAGGGAAATTGATGGCTCTAACACAAGACTCACACTTTTGGACGCCGCAAAGATTTGGATCCTCGAGCCCAGCACAATAGAAGCGCTCCAGGATCAATCAAGAATGAAGACTTTCAAGATTTATATTTTTTCTTTTTAGTTAGAATTTTTAGTTGATTTTGTCAAAACCTAGATGATAAAGGTAGCTTATTTTGGGATTGACACATACATACTTTTGGTATTGCTTCATGCCTTCAAACAAATTTGAAATAGAAACATATTGATATCAATTGAAAAGCCATAACAAAATTTTATTGTAAAAAGAAAAAATACAAATCTTGGAAGTCTCCACCCAAAATATTTGTGATAACTCTATATGTTTTGTCATCATCAAAAAGGGAGATTGTTGGCCCAAAGGCCATTAGTCCGACATTTTGATGATAACAAACCATATTTAGTTATGTTTTTAACAAGTTTGTTTAAATAAGTTTCAGGTAAAAATCATAGGGAAATTGACGGCTCCAACACAAGACTCACACTTTTGGACGCCGCAAAGATTTGGATCCCCGAGCCCAGCACAATAGAAGCGCTCAAGGATCAATCAAGAATGAAGACTTTCAAGATTTGTATTTTTCTCCTATTTGCAAAGCAAAACATATATGCATAAACGTAAATACTACTCCCCCTTTATGAATAAAGAAAGGAAAACATGCATATGTACTAAAATACTTCTCCCCCTTTTTGTCAATCATCAACAAAGGGGTTAAAGTAAAAAACAAAATCATCAAATTTTAACTAAAAAGAAAAAATACAAATCTTGGAAGTCTCCATTCTTGATTGATCCTGGAGTGCTTCTATTGTGCTGGGCTCGGAGATCCAAATCTTTGCGGCGTCCAAAAGTGTGAGTCTTGTGTTGGAGCCGTCAATTTCCCTATGATTTTTACCTGAAACTTATTTAAACAAACTTGTTAAAAATAAATCAAATTCTTTTTCTCCTATTTGCAAAACAAAAGTGTGTGTGTGTGACAATCCCAAATAATCTACCTTTATCATCTAGGTTTTATGCTTGATTGGCATGCTTATCTCCTAGATTTGCATACATGTTTATGAGCATACATTGTATATTTATTTTTTATTTGTTATGCATGAGTTAAGGGGGAGCTTCTTTGGAGCTTTACTTTAATCCATGCATATATAACTTCATGAGTTTTGTCATCATCAAAAAGAGGGAGATTGTTGGCCCAAAGGCCTATCACTCTAGTTTTGATGATGATCAACTCATGTAGTTATAGTACTAATGATCTTGTGTTTAATTAGTGACAGATTCATGATCAAGATCTTAGTAGATGTGTAGTTTCAACAAAAGATTTAAAGTCAAGTTTTGGAGCTAGCACGGTTTGATTCAAGAGCTTGTGTATAAAAACACATCAAGTACTCAAGAGGAGTCTAGCTCTATAGATCGTGTTTGGACCAAGTCAAGAAGATGAGAAGACTTCAAGTGAAGACTTCAAGAAGATGAAGACTTGTGTCTAGGTTTGTTTTTATAAAATTTATTTTAGATTAAATTGTAAAGGATAGAATAGTTGGTGGATTGCTCAAGTATACTATATACACACACACTCTTGATATTTATATGTGTTTTTACAAAAGAGTTTCCATTTTGGAAAAATACCGTTTTGATTTTTGGTATTCCAAGTATTATGTTTTAACCAAAATCATGTTTAAACTTAATGTCAAAAATATAGATATTTCACCATGTTTGTGTAGTGGATCATATCCATACACACTATACTTTAAATGAGTTTAGAATATCTTGTTTTTGTATTTGGAGAAATTTGGAAAACAAGTCAATTTTGAAAAATACTGTTTTCGTTTTTAAGCCAAAATTTCCAAGTTACAAAAATAGTCTAAATTATTTGTAACATGCTTTGATTTTGTGCAAGCTTGTTTGTTTATCAAAGTATATTGGTAAAACTATTTTTGTAGATTTTTTATGATTTTATGGGATTTTAATTGAGCCAAAATGACCAAGTTTTTTTCCCTAAAATCCCTGACCTGGCTTCAGCCGATCGACCGGGCGGTCGACCCGCGACGTACACAGACGTGCACGAGTCTGGCTGGAGGGCCGGTCGACCGAGATGGTCGACCGTCAAAGAGCTTCTGCTCTCTGAAAAACCCCGACAAAGAATCTGTTCTCTGTTCCAGAGGCTCGGTCGACTGGGCGGTCGACCGAAGCCCCAACGGTCTGATGTCTGACCATCGGCGGCCGGTCGGCCGGTCGATCGAAGCCCCAACGGTCTGATTTCTGACCGTCGGCGGCCGGTCGGCCGTCGACCGACAGCTCTGTCAGACCCCAACAGCTAGTTTTTCTAGCTCTATAAAAAGGGGCATTTGGGAGCTGTTTTCTCCAAGATTTTGGGAGAGTTTTTGGGCCAGTTTTTCCTATCCTTTCAAGAGGTTTTCTTCACATATTTGAGAGCAAATATTTCCACTCAAAAGGAGAGTTTTATCAAGAGTGATTAAAAGAGATTTTCTTTAGTTTTCCTCCACCATTCTCATCCTTGTTTTTCTCACAAACACTTGAGCAATCCATAGACATATTCATTATATAGGAGTGTTGTAGTGAGATTATTTTTAGGTGATCAAAGTGTTGTGATCACCAAAGACCTCTTTCTTTGTTCTTTGAGGAGGCGGACGGTTGTGTTCGCGGTGTTTAGAGTTCGTGTGTGAACTCTTTGTTTGAGGTGCGGCCTCAGCGAGCTAGAGAGCTTGCGGTGTGTACGGACTAGGGAGTCCGAGAGCTTGTAGGTGTTGCGGCACCGAGTGATCCAGGGGATCGATTATAGTGGAAATCCTTCGTGTGTCGAAGGCGGGGATGTAGAGCAAGGGTGCTCGAGCCTCGAAACAAATCCCTTGTGCTTGCGATTGCTCACTCTCTCTCTATCTCCTTATTTATATCTTACATGCTATTATTTGTTTTATCTTTACATGCTTGATATATTGTGTGCCCTTATTGTATATGCTTGGGATTGTTTGCTAACACTAGTTTTCAATCAAGAGAGCCAACGCGGCACCTCAACTCTTATTTAGAGGAATTTTGAGGAGTTTGTCCAGAGCCCTTCACGGGGAATTCGGCAACACTCTTGTGTTAAACTTGGTGTTTAGTGTAAGAAGATTAGTTTAGGTCATAATAGTTTTTAATTCCTCATTTAGTGACTATTAGATTAGCCATCACCTATTCACCCCCCTCTAGGTGATTTACACCAACGTGAACGAACTTTTATTGCTTAGGGATTTGACCCGTGTAGCCTATATGCTATAACGGAAGTATCGAGGAAGCAAAGCACATACACTTAAAATACTGATTTAGAAATACACGTTTTCGTGCACGGTTACCTCCGATCAAGAACCCACAAGCTGCAGCTCTAACAATCTATCAACCTGCGACCCAGGATGGTAATGAGTCAGGTCGGTTTCAGATTTTCTATATTCATAACCGGACTTGTATATACATCGGGTCCAAAATTTTGACCATACCCTATTCACAAGGTATCTGGTCGAGGTCGGGGTCAGGTTTTGGTGAGATTCTTAATGCCCATAAGGTCTTCAGGTACGAGTATACAAAAGATAAATTTGTACCCTACCCAATGTTCATAGGGTTCGGGTCGGATTTGGTTCTAAATCAGTTTTTGATCGGATATTGCAAGGGAAAAAAAAAAACTAACAAGGACAAAGAAATACATGTTAAATAGTCGAAGCATATTGTTTGTATGTAAAAGTAAAATTGAAGTGTTTGTATGAAAATTATAAAGCTAGAGAGTAAATTTACACAGTCAATATAAAATCTAAAAATATATTCTTACTTATTTATAAATATCATGAATCAAACTACGAATAAATATGTATTAGTCGGGTATAGGTTATGTTCAGGGCCAGACAAGTCCCGGTTGGGGTTGGTTCTTTTTGATCCATACATTAAGGGTTCAGGTTAAGTACAGGTCTGAGTCGGGACAAATTTTGTTTGATCCATACTAGAACCAAAAGTTCTATCGGATAAGAATTTCAATCGATATACTTACCATAAATATTCAGGACCTGTTTTGGATCGTTTGGTTCGGCTCGGGACCAAACGCGGACCGAGTAATCTGGTAAAATTTCCAGCTGCGGCCTGCCCATCTCCCACTCTGTCTAACCCGGTTTTTAAACTGTTCCTTTGTCCCACTAATCTCTCTCTCTCTCTCTCTCCCCCCTCCTGCAGCTTTTATTGGTCTTTTTTTTTTTTGCAGCTTATTGCTGAATTGTCTTTTTTTTTTTTTTTTTTTTGCAGTTTATTGCTGAATTTATGCACAACTTCTATCGGTTTATGTTCAGAAATCAGCAGCAGCGGCAACTGAATTTCTACTGCTGCTGCTTCAGATCTCCACAGCATGTAATCCTACATTTTCAGTCGCTGTTTGTGAAATCTATCCAACAACATTTCTAATAATAAGTTAATAAAATTGTGCTTAAAACCTGAGTAATTATATTAATAATTACATACTAAAATGTCTTGTATGAAGGGATAACAAATGGAGACGCATACATGTATAACAAATGGACAAAGGGACTACTGGAAAGACTACAAACAGATTGCACGGCACATCCACGATGTTATGCTTCACAGTTCACATGAACATACCTGGGGTCTCTCGAAATGCACCCCCATCGAGTTGGCAGTAATGGTGGCAATGCATTATATGGAGCATAGTCCCAGGGTCATCTTACAGAAGAAGGATGCGGATTATGATTCTAATGTCGGTGTGCCATATTGTAATTGGCTCTTATGTTGTCGTGGCTCCTGCCCAAACCGGGCGTGGAGCTTCAATGTCACGTTGGCTCCTTGAATTACTTTGCTGACCATATTGCCCCCAACAAAAAAAGTGATGATGGTACCTCACAAATTATTACAGGTGTGCCATTTTTTTTTTAATATTTTCACACTTAGTGAAAAAGTCTAAAACACCCCTTTCCTCCTCCCTCCCCTCCTCCCGCTCCCCGGCCTCTCCCCAATCTCCCCCTCCGGCTCCCCCAGTGGCGTACGCAGAATTTTCACTAAGTGGGGGCGAAAATATTTTGAACTAAAATTGAAAATTTATAAAAATCAAACAACATATTCCAAGTTTTGATATTACAAAAAAAATAGAGGGGCTCCCATTCAAGACAACATATCTCACTCAAAATTACAATGCTCCCCTTCGAGGAGCCATATTCTGAAATCGTTGAATGATTAATTCATTGTCAATGCTGTCAAATATGTCTTTTTCAATATATGTCACCAAGCACTCATTCATCAACTTATCACCCATTCTCAGAAAAACCAATGATTTTTTCACTATCAGTTTCTCCAAAAAAATGCCTCTTTTTTATTCACAACCTAATGATCATCCACTAAAGAACAAAGGAAAAACAAAATGAGGTTACTCTTCTAATTTCAATTAAACTTCAAAAATTTCAACAATTATACAAAGAAATCCCTAATCTCAAAACCCTAATTCCAGAGGACAATCAACAAATCAAGAACCCTAATTCTGATAAAATTTTTTCCAAAATCCAATCTTTTTTAAAAATGATCAATTGAACGGAACCAACCAATTCTTTTGTATATCTTATCAGATTAAGAATCAACCAAGACTTACAAGTGGAAACTCTAACTCAGATCAAGAAATCAAGTTACTGAAATTCAAAATTCAGATCGAGAAATTACCTGCTTGCACTTCTTGTATTGCTTGCCGTTGGCGGTCTGCATCACGAGTTCCGTCGAGAAGATGTTGTTGAGGTTCTGCTTGACGTCGAAAGAGACGAGCTTGAGATCGTAAGAGAAGAGAGAGATCGTTAGTGAGAGAGATGCGTTGGAGAGGTCTTGAGAGAGATTTGTTGGAGAGGTTGTGAGAGTTCTCAATCCCCAGAGGAGAGACTGAGAATCTGTCATTAAGAGAAACTAGAGTTTTTTTTATTTTTTTTATTTGGGAGATCAGGAGAAATGATCCAAGTTGGATTTTTTTTCTTAGTTAACCCAACTCCAGTGGGGGCGACCGCATACGCTCGCCCCCACCTGGGTCCGCCACTGGGCTCCCCTCCCCCCGATCTCCCCTCCTCGTCCTCCCCCACCCCCACCCCCTACCCCAGGAGGGGGCAGGCCGGAGGGGGAGATTGCGCGGTTTGGAAGGGGGGGGGGGTGGGGGGTGTTCGTCGGCGAAGGTGGGAGAGGAGGAGGAGGAGAAGAAGAGGACATTTTTGCCTTTTTTTTTTATTTTTTGGATGCCTTTATCACGTTTATTGGTGCCTAATCACTGAGGTGCCATCATCACTTTTTGGGGTGGAAATATCCTCTCCCATTGATGGAGCGGATAGAAAAAGAGGTCATTGCTAACACTATGAGATACAAACATCTCTAAACATCGCTCGCACATGAAAAATTTCCTCCATCCGATAATAGAACAAAATCTAATATAAAATCATCTCGACAAACAATAATACATACATGTGCACTTAGAGTACGAGATGTTTGGACCATTCAAAACTTCTTCTTTAGTGTTGGAACCGCCGATGACCATCCTTGCCCCTATCCGATGACCATCCTTACCCCTATTTGGCCTCCTTCTAGTATCTGCATTTGAGTTTCATTATGATCGAAGAGCGGAAGGATTAATTATCGGGTTATTCTTATATTGATCGCCTTAATCTTTCATATTTCTAAAATTACCCCTCAAATCATCATAATTGCTCAATCACCACCAATACTTTTCATATTTCTAAAATTACCCCCACCGTGTTAAAGATCGCGATCACACCGCTCCGCAGACCAACCCCTTCTCCTTCTCCTCTTCTGCAGCCTTAAAAACCCATCTCCACTTCTCCTCTTGTCTTCTCCACTAACCCGCCTCTGCCTCCTCCTCCTCCTCCTCCTCCTCCTCCGTCGCTTTCGCTGCCGACCCTCTCCTCCACCGCCTATCCCTCTTCTGCCGCCAGGCCCACGGCCACGACTACCTCAACCTCATCCACGCTTACTCCTCCCTTCCCTGCCACCTCAAGCTTGCGTCCTCCTGCTCCCTCTCCTTCTCCAATCTCGCCTTTCCTTTTCGTCTCAACCTAGTCCGTTGTTGGCCTGCTCTAGTTCGCTCTTTATTGTAAGTTGGCATCGGTTGGGGCATTGTCTCGAACCCATCCTGTGCATTGAGCGGCAGCGAGGATATTGGAGACAATGGTTTCAGCTTTCCCACAACCACCACATGGTCAAGCCACCAATTTTGAACATCATCAAGCTATCGTTACTCCTCTTTATTAGGCTGAGGCTGAGTTTGTGTTGACATTAGTCATTAGTAATTTACTTAAGTTAACTAACAATCATTAGTTGATATGGATTTTATTGATGCGAAATCATTCAAATAAAAAATTGAGCCATTTTGATGCATCTATCAACTCCAGTAATGCTGCCAGAACACAATTAAGAGAGTTTAATGTTGAGAATTCAGAAAAAGATGCGGGAAGCCGCTCGTCGGAGCTGACCTCACTGGCGTTCCTCACATGCTTGGCGACATTGCCATCGATGCTCGCCGAAGATGACCTTGCTCGCAGACCATGCTGGAGCCTCTCGCAGGAAGGAGATGGACTTGAGAGTAAGTCGAGAGACGTGGAGCGTCATGTGCAGTAATTTTTGAAAATGAACCTAATTCCATCGGCGGCACCACCTAACGCAGGTGGTGGATCTGGACCCCTGACCTCACGCTCCTGCATGAGTGTCACCACCACCCATTGTCGTCGCATCTGCCATCGTTTTGCTCACTGTCATTGTCCGTTCCCCTGCCTCGTCGTCCACGATGAGAGCAGAAAGAATGAGATTAGAGAAAGTGAGAGATACTAGAGAGATTTAGGGAGAGAGACTCAGAGATAGGGAAGACAGACAGAAAAGAGAGAGACTCAGATAAGACAGAGAAGAGAAGAGAGAAAGACAGAGAAGACACAAAGAGATGAGAAAGATGGAGACGAGATAAACTGAAGAGAGAGATAGAGAAGAGAGAGAGACTCACAGAAGAGAAAAGAGGTGGGTCCACGGGAGGGTAAAATAATAATCTTCCTCTTAAACTGTTAAAAGCTAACATCAACCGATAGTGGGGATATATCTGGCCGTTTTTAAAGAATTGAGAGTAATTGAGTAATTATGATAATTTGACGATAATTTTAGAAATATGAGATTAAGGGGAAAATATGAGAAAAACTCTTAATTATCTCTTTCTTTCCTCTTCTTTTTTCCCCTGCTAACTGAGGGAGAGTTTATAGATTAGTCTGGATAGTTGATGTTAGGAGTAATCACAAAGGTAACTATTAACTAGGACTAGAAAAGACTTTGATAGATTTTCTAATGGCGTGACGCTTGAAGAGTCAGTTTCACATTGTCAGGGGCTAATATTCAAATAATAATTTATTAGAGACTAATATCTGAATACAAAATTTTTTAGGGACTAGTATTCGAAAAACCCTTTTTTAATATGGTTTTGATCTTCATTTTTTCATGTAACAAATGTTCAACCGTGAATCATTGTGTTTTCTATTTCTTAGTTCTTATGACAACAGTGCAATTACGTAGTATACCTTTTTTCCTTTATTTTTTAATTGAGAAATTTTAGGGCAATGAGGTGGGATAATTTTGTGATAAATGTTTTTAATTGTAATTGTAATTTCGTTGTTTCTTTTTTTAACTGAGAAACTTTAAGGCAATGAAGTGGTAAAGTGGTCTGAGTGCCGGGATAGACCTCTCAAAATTCTCTAAATTCAGCGAAATTTCAAAAAGTATGGGAGCTTGATTTTTTTATATTAATTTATTTGGTTCAATTTTATCTGTAGTACAATGGTAAAATCTCTTAGCAGTGGGCAAAAAGTCTTGGGTTCAAAATCCCAGTTGCACCAGGCTTCAACCTATATTTCAAAAAAAAAAGAAAAAAAATTTCTTGTGAGATTTAACAGAAAATTCAAGAAATTAAGTTTAAATTATTAATTCAATTTCTAACATGAGATTTCATGAGATAAAACCAAGTGACATGCGAGTAATCATCCATAAAAGTAATAAAATACTGAAAAATCAAGTTTGGATTTAATAGAAAATGAATCCCATACATCACATGGGTGATTAGTCTTTTCATTGACTCGATTAGGATATGACATTCCATGGTACTTCCCTTGTTCACAAGACTCACGCTCTAGAGACTCAATTTGACTAGACTTTGGAACCAAAATGTTTAAAATCGATAAAAAGGGATGATCTTGTTGGCCCAAGGGTACAATCACCTAATAATTTGATGATTCTAAAACTCATGTGGTCAAGTATTGCTAATCAAGTTTAAGTGTTTTAAGTTTACAGGTTTCAAGAGTTAGGTGTTTAGCTTCAATATTCTTTCAAAAGAAAGTATTAAGATACTCAAGTTGATTCAAGTATGAGACTCAAGCTCATAAAGTCAAATTTTAAATTTTGAAGAAACCCACTTGAAGAAGACTTGAAGTTAGTGTAAACTCTAGTAAAAATGTAGTCTGTTTAAGTTTAGAGTATCAGATTGGATGCTCAAGAATTTCACACACACTCAAAAAGAATTTCAAAAAACTAGTCTTCTATATTTATCATGATTTGATGGACAATATATCTTCAATCAAATTTTTATCTATATATTTATATATGTTTATAGGTTGATCTACTCAAAATATTTCAACATCTCCATATGTTTTTATAAAAATATTTAAAAAATTGAAATATCTTCAAAAACTAAACAATTAATGTTTTTGGCTGAAGCCAGTTGATCGCCCTCTGTGCAGAGCAAAATCAGAGTTATGGCCAATCGTCCGCATGTGCACAGACGTGTACTTGAACTTGTGCTCTGGGCCTGGTTAACCGCCCGGTCGACCGATGGCTGAAGCTCAACTGGCCCAGGTCGATCGACCGTGGGGTCAACTGCCTATGCAAATTTGAGGACTGAGCTTAGATGCCTTTCTGGCTGGTCGACCACCCAGTCAACCGAGCACAGCCAGCTAGCTTATGATAGTGTTGCCAGTCGACTGGCAAAATAGCAGAAATGACAAATTGCCTATTAAACGACTATTTTTGCATTTAAACCATTTTGTTTTATCCCCAAACGAATATATTTTACTTCTTCAGGATTTTATCTGGTGTTTAATGACCAGATTAACTCTCTAATGGTCTTAGCCCTCTTTCTATACATAGGAGCCATTGTAGAGAGTTTCAAATCAAGAAAATACCTAGAAAATTGTTTGAAAAATTCAAGAAAAATTCAAAGTTCCAAGTTTTTCTCAATTTTCAAATCTTCATTCTTTTGTGATAGTTTTCAACTATTAAAATCATTCTTTCTCTTATTGTTCTTTCACATACTTTTTGAGCCTCAAATCTATACTCTATACTACAGGAAGTTGTATTTGAGAGTGTTTGTGATCTAGTGGAGGTCACCAAGTCTTTGTAATCTTCATTTTTTTGAGAGTTCCTCTACCTTTCCCATTGCTTTGAAGGCAGGAACTAGAGTGATCGATGAAAAATCGTCCACAGAAATGTGTATTTTGAAATCAGTGAAAGTGATTGTGCTGCTTTGGCTTTCTCGATACTATCATGATAACATAGTGATTATGCGGGTCGCAAGGACGAGAGGCGATAGAAGCTTTACCGGTGATTCAAGAAAGTGTTAAACTAGTGTTCTTTGCTTAAAAAGAATTTAAAAAGAAAAGAAAAGAAAACAAGAAGCAGAAGAAGGAGAAGAAGAAGATAAAAATATGGTGACGTGATTTGGAGAATAGTTTCAAAAATAAGATTAAAAGAGAAGAAAAATCATGGCTACTTGATTGGAGTGGAATAAGCACTCGAAAATGTGTGTCTTATGAAATTAATGAAAAGCTTATATAAGCTGATGTTCCCTCGATACTTCCATATAGCATTGGATCAACGGGTCGAACCACAGGGACGGGAGGCGATAGAACCATTAACAGTTCTTATTCACATCGGTTGTTAACAATTTCTTCTTTGTAAAAGAATGAGAAAAGAAAAAGAAAATAAAAGAAATCCAGAAGTGATAGATGGAGAAGGCGATAAAACGGTTATGTGAAAATGAAAGAGAAATCATTTTGAAATAAAAAGAAGATGAAACGAAGGTGAACTAAGAAGATGGTGAAAACAACGATGAAAAGATAAAAGAAGAGTTTGAAATTGATTTTTAAAATAAGATAAAAGAAAACTCATGGCTACTAACTACTAATTGCTCCACTAACCATGCTAACCTCTTAGTGATAGTTGTCTCACATGGATCCTTGGCCATCACTAATTCTTGGCTTCAAGAGACGATACAGAGCATGACCCATAAGATGGTTCTTCTACATTCAAATAATACATCCATACCACATAACAAGTTACAAACTACTATTAATTCATCAAAACCGGTTAGAGGTGAGCATGAAATAAAGAAGACATTGCAAGTTAGCAAGTTAGTGGATTAGGTGTTAGAAATGTTAGAATGTTAGAATCCATCATCATGAGCCATCAATGGCTCTTATAAGAGCAAGGCCTTGTAGAGGCTATTAGATTCATGCGAATTATCAAGTAAGTGCTTAGATGGTTAGTGGTTAGTAGTTAACTTGCCATGAGAAGAAAAGATTAGCTAAGCATTATGTAGAAGATGGAGAAGATTATAATGAAGAAGAAAGGAGGCACCTTTATATAGATTATACCATCTATTACATCAATATCTCTCTATCTCTCTCTTAATCTCTTTGCCCTAATACACGATCTAAAAAGGAAATGAAAATACAAAATAAAAGAAGAAGAACACCTACAGTATCCTACACTAAAAGATAGAAAACCTAACCTAAATCTCAATCTGCTTGCGTTTTGGCCCAACCCTGCCATATTTATAGGCAAAAGGAGATTCCAGAAGACGAGACGAGGCCACGCGTCGAAGATGGCCCCACCACCTTGCCATGGAAATGTGGCATTTGCCGCGTTTTCACGGCAAAACCAGGGACTTAGGTCCTGGTTTTGGCAGACCTTCTCCTGTTTTCGAGGACCTTCCTGGTATATCTGAATTCTTGTATTTTCACCCGGATATTCATCTGACGTGCGCAAGGGTCTAGGTTCAATGCATCTTCTAGAAGCTCCCTTACTTGGCCTCCAACAAATCCGGATTTAATTACCCAAAAATGGGTTTAATTAAGCTCTTATTACCCTTTTGGCCTCCTTGTCTTGATTATCTGCAAGAGAGACCAAAACGCGGTTTAGACCGACATTTTATTCATAAATCAGTAGGAAAATGTGATATAATAATGCAGCACTGTAGACTGATCACTACTCTTACTACTAATTATTTTCACTAACGATACTAACCTCCTTGCGATGAAAATTGCCTCAAGAAATCATTGGCAACTCATAAACTTGTTGCTCAAGAAGCTTTCAAAGTATGACCCATAAGAAGTGGTTAGCATCCCAACTTAGCCAATAAGGTGCAATTTACAATTAGTCTATCAAAACTACAAGAGAGTAAGTATGAAATAAAATAGTCTTTGCAAGTTAGCTTGTTAGTAAGTTTAGAGTTAGAGACCCTTTATTTTGAGCCATCAGTAACTCTTGCAAGAGAAAGGCCTATTTGAGGCTACTAGATTCATATAGGTCATAATTAATTAAGTGTTGATATGTTAGTGAGTTAGTAGTGAGATCACCATGAGA
This sequence comes from Agave tequilana, assembly GCA_038442645.1. Taxonomy (NCBI): domain Eukaryota; kingdom Viridiplantae; phylum Streptophyta; class Magnoliopsida; order Asparagales; family Asparagaceae; genus Agave; species Agave tequilana. The sequence continues at coordinate 25,889 of JAVJIF010003749.1, forward strand.
GGAAATGAACCAATAATAGATCTAGAAACAATGAAGAGAAAGGAGGAAGATTGCATTAGATTGTCACTCTTTATTACAATGAACTCTCACTTTTCTCATGAATCCAACTCTATCCTAACACTAGATCTACAAAGGAAAAAATTAAAAAAGAAGAAGAAAATCCTACACTAATCTACAACTAGAAAGAGAAAACCCTAGCCACTGCTCTTCTCTCTCGATTTCTGGCCTCTTGGATGGATATTTATAAGCACAGGGATATGGACCAGCGAGACAAAGCCATGCGTCGAAGATCAGGGCCATTGGCCCTGAGTACTGTCGCGGATGTGTGACAATTGCCACGAATTCGCGGCTTGATTAGGGTCAATGACCCTGATCTTTTGGCCAGTGTCTCTCTCAGCTTCAAGATGCTTCTGTTGGCCCAAAGGCCCTTCACCTAGTTTTGATGATGATCAACTCATGTAGTTATAGTTACTAATGATCTTGTGTTTAATTAGTGACAGATTTATGATCAAGATCTTAGTAGGTGCATAGCTCAATAAAGGATTAAAGAACAAGATTTGGAGCTTGCATGTTGTGATCCAAGGAGTTTTGGATCAAGCTTGGACCAAGTCAAGAAGATGAGAGCCTTCAAGTGAAGACTTCAAGAAGTTGAAGACTTGGGTCTAGGTATAGAATTTATTTTTGTTTGTTTTAATAAAAATGTAAAGGATAGATAGTTGGTGGATTGCTCAAGTCTATATCACACACACACTCTTGATTAGAACTCTGATTTAATTGATTTCATAAAAGATTTTGTTTTTAGAAAAGAACTTTTATTTTAGAAAAAGATTTTCTTTAAGACAAAATATTTGTTGGTTTTTGGTATTTCTATCATGTATATTCTTTAACAAAACCAAGTTGTATACTAGATTTCAAAAACATAGATATTTCATATTGATTGTGTAGTGATCATATCCATACACACCATGCTTTTAAATGGACTCAAATATCTGTTTTTGTATTTGATAAAGGTTTGGGAAAACATTTCATGGAAAATTAGGTTTTTATCAAAAGAATTTTACCAAGTATTTTACCTTGATAGTAGTATGACACATGCTCATACTCTATGATTTTTCAAGACCAAACATTTTATCCAAGACCCAAAACCTATATCCAAATTGTCCAGGTCCTGGAAGTTCTGATTTTTCAGAATTTCTCAGTGACCGGTCGACCGGCAGTCGACCGGCACTCGACCGACATGCACAGTTTTGTGCATGTGCGTATCAGTCGACCGGGACTCGACCGATACTCGACCGACCCAAACCTGTTGCTCTCTGGAAATTGCCAGTCGACCGGATCGGTCGACCGACAGTTCATTCCAGAAGAGCGGTCGACTCACCAGTCGACCGGTGGCTGCAACGGTCAGAAAAATGACCGTTGGCCGGTCGACCGGCGGTCGACCGCCAGCTCTGACAGAACCCCAACGGCTCTATTTTTCTGGCAGCCTATAAATTGGGATTTTGTCATCTGTTTTGAGGTTAACATTTAGGAGACTTCTTGAGCTGTTTTTCAGACACTTTTAGAGGAGTTTCTCTACAAGATTTTAGTGCAAATACTTCCAATCAAAAGGAAGAGTTTTTATCAAGAGAGTGTTTAAGTGATTTCTTGTGTTTCCAACAAAGCTTTCTTTCCTTCATTTTCTCACCACACACTTGAGCTTTCCATTGCTAGATATTCTTATAGGTGTGTTGTAGTGAGAGTGCTCTTTAGGTGATCAAGTGTTGTGATCATCAAAGAGATCTTTTCTTTGTATTTGAGGAAACGGGCAAGTGTGCTCGTTGTTGGTGGTTGGAGTTCGGTTGTGAACTCTTGGTGGTTAGAGGTACGGCCTCGGCGAGTCGGTGGACTTGCGTGTGTACGGGACTTGGGAGTCCGAGGGTTGTAGGTGTACGGCACCGAGGAGAGATCCATTGGGATCTTGCATAGTGGAAAACCCTTCGTGTGTCGAAGGCGGGGATGTAGAGCAAGTGTGCTCGAACCTCGAAACAAACCCTTTGTGTTTGCGATTGCTTACTCTTCCCTCTCTCTCTCTTTGTCTCTTTTATATCTTGCATTTACTTTTATTGTGTTCATCTTATATATGCATGATATATACCCTTGTGCTCATAATGATATACATACTTGCTTGGGATTGTTGTTAACACTAGTATTCAACCAAGAGAGCCAACGCGGCACCTCAACCCATTCAAGGGGAATCTAGAGGAGCTTGTCCAGAGCCTCGCAAGGGGAATTCGGCAACACTCTTGTGTTATACCTAAGTGTTTTAATAAAAGAAGTTTAATTTGGTCTACTTAGTTTAATTCCGCATATTTATTCATAAGTGACCATTAGATTAGCCATCACCTATTCACCCCCCTCTAGGTGATCTTCAGCTTCTATATATTGTAAGTTTCTTGTATTCTGCCTCGTATTTTCTGCAGATATGGTCTTTAATTCGGGATTCAATGTTTTTTTTTCTAAAAACTCTTTGACTTGACCTTCAAGAGACTTGATTTAATTACTCGAAATGGGACTATTAGGCTCATAAACCCAATTTTGTCCCTATCAATGTAATCTGCACACAAGAGACCAAAAATCCTTGATTACCAGTGTTTTATTTGTAAATCGGGTAGGAAAATATGATAATAATATGCTGAGATGGTGACTAATCATACCCCCACACTTATATTTTGCTCGTTCTCGAGCAATATGAGAAAAGTAAAACTAAACTAAGACAGTTATTATACCACTTTCACAGGTGACACGACTGCACTGAGCGTGTGCAGTAAGCCTTTAAACCTATAGATTTTTCTTAGAGGAGGAGTTATAGTCTCCTGAGGGTTTTCAATGGTTTATAGCCACAAAATCCAAATAGAAAGAAAATAAATGTTAGTATTTTCTAAACACATTTTGAAAGAGAGAAAATTTTCAAAATATTTTTGCAAAAATTTAAGCGATCTAAGGTTATAAATTAACCTAAAATTATTCATTCTTAAACTTAGTCTATATGTAAGATCCTGTCATTAATCAAAGTAAGATTTCAATAATTGAATTAATCATTTAATCTTTTATAAAACCCTAGATAATATGCACTTTGTGATAGTATAGATTTTTTAAATTTCAACTCCAACTATCAAACCATTTATTTATATGTTTTCTTAAGTTTTTTTAGACTTTCTAATTTACCCGGATAGTGAGCCTTTAGCTGGTGACTTCTAAACTAGATAGTTTTAGGGCACCAGATGAGAAAATATCCCTCAGGCTTAAGTACTTAAGTTAATAAGATCACAAAACTAAGAGTTTATTGGTTTGGATTACTGTTAGGCGTATCCAGTTTTAATAAGTGATTTTTATTCATCATCATTTTTTATTATGGCAATTTAAGTCTTTGTTTCAATCTCAAAAATATGTAAGTGTGGAGTGCATATTCTTTAAGGCAAAAAATTTCAAGATCAAATTATCTTTCCAATCTTTCTTTCTTAAGTCAAAATTTATGCAAAATTCATTATTTTGATTAGGTTTAAGAACTTATAATTGTGGTTTCCCTAATTCCTAAGATCAACTTAATTTTTTTAAAAATAGATCAAATCTTTTTCTCTTATTTCAAAAAGTTTGTAAAAAGAAAAGAAAAAGATTTATGCAAAAGAAAAAAATTCTAAAAATATCCTAAAAGAAAGCAAAAAAGAAGTTATTCTAAAAATCTACATTAGTCAAACCCTTCTCCAAACCGATTTCATGCATTGTCCTCAATGCATCATGAATGTATGTAGTGCATCATGAATGTGTGTATGTATGAAAATAGTGATGAAAGAAAAATTCACCTCAGGGTGGTGGTTCCGTTGGAAATCTGATTCGTGCAAGCGTTGCTACCCAATTCAGTGGATTTGGAGTTCGTAAGAACTCACCATTAACCTTTATACCTACATAACCCAATAGTTGAATGTGGATGTGTAAGATTTTATTTTGAAAATTATCCCCGTCTAACTTTCAATTTTGAAATATCATCTTTGAGTTATTTTGCTCTATATCTTTATCCAATAATGAAATGTGATTTTGAAAGATGATTGATTTGGGCTCAAAGGTATAAGAATTAAAACTGACTCAGGGATTTAATTCAAATCAAGTAAAGATTTTGAAGTCAAAATTGGTTCAAGAATTAGATCCAAACCAAAAATTTAAGGTTTACATACATTTCCCATTAACGAAATGTAATGTTGAAAGATTGATGATTCAATTTCAAGATTTATTGGTACAAGATTCAATACTGACTCAAGAATGTTGTTTAAATCATGGAAAAATATCAGAGTCAACATTGAGTCAAAAAGTGAAATTAAATTTTCAAATTGAGGATCGGGTTCACATTCACGTTCAAGTTCAATTTCATGAAAGTGATAACTTATCAAATTATCACTGTAGTTCTCAAAACTTTGACTTTTGGTCAAGTTCAAATGTGTATGATGAAATTGAATCTTCATTTCCAAAAGAACATGATTCTTAGGCTAGATCAATAGGGTTAGAGATATTAGGATTAATGAAAGATTGGTAAGGGAGAGTTTTCTTATTTTTAAAATAATTGTGTTGACCAATTGACTCATTTGTGGTCTAATCTATTGACTGATTAGGTAACAAAATTTTGGGTCTGAATCATGTCTTCATACTCTTTTCTATGTCACTTGATTCTTCTTGACAAGGTGAGTAAGAAAGTTTGTTTTGAAAATTTTGTTAAAATTTTGATTCCATTAGATTTTTAAAGTGTTTTGTGAACTCTAGCAAGATTTCAATACTCCTTTCCAAGTCGACTGGCTTTTCAATTTGTTGATGTGGGATTTGAAAAGGTGAGTATGAATCTTGAAAATTCTGCCTAAATAGGGAGTACAAAATATTTTTGAAACAGTCACTCGAACTCGTGCAAGGCTTCTATACTCTTTTCTAACTCAGATTTTTTTTCAATTGGTTGTTCTTGATAAGGAGTATATGAAGTAAAATTTAAGAAGGATTATTGACAAGAAGGTTAAAACTTTGAGTCAGGGAGGTGTATCCTCATTGAATTCATGAAGAGTTGAGATGATTTTATCGATTTTGGTCATAAGATTGGGGATATGGGTTATATTGAGGTCGGATAAATCTGGCATATTGTGTTGGGTCACGTTATACAAAGTTGCGTCGGAATAGTCAAAAGAGATTGGGGTGAAAAATAGATTCATATTAGAGTTGAAAATTTTTTTGGTTAAAATCTATTTCACAACAAAAACAACAAACAAACAAACAAAAAACAAGCAGACGAAAAACAAACAAAAAGAAAAAAATTCAAACAAGCCTATGCTAGGGTTAACCTAGACCTAAATGGTTCCTAATAGGAAAAGGATATTGTAGTAATCTGATCACAAACTAATCATCCAGGTAGGGATAAAATTCAGTCAGAGATATCCGTGCTGAGCAACAAACCTAATTACGCAAAACCACTAAATCTTCGAGACTTAACCTCTTAATCCCTAATTCTTAGACACCGATTTGGAAATCGAGGCTAAATCTCTTAATCAACTAAATATTAGTACGTTAGTGACTTAGTAGTGAGATCACCATGAGAGAAAATGAACTAACAATAGATCTAGAAATAATGAAGAGAAAAGAGGAAGATTGCATTAGATTGTCACTCTCTATTACAATGAACTCTCACTTTTTCTAATGAATCTAGCTCTATCCTTATCATAGATCTACAAAGAAAATAAAATTACAAAAGATGAAGAAAATCCTACACTAATCTATAGCTAGAAGGAGAAAACCCTAGCTACTGCTCTTCTCTCTCGATTTCTGGCCTCTTGGATGGATATTTATAAGCACAGGGGACTGTAGATCAGCGAGAAGAAGCCACACATTAAAGATCAGGGACATTGTCCCTGATACTGCCACGGATGCGCGGCAATTCCCGCGGATCCGCTGCTTGACCAGGGCCAATGGCCCTGATCTTTTGGCCAAAGTCTCTTTCAACTTCGAGTTGCTTCTATATACTGTAAGTTTCTTGTACCTCGTATTTTTTGTAGATACAGTCTTTAATTCGGGATCCGATGTTTCTTCTAAAAACTTTTTGACTTGACCATCAAGAAACTTGATTTAATTACCCGAAATGGGTCTATTAGGCTAATAATCCCCATTTGCCCCTATCAATATAATCTACACACAAGAAATCAAAAATCAGTGATTAGTAGTGTTTTATTAGTATACCGAGTAGGAAAATGTGTTAATAATATGTTGAGTTAGTGACTAATTGTAGAGCAAGTTGCTCGAACATCAAAACAAATCTCTTGTGTTTGCGATTGCTTCTTTTTCTTATTCACTCATTTACATTTTGCATGCTTATAATTGCTCATATTTATTCACCTGATACTTGTTGCTCTATTATTCTTGCTATTATTTTATTAGTTTTTATTCATTCAATCAAGAAGGTAAATGTGCATCTTAACTCTTATTTAAGAAAAATTTTGAGAAGAAGTTCAGAGCACTTCACGGAGTATCCAGTTTCACTTCTTGGTTTAGATTTGCCGAGTAGTTGTAAGTTTTTAATTGTTGTATTTTCACATTTGATTAGCATATTATTTATTCACCCCCTCTAGGTGACTTCAATTAGTATCAGAGCTTCAACTCTAGTTTTTGAGGTTTAACCACTTTAGAGAGACTCTTATTTGCTAATCACATTATTTGCTACACACACGCACTCATGGCTGATAATGTTAAGACCCAACCCAAGTTTGATGGACTTAATTTTCCCATTTAGAAAGTTAAGATGACCATTTTCTTGCAATTCCTAGGAAGCCATGTAGCTAAGGCCATAACTAAACCTTTATCATTTCTGAGAGTGATGAGGGCATATGGTCTGACATTACTGATTGTTATACATATTTGCATATTTTACGGCTTCCATACCATGCATATTGTCAATAAAAATATGATTTTTGATCATCTTCTCTCTATTTTTGCAGGTTCACATCTGAAATGAGAAAAAGTCCAAAATCTCTTTAATTAGCAATAATTAAAAGAGATTAATTCAAAAGCCCAAAAGAGAGCCCAAGTTTGAGCCCAGGATCTAGAGAATTCTACGCGCCAACTCACACTTCCAGAAGGTCCACGTGGCTAACAAACTCGTAACAAACGAGCAACAGAATTCTGTTGCCCAACGGCTTGAAACTGCGGCGATTCCACCGCATTTGCCGCGGATCTGCCGCAGATCTAGGGCCGTTGAGCCCCAGATTCTGCCAGCTGTCTCGGGTTCTGGAGACTTCTCTCTGAGGCTATAAATACAGGACTAGGGCTTGCGCAACAGAGAGTAGTATGGAAGGAGAGAGGAGAGATTAGAGGATAAAGCTTTGTAATTTTGTATTTTTTCTCTAAGATTTTAGTGCTTTAGATCTTCTTCTTCCTCCCTAGAAATTCTGCAAAAGAGAGTTGTAAGAGAGAGAAAGCTTGTGTAGACCAAGGTGTGACAACTTGTGAAGCAAGGATTCATCCATTCTCTTCTCTCTACTTGAGCATTTTCTAGTATTACTTGCTTTCTTTAATTCTATCTTTACTTTACTTGCACTTTAATTCATGCTTTGCTTTTCTTTTCTTATGGCTAGTAGCTAACTTTTCTAACATGAACTAGCTAACCACTAACCTTGCTAACTACTAACTCATGGGTGATTTCTATCTTTAATCTTGCAAGTTGTATGGTCTTCTCTTCTCCGATGGGTTACTTTCATTGCTTGGCAAGTTCTTGTTGTAATTCTCCTTATGATTCATGTGTGCCTCATTTAGAGCCTTGTCTTTAGAACAAGTGCCTTGATGGAACATGGAGATGGATCACCAAACATATGCTATTTGTTGTACAACTTCTTTACTTCAATTAATGAATGTTGTATCTTCTTCCTTAGCATCCCTTGAGTGTCGCTCTTTTGATTTCATTATTGAAAGTCTATTTTGTAGGCCAATGACATCTATGAGTCTACAAGACAAGTCCAAGAGTGATCACCCGTCATTCAAGTGGGAAAGTAATTAGACCAACACGCAAGACAAATCTTTGTCGATGAATCAACATGAGGCACGCATTCACCATCACGGAGTTTAGTAAGTTTTTAGTAAGGTAGTAAGGTTAGCTAGTCATGATTTTCTCCATCTTCAAATTTTTTACAAGTTTTCTTTTCTTTTTAGTGTTAATCCAAAAGCCAATCTTGTTTTGATTTCTTTTCATTTTCCATCATGAACATATCCACCAATTCTTTTACTTCTTTTTCCAATTCATTTTTATTCTTTTAAGACAAAGAAGAATCTTCGTTTTCTATCTTCACTACCAACCGTAACGCTTCCATCGCAAGCTCTCCCTGAGAATCGACTCGGTATAGCCCATGCTATAACGGGAATAGGAAAGGGTATATTAATCATTTTGAATACATTTGTGGAGTGATCAAAGCACCTAAGGTTGATTCTAAACCTTATCTCTTTTTATTGAATATATTTTGTGTGCAAATTATACTCCACAATACAACACCTTTCCCGTCTAAACAAAATTGGCGCCGTTGCCGGGGAGAGCAACGGTTTTTGGTTTAAAGTGAAGAACTAAACGCATTTTCTTCTCTGTTGCAGGTTACAGGTGAAGAAACAGAAAAAAATAGTATTGCAGTAACATATAAGTGGACCTGGGCCTCTGCTCTTGAATGCAGAGACCAGGATCCCTCAGTTTTGCCGCAGAATCTCTGCCCCAGCCGCAGATTTGCGGCAATCCTGAGTTCACTACTGACAAGTTTTCTGCAGGGTCTTCAGCTTTGCAAAATACAGCTTCTGCAATAATTCTTTTCTTGTATGCTTCACCATATTCCTGCTAATTATAATAAACAGTAAAACATTGGTTGAAACGTTAAAAATTGTTTAGACATTTACATTCTAGGCACGTGTCTTTTTAATTCCTTTACTTTTACTGTTGAAGAGTGCTGGAGGCAAGGTACGTACGCATTGCATATTGACTAGGACTCACTCTTTGTTTGATTTAATTACGCTTTGAGTGAACCTTGTTTGTTGATATCGTACACTTGCACAAATCGAATTTAAGGGCATTACCCATAAATAAGATAAGGTGGGGATTTCATTACCCTTTCCTTAGCCCAAAAACCACCATTCCAGCACTCACTAACCTAAGCCTAATTTAAAAAAAAAAATATAGACGTTGGCCCTAGGGACATCTCGGACTCATTTAGGAGATTATCCTAAGGGGAAAAAGTGTTGGAAATTGACTCTTGCAAAATCAGTGTTTAGGAAAGGGATTGAGGGCCGAAAGCCCGAAGGTTGGTGGTTATTTAATTAAGGAACGTCTCTGACGGAAAACCTCCCAACAACCTTGACCTTTCCTGGCTGATTAAGCTTGTGGTTAAAGTCTACACTAAACCTCCCGTGGACGGTCTAATCAGTTAGGAGTTGTCTAGGTCCTAAGTCTACCCTAACTTAGGTTAGAATTTTTTTTTCTTTTTTGTTTGTTTGTTTGTTTCTTTTTATTTGTATTTCGTGTGATATGGCTTATAATAACAATTTTTCCAACTTCAATAATAATCCATATTACACACTGACTTCATTTTTGGATATTACCAACCCGACATACCATAACTTTGACCAACCTAGTGTGCCGGATTGGTCTTATCCGAATCAACATGACCCATACCCCCCATCTAATAACTATAATTTCCATAATAATTTCAACTCTTCACCGAGTCAGTGGGGATTCACTTACCCCGAGTATAATTTCCAACCACCTTGTCCTCCTTCTCCACCCAGTCCACAATATTTTCAAGATACATACTCAATTCCACCAATCCAAAATAAAGCACCATCAATTTTGGAAATGAGTATGCGTGAGTCCAAACACAAATCACAAAATCTGATGGACTCACAATTTCACTATCACTTCCAAGACAACACTTCATCTTTTCATCCAGACAATGAATTCATCAATTATGGAAAGATGCTTGAAGACATGACTCATGCTCAAAATGCTAGAAATCGTGACATAGATATGATGGTCGAATCTCTACGTTCTCACCGTTTGACCAGATCTGGTGTCACTAGCCACTCTGTTAAAGCCGATGAGTCATGTAGTTTTGAAAATCATAATTCAATTTCAGCATAACCACCTAAACTTGTCCAAACTTCAAAACCCATTGACATTTTGGCAAGTTTTCCTTTTCCTGAAATTGAACTTGATCCTGAATTTCCACTTGATGATTCAATTCTACTTCCTGATCCAATAATGACTCCCGTATCTTTATCTGATTTCACTCCATTTCCAAAGTCAGTATTGGATCCAGTGCCTATCCATTGTGAAATTGAATCACCAAAATTTTATGATGATCATATTGAACTTGACCAATTTCATACTTTTGAAAGTCCCATTGATAATTGGCAAGTTCACATTTTTGTGAAATTGAACTACATGAGGAATGTGATCTTGAACCCCAACTTAGTGATTCAATTCTTTTTCCTGATTCAATAATGACTCCGGTAACTTTACCTGACTTCAATCTTTTCCCGGAATCGACATTGGATCCTGTCCCAATTCATAATGAAGTTGAATCACCCATCTTTGAGGATCATATTAAACTTGACCAATTATACACTTCTGAAGATACTATTGACAAATTGGCAAGTTCTCCATTCTTTGGTATTGAACTACATGAGAAATGTGACCTAGATTCTCACAATCTCTTTACTTCTGAAACTGATTGTACAATTTTGACGGAAGATGTTGACCTTAGTTTTGAAGAATTGTATGGCGATGAGTTAGAATTCCTTAATATTAGAAGTAAAGAGATAACACCCATATTAGGTCACATTCCATTGTTGGACAATACATGTGGACTGGAGTTTCAACTTTTTGACTTGGACCCAATTCCTGAACTCATTTCGACTCCTGAACCTTTACTCGACTTAAGTCACCTTCCTGAGTCGGTATTAGTTCCTGTCCTTCCTGAGTCCAAGTCAACCGTTCTATCATTTCATACACCATTCTGGAACAAGGTGGTTGACAAATTTGACTCCGAAATTACTTATGGAAAATGGAAATTAGATGGGGTTAAATACTTAATAAAAATCCTGATGGATTTATCTTTTTAATGGGTCATATTCATGAAATTTCTGGTGGGTTCCTCAAAACCCAAAGCAAAGTTGATTGGGCCATGTTTCATGGACCAATCAGACCACCACCGGAACCACCACCTTAAGGTAATTTTTTCCTTCCCTCTCTATTTTGTTTCATGCATACATATATCATGATGCATTGAGGACAATGCATGAAATAAGTGTGGGGGAGGGTTTACTAACATAGAGTTTTTAGATTTTCTTTCTTTTACACTTCTTTTAGAAATAAAAAAAATATAATAAAAAAAAACTTTTTGAAATAAGAGACAAAGTTTTAATCTATTTTAAGAAAATTAAGATGTATCTTAGAAATTAAGAAAGCCTTAATTATGACATCTTAAACCTAGTTGAAATAATAGATCTTGTTTGAAATTATAGGCTAAGTAAGAAAAATTGAGGAGATATTTTTATCTTGAATTTTTGCCTTAGATAGTAGGCACTTCACACTTACACATTTCTGGGATGGAAACAAAGACCAAAATGCCATAAAAATAATAAAAAAAAGAGAAAAAGAAAAAAAAATATATATATATAAATAAAACATCACTTATTAAGCTGGATAATTGTGCCTCAAGAAGCATGATTATTCACGCCTAACGGTGGTAAAGGAAATAAATAATCCCCTTTAGTTTCGTGGCCTTTTTCACTCGAGTCCTTAAACCCGAGGGATGTTTTCTCATCTGGTGCCCTAAGACCGACTGGTTTGGGAGTCATCGGTTATAGGCTTGTTACATGGGTGAACTAGAAAGCCTAAACTAAGGGAAGAAAAAAGAGAAAAAGAAAATAAATATATATAAATAAATAGCTTGATGGTTAGAGTTGAAATCCCAAAAATCTTCACTGTCACGGTGTGCATACTATCTAAGTTTTATGAAGGATAAAATATTCAATCCAATTTTGAATTCTTACCTTAATTGAAGACAAGATCTTGCATAGAGACTAAGTTTAAGGAAGAATGATTATAGGTGGACTTATGACCTTAGATCACTTAAATTTTTGCAAAAATAGTTCGAAAACATGTCTCTCTTTCAAAATGAATTTTCAAAACACTAACATTTATTTTCTTTCTTTATGGATTTTGTGGGTGTAATCCGCTGAAAACCCTCAGGAGACAACACTCCTCCTCTAGGGTAACCTAGAGGTTTAACGGCTTGTTGCACGTGCTCAGTGCAATCGTGTCACCTACGAAAGTGGTGTAATAAAATTGGTAGTATAGTTTTTCTTTTCTTTGTTTTGCTCGGGACGAGCAAAAGAATAAGTGTGGGGGTGTGATTGTTATACATATTTGCATATTTTACCGCTTCCATACCATGCATATTGTCAATAAAAATATGATTTTTGATCATCTTCTCTCTATTTTTGCAGGTCCACATCTGAAATGAGAAAAAGCCCAAAATCTCTTTAATTAGCAATAATTAAAAGAGATTAATTCAAAAGCCCAAAAGAGAGCCCAAGTTTGAGCCCAGGATCTAGAGAATTCTACGCGCTAACTCACACTTCCAGAAGGTCCACGTGGCTAACAAACTCGTAACAAACGAGCAACAGAATTCTGTTGCCCAACGGCCTTGAAACTGCGGCGATTCCACCGCATTTGCCGCGGATCTGCCGCAGATCTAGGGCCGTTGAGCCCCAGATTCTGCCAGCTGTCTCGGGTTCTGGAGACTTCTTTCTGAGGCTATAAATACAGGACCAGAGCTTGCGCAACAGAGAGTAGTATGGAAGGAGAGAGGAGAGATTAGAGGATAAAGCTTTGTAATTTTGTATTTTTTTCTCTAGGATTTTAGTGCTTTAGATCTTCTTCTTCCTCCCTAGAAATTCTACAAAAGAGAGTTGTAAGAGAGACAAAGCTTGTGTAGACCAAGGTGTGACAACTTGTGAAGTAAGGATTCATCCATTCTCTTCTCTCTACTTGAGCATTTTCTAGTATTACTTGCTTTCTTTAATTCTAGCTTTACTTTACTTGCACTTTAATTCATGCTTTGCTTTTCTTTTCTTATGGCTAGTAGCTAACTTTTCTAACATGAACTAGCTAACCACTAACCTTACTAACTACTAACTCATGGGTGATTTCTATTTTTAATCTTGCAAGTTGTATGGTCTTCTCTTCTCCGATGGGTTACTTTCATTGCATGGCAAGTTCTTGTTGTAATTCTCCATATGATTCATGTGTGCCTCATTTAGAGCCTTGTCTTTAGAACAAGTGCCTTGATGGAACATGGAGATGGATCACCAAACATATGCTATTTGTTGTACAACTTCTTTACTTCAATTAATGAATGTTGTATCTTCTTCCTTAGCATCCCTTGAGTGTCGCTCTTTTGATTCCATTATTGAAAGTCTATTTTGTAGGCCAATGACATCTATGAGTCTACAAGACAAGTCCAAGAGTGATCACCCGTCATTCAAGTGGGAAAGTAATTAGACCAACACGCAAGACAAATCTTTGCCGATGAATCAACATGAGGCACGCATTCACCATCACGGAGTTTAGTAAGTTTTTAGCAAGGTAGTAAGGTTAGCTAGTCATGGTTTTCTCCATCTTCAAATCTTTTACAAGTTTTCTTTTCTTTTTAGTGTTAATCCAAAAGCCAATCTTGTTTTGATTTCTTTTCATTTTCCATCATGAACATATCCACCAATTCTTTTACTTCTTTTTCCAATTCATTTTTATTCTTTTAAGACAAATTAAAAGAAGAATCTTCGTTTTCTATCTTCACTACCAACCGTAACGCTTTCATCGCAAGCTCTCCCTGAGAATCGACTCGGTATAGCCCATGCTATAACGGGGATAGGAAAGGGTATATTAATCATTTTGAATACATTTGTGGAGTGATCAAAGCACCTAAGGTTGATTCTAAACCTTATCTCTTTTTATTGAATATATTTTGTGTGCAAATTATACTCCACAATACAAAACCTTTCCCGTCTAAACAATTACTATTAAGGAATTTGAGGCCAATGCTAAAGCCCATTATGCATTGTTATAATCTCTTAATGATGATGATATTTTTAGAGTTATAAATTAGAAATTCGCTTATGTGGTGTAATCTTGTAGTAACCCATGAGGGAACATCTCAAGTGAAGAAGACTAAAATAGATTTATTAGGCTCTCAATATGAGAACTTTAGTATGGATGAAAATGAATCTATTGATGATATGATTACACATTTTAGTAAAATTACTAATAGTCTTTCTTCTTTAGGTGACACAGTCGATAATAGCCAAAAAAGTAAGGAGGGTCATTCGAGCTCTTACTCCATCATGAGAAGTCAAGTCCACAACTTTGAAGGAGGTCAATGATAAGGAGAAAATAGATTTTGTGGGCCTCATTGAAAATTTAAAGAACCATGAGATGGAAAGAAAAGTAAGACAAGAAAATGCTCCACAAAAGAAGAAAAATCTTGCATTCCAGGCCTACTCCTACCATCTCCGATGATGATGAAGAGAATCACCAAGAACATGATGAAAAACTCTCTCTCCTTGTGAAGAATGTGAGGAGGATGTTCCACAAAAGAGGAAGATTCAACAATAGAAAGGGAAGATGGTAAGTAGAAGATGAAAGTAGAGGAAATAATATCAACCCTTGCTATAATTGCAAAAAGTTGGGCTACCTAATTGCCGATTACCCGAAAATAAAGAGTACGGCATTTACATCAAAGAAGCCTTATAAAAAGAGAGCATTGAAGGAAACTAGCGACTTTGAAACTGAATCCGAGAAAGACATTAATATGACAAACATTTGTTTCATGGCACAAAACAATGAAACAACTAAGGTAACTTTGGAACATACCTTCGATGATTCCTATTTATCTATAGATGAAATTAGGAGATACTTTTGAACAACTTTCAAATAATGATAATTTTCTTAAAATAAAAAATTTAAATTAAAGAAAAAATGATTTTTATAAAATAAATTGAATATAATTTTAAAAGAAAAGGAAGATTTTATCTCTCTATTGAAAACACTAAAAAATATTTTGATGCTTATAAAGTTTCTTGTAAAGCTAAATTTTCTGGTATTGATGAAAATGAGATTTATTTAATAAAAAATAAAATTAATACTTTGAGTAATATTTTAAAGAAATATGAGTTTGATAAAGTTAGATTAGAATCCATGTTTCTAAAGAGACATACTCAAAGAAAATTACCACCATATGTTTAACACACATATCATGCCCCCACATAACATGCTTATCATGCTCACAACACACACACATACACCTTGCTTTTATGTATGCCAATGTGTACTCATGTACATATTGTGGCCGAAAATGTCACTTGGCCAAGTTTTATCATGATAGATTAAACATAGCTAATAATCTTGTTTGGGTTCATAACACTAATATCATTGGACTCAAAAAGATTTGAGTACCAAAATCAACTCCTATTTTGAATGATGTAGGTACGCACCAAGCTCCAAGACGTAAAGAGCGGTGGTACTTTGATAGTGACTATTTACGAAAATATGATGTGGGATATTAATAATTTTGCAATTTTATCAAGGTCTTGTGAAGGTGACATCGTCGTCTTCAGAGATAATTTCAAGGGCAAAATCATTAGTATATGTAACATCAAAATTGGTACATCTTCTTTGATAGAAAATATTGCTTTTGTAGATGATCTCAAACATAATCTATTAAGTATTAATCAATTATGTGAAAAAATCTTAAAGGTTATATTTGATGATGCTACTTGTGATGTAGTTAATAAGAAAAATAATTCTTGTATGCTTTTCGATTTTCGTGAAAACAATATTTACATTATTGATATGAGAAATTTAGATTGTAATACTATTATCCTCCATTAATGAGGATTCATCGTTATGACATAAAAGGTTATGCCATATTTCTTTTGACCACCTATCCTGTATTGGTTCTAAGAAAGCGGTGAAAGGTATTTCAAAATTGAGATTTGAAAAGGATTGCATTTGTGATGCGTGTCAACTTGAAAAACAAAATAAGTCCTCTTTCAAACCAATCAAGTACATTATGACATCTCATCCATTAGAATTAATACATATAGATTTATTTGGTCGAACCAAAACCAAGAGTTTAAGTGAAAATCATTTTGTTTTCATTCTTTTTGATGATTTTTTGAGATTTACTTGGGTTTTCTTTTTGAAACACAGGGATGAAGCTTTCTCATTTTTCAATGTTTTTCAAAAAAGAGTTGAAAAAAGATTTTTTTTGATTTTATGCATTCAAAGTGACAGAGGTGGTGAATTTGTCGACCACTCTTTTATTACTTATTGTGAAAAAAATTAGAATTAAACATGACTTTCATATCCTAAAACTCCAAAACAAAATAGAGTCGTCGAAAAGAAAAATAGAACTCTTCAAGAGATGGCTAGAACTATGACCAATGAATACGCACTCTCTCAATATTTATGGTCGAGGCCGTAAACACATCATGTTACATCATAAATAGAATTCATTTTTGTAAAAATCTGAGCAAAACTCCTTTTGAAATTTATCCTTTGAGAAAATTAAATGTTTTATATTTTAGAGTTTTTGGGCATAAATATTTTGTTTAAAATACCTTGGATAATTTAGAAATGTTTGATGCTAAATCTCATGAAGCAATTTTTTTATGTTACTCTAACACTAGCAAAACTTATAGAGTTTTCAATAGATCAACTTTGACTATTTAGGAATCCATAAATGTCAAATTTGAGGAATCTAACTTTCTTGTGAAAAATGTTGTAAATTATCAATTAGGTGAAGTTATGAAGAAGATGTCAATGAAGGACTCATTGGTACAAGAAGAAAAGCCAAGAGAAGATTTAAGTGGTAAAGTTTAAGAAGTTTAAGATGAAGACCAACCAACTCAATCACTTTCGAAGGAATGTAAATACGCCTCTAGTCATCCCAAAGATCTCATCATAAGTGATGTATCAAAAGAAGTAACTATTAGATTCAAACATCAAGATATTTGTAGACACTATGCTTTTATTTCACATATTGATCCAAGAATATCCTTGAGGCAGAGGGCGACTCATATTGGTTACTTGCCATGCAAGAGAAGCTAAATTAATTTGAGCATAACCGAGTTTGAAAGCTTGTTCCTAGGCCCATGATAGACCAGCTATTGGTACTAAATTGATCTTTAGAAATAAGTTGGATGAGACAGGTAACATATTTAGAAACAAGGTTAGGCTAGTGGCCCAAGATTACAATCAAATCGAGAGAATCGATTTTAAGGAGACCTTTGCACCTGTTGCATGGCTCGAAGTCATACATATGACCCTTGCTTTTACCTAATTTAAAGATTTTATGTTGTATCAAATGGATGTTAAATATACTTTTCTTAATGGTTATATTGATGAGGAGGTGAAAGTTAAACACCCCCTGGGTTTGTTGATCCTACACATCCCGACCAAGCGTTTAAGTTAGAAGGTTTTATTTGAAATAAGTTCCAAGAGTTTGGTACAAAAGACTTAGTAGTTTTCTTATAAACAATAGTTTTGATAAAGGTAAAGTAGATACTACATTGTTTATCAAATATGTTGATAAGAATATTTTGATTATATAAATTTATGTTGATGACATTATTTTGGCTCTAGTAATGAAAATTTGTGCAAAGAGTTTGAATTGTATATGAAGAAAGAATTTGAAATAAGTATAATGAATGAGCTCAACTACTTTCTTGAACTCCAAATCAAGTAAAGGAGTGATGGAATCTTCGTGAACCAAGCCAAGCATACCAAAGTATTAATTAAGAAGTTTGGGCTAGAAAACACGAAGGTTAGCAAGACTCCAATGGCTACAACAACCAAGCTTGATAAGGATGAATAAGGTAAAAGTGTTGACATTAAACTATATCATAGTATGATTAATAGTTTGCTATATTTGACTACAAGTAGGTCGAACATTATGTTTAGCATTTGCGTTTGTACTAGATTCCAATCGTGTCATAAAGAGTCTCATTTGAGTGCGATAAAACGCATTATTAAATATCTTAAGGGTACTATTTGTATGAGATTATGGTATCTGAAGATCAGATAATTTAACATGATGAGTTATTCGGATGCCGACTATGCCGATTGTAGAGTAGTAAGGAAGAGCACTAGTAAAACTTGTCAATTTTTAAGAAATTACCTTATTTTGTAGTCTTTTAAGAAGTAAAATTTTGTTGCCCTCTCAACCACCGAGACAAAGTATGTTGACGCCAGGGCTTGTTGCGCACAAGTCCTTTGGATGAAATATACTCTCCTTGATTATGATTTGCATTACGATCGTATTAAAATTTATTGTGATAATACAAATACTATTCATATGACAAAAAATGAAAATCACATAAAGATTCAGTATTACATTCTTGGAGATCATTATGAGAAATGTGATATTGAAATCGATTATATTTCTAACGATTTATAATTGGCTAATATTTTCACAAAACCTCTTGATTATAATAGATTTTCCTTTATTTGTGGTGAACTAAATTTTTGCATGATGGAAATTGATTTTTAAAATTGGTGTAAAAATTCTTTTAATAAATGTCTTTCAATTGGTATTTCTTTCATTTAAATTGTTTTCTCTAACAACTCAAATTGTTTTGTGTACGCAAATTGTTTTCTCCCTTTTTGACGTATGAAAAACAGGAAGAGAAGAAGTTTTGAGTTATTTTCTTATGATCTACTTCCATTCTCTTGTTTTATGTAATATTAAGTTTGATATCTATTTTGGTATTGTATATGATTTCGGTGGATGATGGAATGGATGGATGATGGCCGTTTATGCATAAAATATGCATGTTATTGTTTATCATTTGTTATAAGTCTTGTTGAACTTGATTTATATAAGCATAATTTCAGGGGGAGTTTTTTAGGAAAGTTCTTTGTAGTTTTATAAAATAACTCATAATGATTTTCTTAAAAGAAGGTATTGAGACACTCAAGATGATTAAAGCATGGGACTCAAGCGTCGTAACTCAAAATTTGAATTTTGAAGAAGCCCACTTAAAGAAGACTTGAAGATAGTGTAAACTCTTGTAAGAATATAGTATGTTTAAGTTTAGAGTATTAGATTGGATGCTTAAGAATTTCACACACACTCAAAAAGATTTTCGAAAACCTAGTCTTGTATATTTATTATGATTTGATAGACAATATATCTTCAATCAAATTTTATCTATATATTTATATATGTTTCATAGGTTGATCTACTCAAAATATTTCAACATCTACATATGTTTTTATAAAAATATTATAAAATTTGCAAATATCTTCAATCCTAAACAATTGATGTTTTGGGTTTAAGCCCGTCGACCGCCCATCGATCGCCCTCTGTGCAGTGCAGAATTCGAGTTCTGGCCGGTCGACCGCATGTGCATAGACGTGCGTATGAACTTGTGCTCTGGGCCCAGTCGACCTTTCGGTCGACCGATGGCTGAAGCTCAATTGTGCAGTCCCATATCGGTTGATCGTGCGGTCGACCGCCTATGCAAATCTGAGCACTAAGCTTAGATGCCTGTTCTAGCTGATTAATTACCCGGTCGACCAAGTGCAATAGGTAGCTTCTGCTAGCGTTGTCAATTGACTGCCCAGTCGATCATCATATAGTAGAAATGGCAGATTGCTTTTTAAACAGCTATTTTTGAATTTAAACCATTTCATTTTATCTCTAAATAGATATATTTTACTTTTTAAGGATTTTATCAAGCGTTTATATACCAGATTAACTCTCTAATGGTCTTTCCCCTCTTTTTATAAATAGGGGTCATTGTAGAGAGTTTCAAATAAAGAAAAATCAAGAAAAATTGAGAAAATACCTAGAAAATTGTTTGAGAAATTCAAGAAAAGAAATCAAACTTTCAAGTTTCTCACTCAAGCATCAAATCTTCATTCTTTTGTGATAGTTTTTAGCTCTTATATCATTCTTTCTATGATTTTTTTCTTTCACACACTTCTTAAACCTGAAATCTATACATTATGCTATAGGAAGTTGTATTTGAGAGTGTTTGTCATCTAATGGAGTCACCAAGTCTTTGTAATCTTTATTTTCTTTGAGAGTTCCTCTTGGGTAGAGGATTGATGGTTGGAGTTGAGGCTCCGAGTCTTACGAGATCATTTGTAGTCAAGTTCTAGTGGAGTTAGTGAAAATCCTTCATTGCGATGAAGGCGAGGACATAGAGCAAGTTGCTCGAGTTTCAAAATAAATCTCTCGTATTTGCGATTACTTCTTTCTCTCTCTTATTCACTCTTATTTACATTTTGCTTGCTTATAATTACTTACATTTATTCATTCGATACTTGTTGCACTATTAATCTTTCTATTATTTTATCAGTTGTATTCATTCAATCAAGAAGGCAATTGTGCACTTCAACTCTTATTTAAAAGGAAATTTGAGGTGAAGTTTAGAATTCTTCATGAACTATCCAACTTCACTTCTTGGTTTAGATTTGCTGAGTAGTTATAATTTTTTTAATTATTATATATTTCATATTTAATTAGTATATTACCTACTCACCCTCTCTAGGTGATTTCAGATCTGACAGCGATGATCAAAAATTGAAACTGAACTGGAGCATGCTACTAGTTTAGAGACCAACTCCAAGTAATACAACTTATCTTTCTCATGCCCAGTGCCAATCATCTTCTTCATTCTAAGTTCCTGAAATTCACAAAATGTAGAATAGAATTTTACTGAATAACTTAATGCTCTAGTAATCTTAATAACTGATAGTAAACGAAAAAGAAAATTTAAAACAGAATTATAAATGATAGAGATAAATAAGATGTAACATTTGTAAGTCCTATGACTTGAACAAAAGAAGTAGAACCATCGACTAATGTAACAAATGTAAAAGAACACATAGAATCAAGAGAGGACACAATACCTTTGTTTCTAGTCATGTGATTGAAGCTCCAGAATCTACAATCTGAGTAGGAGAACTAGACGAAGTAAGAAATGTAGTGGGGTTACCTTTCTCGGCCAAAGTGCTGTGGAAGAAAGTGGAATGTATTGTGTCTGAAATTGCTGGACATCTGATACAACTGCTTCTTCATCTGCGCCTTATTGGTGAACTCCTGATATTAGATTTCTCCTCCTGAACCGTGGTTACATGAGCAGATCGAAATGACTGTTGTTGCTTTCCTTGCAGTAATGGACAGTTGTACTTGGTGTGGCCTGACTCCTTACAATAATAATAGATCACCTCTTGTGCTCGTCTTTCTGGACGACCACTACCAAAACCTCTCTCATGGCCTCTACATTCACATCACTCCCATGGACTCTATTTCCTGCTAGTTTGCCTTTGACAACAAGAGTAGAACGATCGTGGGTCTCCATAATGTCTGAATTCTATAACTCTGAAGGAAAAATTTCATGTAAAAAGTGATATTTATTCTCAAGTGACTTAACAGTAGATCTGCCAACCACATTCAATCAAGCATTTGAAAACTCTAAACGCAGTGCTCCTAAGAAACAAGGACCATTAACTTATTTCACTTCTGCATCTCCTTCAGTGATAGGAAAAATCTCCTTAACCTTCTCAGTAAGTTTGTTGAAGTCGACATAGAACTGGGCCAACATTCTTCTTTTCTATTTACTCCTCAATAATTTTTGAATAACATCATAGGCTCGACGCAGGTTGCTACCTTTTAAACACAGTCTAAGAAAATTCACATCTCTTTTACAGACCTGCAATGTAAAATTAGAACTGGACATTTGACTCCATGCTACTTAAGATCAGTCCTACAAGTAGTGCATCCTCTCTCCAAGTCCGCGTCTTTGGATCAGTTGGATCGTTAGTTAGGTGGTGACCCTTCGCTCTCTAGGTAACATGAATCTCAACAACATGTTTTCACTGTAGAAAGTTGTCGCCCTTCAACTTTCTATAAGTGATCTTCCTAGATACAAACTCAGAAATTTCTTTCTTTACCTTGTTAGCATCATTTAAAACTCACAGAAATAAGGAAAAGAACCCCAAAAATTACAAAGACGCTCAAATATGAAACCTAATCTGAAATCAAATTTCAAGCCAAAATACCATGGGATTTAACTGCCTATCCTAAACAATAGTAAGGACCACAAAGATAACATTTTTTTAAGACTTGTCTTTGATCTGCCATTTTTTTAACACTCTAGAAATTTATAAGAGGAGGAGAATATAAGAAGATAGAAGCTCCCAGTCGTATTCTGAAGAGAATAGGAGCATGAAGGAGCTCAAAGATCGTAGTCAGGTTGCAGAGGAGATAGCTGTGTTGGCCCAAAGGCCATCACTCTAGTTTTGATGAGGATTAACTCATGTAGTTATAATACTGATAATCTTGTGTTTATTAAGTTTCAGATATTCAATCAAGATTTTAGTTGGTATTTAGCTTCTTCAAGCTAACACGATCTTAGTTGATGTTTAGCTTCTTCAAGCTAACATGTGTCGATTCAAGAGCTTAAGCATAAAAAACATATCAAGAACTCAAGAAGAAGTCTAACTAAAAGGAATCAAGTTTGGATCAAATTTACTTGGAGAAGAAGATCTAAAAGAAGACTTGTGTCTAGAGTTTATAAGTTTATAATATATGTAAAGTTTAGATTAATTTTGATTGCTCAAGCTTATATACTTACACACATAAAAGTTTAATGTTGATTTTCAAGAACAAGAGTTTTGATTTTCAGTTTAACCAGTTTTCGGTTACATGAATAGATTTCATCAAAAACAAGTTTACACTCGTTTATATGTGTATTGAATTTTATCCATATACATTGGTGGTTCTATTGTGTTTAAAAACTTATTTTGAGAGTTAATTTCATGAGTTTAAGTTTCGTTTTTACCAAAAGTTGTTTTTATGAAATATATTGTCAAAAATAAGTTTATATCACTTTATATGTATACTGGATTCTATCCATACACATTGGACTTCAATTGAGTTTTAATAGCTTATTTTTGTATTCATACAAGTTTTTGAAAGAAACAGTTTTTTTCATTTAAAGTTCAATTTTTGGAAAATCATTTTTAATATAGTTTATGTTTCAAAATGGTATTTATCGATCTTAAAATAGTTCAAATGTTTGTAATATGTGTTGATATTTGATCACATATATCTGTGTTCACATGTATTTAGATGAACTTATTTTTATATAATTTTTAGAGATTTATTGGGTATTTAAAAGGATTTTTAAATATGCAAAAGAGTTATTTTTGGGCTGAGTCCGGTTGATAGCACTGTTCGACCGCTTTCCAGAGAAAATTGCTCTATTAGTCGATCGCCCGATCGACCGGGTGTATACAGACAAATGCACAAGAAAACTTGTGCATGTCGACAGACTGACTGGTCGATAGACTGGTCGACTGAAGAGAGCATCTGCTTTCTGTTTGTGTATATCAGTTGACGGATCGATCGACCGCAGATGTTAGTCTGCTCTCGTTTGGGATTTCAATCGACCGAGCATTCGATCGCCAGAGAGCTTTCCTCTTTGGATATTGAGCACGATCGGCCGCTCGGTTGACGGACAAACCTCAACGTCTAAAATTATAGCCGTTGGGCGGTCGACCGACCAGTCGACCGTGAGGCCTATTTGGCTTGAGTTTTGCCCCAACGGCTCTAATTTTTTGAGCTTATATGAATGGAGCTTTGAGAAGAGTTTTTTCTAAGATTTTAGAAAAGTTTCTTAACCAGTTTTCGTGTGCTCTCTTGCCTATTTCTAGAAGAGTTTTCAACAAATTTTTGAGTTTCAAATCCACATCTTTAAGTGTGTTTATTTCAAGTGTTTCAAAGTTTTAAAAAATTAAAGAAAACAAGTTTTGTTTGTCATGTTTATATAGCTTCATAGAAGTTTTCCTCATTGTTTTCTCAAGAGTTTCTTTTCCAAAATTTTTGTTTTCTCACAAGCTTATGCTTTCATTGCAAAATCTATCCTAATAAGATTCTAAGTTGTGTGAGATTTTAATTTATGATCTTTGTGATCATTAAGTATTGTAAAATATTTTCTTTGCCTTGTGCTTTGGTATTGTGCCCTATCTCTTGTGTAGTGGTGATTTGTTTTGTGCCTCCTCTTATGTAGAGGATTAGAGTTTATATCTTTTGTGGAGTTTCTTTGTGGAGATAGCGAAAATCCTTCAGGCGGTGAAGGCGGGGACGTAGAGTGGCTTAAACCTCGAAACATATCTTCATGTTTGTGTTTGCCTATCTCTCAACTCAACTCTACTTATTTATATCTTGCATTGTTATTATTTCTCATCTATATACATGCTTGATATTGTGCTTACACTTGTATTGACTCAAGAAGCTATTAAAGCACCTCAACTCTTAATCTAGAGAAATTTTAAAGAGAAGTTCTGGAGCCCCTCATTGGTAATTGACTTTACTTCTTGACTTCATTTATGTATTTTAGTTTTATTAGTATAAAAATTTTAAATTTCACATTTGATTAGCACTTCTCCTATTCGCCCGCCTCTAGGTGAACTTTCAATTGGTATCAGAGCTAGTGCTGCTGATATTCAGTTTAACCACTATGGAGTGATCCTTATTTGCTAATCACTATAATTGTTTTACACATATACTTATGAATTATCTTGCTCCACCAATATTTGATGTTTCTAACAACAACATTTGAAAAATAAAATAAGTTCATATCTTAAAGCCCTTGGAATACATGTTTATCTTGCCATAACAAAAAGATCATATTTTAAAAATGGCAAATATTTTGAGACTAATGCACAAGACATCATTGCACTTAAGAAGACTCTTAACAATAATTATAGCTCGAGGGTGTGATTTTGCTTTTGCAGTATGGAACACATTGATCTCTCTTGAATAACAAGGTCCAAATGATATAGAGAGAGAATCAAGTGAAGATGATTCTGACTAAGAATACTTCTTGGTCTAAGGGAACGACTTCCTTGAGGTAAACTCGAAATCCAATCTTGATGATAGTGCAAGCATGTTAAATGAGGGTGCTAATATGTTAAATGAAGAGCTTGTCATGTTTTGTGAGAATTTGCTTGAAAAATATAAATTATTGAAAAATAGGAGTTTGAAATTGAAGAAAGAAAATGAATTTATATTTTCAAAACTTGATTTTATTTTAAAAGAGAAAGAATAGATTTCAAATGAAAATGATTCTTTGAAAGACCATGTTGAGTTGATTACATAAGAAAGAGATTTTGCTTTAAAAGAAAATGATTCTTTGAAAACTCAACTTGATAATATTTTAAGAGAAAATATACTTTGAAATAGAAAATTATTTTAATTTCGAAAGAAAAAGACTCTTTGAAAAATATTTCGGTTGTAAAAGAAGTTTTCATTCTTATTACTGAAGTAAAAAAGAATTTTGTTTCTCATACTCATGTTGTTTCTTCATCTAATAATTAAAATAAAAATTTTAATATAAAGAAGAACATTGATTGTTTAGGCTCAATTTTGAGCCATGTGCTTTTGATCATAATAGATTTTAATCCTTATTTCAAAAGAAACAGCTCTACATATGCATGCTCATCCTCCACGGCACATACCACATGCACACCATGCTCACACCTATATGTATGTTAGAGTGTAAACTGTACACATTGCGGTGCAAAGGCTATTTGGTACAATTTTACTATGACAAAATAAATATTTTTAATGGCAATGTTTGGGTTCGAAAGGGTACTATCCCTTAAGGACCCATAAAGATATGAGTACTAAAGTCCGCACCAATTATTTTTTATATAGGTGTGAGCTTTTCAAAATGTGAGAGAGTTTTGGTGCCTTGGTGGTGGATGTAATCGAAACTTGATGGACAAATCCATGAATGTATCACTATCAAGGAGTTTAAGTAGATGAACCACTTTGTTTTGGAGATATGTAGACTAGTACCATTGGTGTTGGTAACTATCTCTTCCTCTATATTATGTTTAGTTTATCCTTCAAATTGGATTTTTAGCATATTATTATTTACATGTTTTGATTATTTATGTTTATGCAAATCTTCTTTTGGTTTATATATTTGATGCAATTTTTTTGTTAAAACTTATGATATACATTTATAATCATTGAGATATACTTGATCTTCATATTATACATATTCTATTTTATTTGTGTACTCAATTCATGTTTGATTATACTTGTATGTTTTAGTTTTGATGATTCTTGCATTTATAAATATACTCTCCTTTAAAATGTATTTGTTTTTGATATAGTTTTTAAATAAATTTCTAGATATACACAATTAATTTTTTTGATTATTTTTGATTAGTTTTTTGCTTTATGTATTTGTAAATCTTATTAAAACTATATGATATACATGTTGTATCCTTGATTCACTCAATTTTATGTCATATACTTTATTGTACTCAATATATGTTTTGATATATATGTATATTTTAGTTTTGATAAAGTTTACATGTATCTTTAAGTATATCTTGCATCTTTATGCTGGAGGATATATTTTGAAGATTTGAGTTTATTGTCTCTACTAATTTGATATCTTTTGGTGAAAAGAACTTTCTTGATTTGTGATTTTATATTTTTACAAATCAAATTTTCTATGTGTCAAAGTTTGAAAAAAATTCATATGAGTTTTGATTTTATACAAAATTATTTTACTTTCATAAAAATGCTATTTATATGAATTTTGTGCATTCACTTTTTATTTACTCATGATTTTATAATAATGCATATGGATTTTGAGTAACAATTTTTGAGTGATATGCATGTTTCATGAGATATATGATTTGTTTTATATTTAAAGAATTTTAAACTAATTTTTCAAACTATTTTAAATTAGTTCTTTTAATTCTTCATGGTAGTATTTTTAAACTATTTTAAAATTATTATTTTTGAAAATATTTACCCTTAGTGGAAAGTTGGTTGTTGATCATGCCTTGTAGGCTTTTAAATGACTATTCCTTTGACATGTGTATGTAAGTTAGTGATAACAATGAGTTATATAAATGATTCTCATGATATTTGACTTATGTATATTCATTCTTATTTATAAACATGTTGGCCCAAGGGTATACTCTCTGATTTGTTTTGATGATTACAAACCACATGAAGTTATTCAGTACTAATCAAATTCAAGTGTTTAAACTTTTCAAGTTCAAAGGATAGTTTGTTTTACTAGTCCTTATAAGGTAGGGTTCAAGTCTCAAGATCACTTAAGGATGAGATTCAAGTTTAGACGATCAAGATTGACTCTTGGAGAAGCCCACTTGAAAATTGCTTAAAGACTTACAGAACTGATGTAAGAAAATAGATTGTTTAAGTGTAGAATATAGAATCTATGCTCAAGAAGTCACACAAAAAATACAAGTTTTCATATCTAGTTTTTTGATTTTGGTATTTTACAAGGATTGATTTTTGATACATGTCCTATATTTTTTAAAGTTTAATATCTTATTTCAAACATGTATCTCGTAGCCTATGTGTTGCCAAATCAAATCTAAAACTGGTTTAAAATATTTAAAAATGAATGTAATATCAAAATTTTTCTTTAAATGTTTTATGGGTTAGGTCGGTCGACTGGACCAGTGCATCAAAAATGCACTACGGGCAGCCTCTGCACCTGTGCATGTGTACATTTGTCGGGCGACCAATTAATCGACCGTCAAACCTAGCGGTCGATCGGGCGATTGACCGACTGTCAGAATTTAAAGCACCCTAGTCTCGGGTGTGATCGGACGACCGGGCGGTCAACTGACAAGTAACAACTATTTTTTATTTTAGGCAGCTGGTTGACAGGCCGGTCGACCGAAGTTCTGCAACTGCTACAGTAATGACTAGTTTTTAAAATCTGAAATTTTCAACTTTTTCTCCAACTAGTATATTTACTCTTTTTGAGTTTAATCACCCTCCTAAAACCCTGATTGACCCCTCTAATGATATTTATCACTTCCCTATATTTATAGTTCATTTGGAGAGGATAGAACATCAATTTAATCTTTTGATTTTGAGATACATTTTGAAAAATCAAGTTTACTCAAAAGAGTAAATTTTCTAGTTTTCTTGTTTCATGTGCTCTCATTTTCAAATCAATTTGTACAAGTTTTGAACTCTTAAATTCATCTATTTCAACTGAATTTTCTCTTTCACAAAACCTTTTGAGCTTCACTTCTCATCCTGAACTATAGGAAGTTGTTAAAAAGAGTATTTGATATCTTAGTGGTCACCAAGAGCTTGTAACTCTCAGTGGCTTCGTGCTACCTCTTGTGTAGAGGATTAAGAGTTGAAGTTGTATACTCCAATCTTATGTAGACCTTGTAGTTCCCTTATGGAGGTTCCTTTGTGGAAGATCTTTAATGGATAGTGAAATCCTTCACGCGGTGAAGACGGGGGCGTATAGCTTTGTGCTTATACCTCGAAATAAATACCTTATGTTTGCTGTTGCTTTCTCTCTTGCTCCACTCTATTTGCTATAACTTACACTTGTATTTTTGCTTTCATTACACTTGCTATTTATTTCTTACATTATCTCTACTTGTCCGTTTTTACTCTCTCAATCAAGAAGGCAATTGAGTACATCAACTCATTGTCTAGAGAAATATAGAGGAGAAGTTCTAGAGCCCTTCATAGAGAATCCAGCTTCATTTCTTGATTTGAGTTAACCGTTTGCACTATTTTTTTGAATTGTTGCATTTTCGCATTTGATTAGCATTACACCTATTCAGTCCCTCTCTATGTGTACTTGCAACTGATATTAGAGGCTTGGATTTTAATTTTTGATTTAACCATCTTAGAGAGATCCTCTTGCTAATCACTCATTTGCATCATTTGCTTGTTTATCACACTAGTGTACATGCCCGGATTTATCACACTAGTGTATATGAAGACTCCATCCAAGTTTAATGGCATTAAATTTCTCATATGGAAAGTTAAGATAACCATTTTCTTGCATATCTCTAGGAAGCCGGGTTACAAAAGTGGATACTAAACTATTTAGTGCACCCGATGGTGATGAGAACACTTGATCGGAAATTGCTCAAAGAGTTCGATGCTAATGCTAGGGCACATTATGTCTTACTTCAAGTTTTGAATGATGATGATATTGTTAGGGTAATTCTTTGCAAATCCGCCTGCGAGATTTGGTCACACTTGGTTGTCACACACGAGGGGACATCACAAGTCAAGAGCGCTAAGATTGATCTCTTGCGTTCTCAATATGAATTTTTTTCTTGAATGAAAATGAATCCATTAATGACATGATTACTAAAATTACAAATGATTTTGCTTCTTTAGGTGATGAAATTGATAATGACCAAAAAGTGAGGAAGGTCATATGTGCACTTGCACCATCATAGGAGGTCAAGTCTACTACTTTAAAGAAGCTAAATAATAAGGAAGAGATGAAACTTATTGGTCTCATTAGAAATTTAAAAAACCCATGTGATGGAAAGAAAGGTTAGAGAGGAGAAAACACCACAAAATAAGAAGATCCTTGCTTTCAAATCCACACCTATCATCTCCGATGATGAAGATGATGACCAAGAAGATGATGAGAATTTATCTCTCCTTGTGAAGAATGTAAGAAGGATGTACAACAAGGCTAAGTTCAATAACTGAAGAAGATGACAAGGGAAGGAGGACGAGAAGATTGTTTGTAGAAAACCTGGACACATCATTACCGAGTGCCCAGAGACCAAAAGCAAACCAACAACCTCCAAGAAGCCCTACAAAAAGAAGGCCTTTGAAAGTAACATGGGATTCGGAGAGCAAATCCGAAGAAGAAATAGACACGGCTAATGTGTGTTTCATGACAAATGATAACATACCCAAGGTAATATCTGAATCTTCACTTGATGAATGTGTGTTATCTATGGATGAATTGGGTAAAGCTTTTGAAGAACTTTCCGACAATTAAGATTTTCTTAAAAAAAATATTTAAAAATAAAAAAGAAAAAATGAACTTTTTCAAAATCAACTACTTTCTATTTTCAAAGAAAAAGAATTTTTATCTTCCACACTTCAAAAGATACAAAAGAATTTTGATGCACATAAAATTTCATGCAAAACTAAATTTCCTATCATTGTTGAAAATGAGATTTTCACTTTAAAAAAATAAAATCAACACTTTGAGCAATATTTTGAAACAATATGAATTTGAAAAATCTAGATTAGAAATCATGTTTTCAAAGAGGCAAACTCAAAAGAAATCACACATTCATCTTGTTTCACACTCTCACAATCATGCTCACACACAAACACAATCACATGCTTACCATACCACTCATGCACATGCTCATCATGCTCACACACATTATGCATTTTATATGCCATGGTGTATACTTTCACCTATTGTGGCCGCAAAGGACATTTGACTAAGTTTTGTTATGATAAATTGAATGTATCCAGTAGTTATGTATGAGTTTATATTTTAGGATCCAAGAAAGTTTAGGCAACAAAATCAACTTCTACTTTACATGATATACATACACACCAAGGCTCCAAGACGTAGGGAGCAGTGGTACATTGATAGTGGTGCTCAAAGAAAATGACTTGGGATATCAATAACTTTTCAACTCTATCAAGGTATCATGAAGGTAACCGTCACCTTCGGAGACGATTCAAAGGGCAAAATCATTGGCATAGATAATATCAAAATTGACTCATCTCTTTTGATTGAAGATGTTGCTTTAGTAGATAGACTTAAACATAATCCTTTAAGCATTAGTCAATTATGTGACAAAAGTTTAAGGTTATTTTTGATGACTCTACTTGTAACATTTTAGACAAAAAAATAAATACTTGTGTTTTTGAATTTTCACAAAAATAATATTTATATGATTGATATGCTTAATTTAGACTACAATGCCACTTGTTTGAATACTTTTAATGAAAATTCTTGGTTATGGCATAGGAGACTATGTTTGACACGGAAAAGGGGCTGGAGTAAAATTTCCTTGAATCAGATGAAAAATTACAGCCGGCTAAATCTTCCGGTTACAAGGGAGGGAGAATATTGAATCTTGAATTCTCCCTTTGTTTAGTGCTGGGTTCTTCGTGTGGCGGTGGAGAGTGAATCTTGTTCTCCGTTGACCAGATGACCGTTCTGGACCGTCGAGGGATCTTCTCCTTGGCAGGTAGAGGGAGTAACTCAGCTCCGTCTACCAAAACTCTAGAATAGGAGGTTGGCAAAGAGCGGCTAGTACTCAGTAAGCTCGCTGAAGAGTCTTCTCTCTCTCTCTGTTGATGATCTCTCCTTTTTTCCTTCTCCAAAATCCTCCTTGCCCGATAATTGTCATCGTCGTCTTCAATAGTGACGGGACTATTTATATGGTTTTTAGGGGGTGATCGTGCCCCCTGAAAATGCTCCACAATGAGGGGCCACTACCCGCTACATGCGCGGTGATTGGCCCCGCAATCCGGGTAGTTGCAACCGAGACGCGGGTGTCGAGCCAACGCGCCTTGTTGCTGAGACGCGGGCTTCGGGCCGACGCGCCTTGATGCTGAGACGCGGGCTTCGGGCCGACGCGCCTTGATGCTGAGACGTGGGCTTCGGGCCGACGCGCCTTGATGCTGAGACGCGGGCGTTGAGCCAACGCGTCTTGATGCGGAGACGCGGGCTTCGGGCCGACGCGCCTTGATGCTGAGACGCGGGCGTTGAGCCAACGCGCCTTGATGCTGAGACGCGGGCGTTGAGCCAACGCGCCTTGATCTTGAATCTCTGCGTTTTGGTGGCTTGTCTTTGTGATTTTTAGACAGCCTACAGAACCCCCTCCAAAGTTTTCGACATTCCGCAGTTAACTGGGACGGATTTCGAAATACTTTGGACTCTAGCTGAGTTCGCCTTCATGACTAGACTGTTGATGCTCCGGGTTTAATCTTATCTGGAGTTGGTCTTCGTGAGTGTACTGTTGAACTCTTTGAAGCCCCCAGAGTTGATCATGTTGAGTGTCTAGATGCACAGTCTAAACCTCCCCGATTGCTTTTAGTCTGTCACTGGCGCGCTTTAAGCCAGGAGTGGTTGGTCGTCTGCGTGCGTCAGTGTACTGTTGAACTGATTTTGCAGAGGCAGGAGGCCAAACGCAGGTTCTTTTTCAGAAAGCAGAGATGGTACTGCTGTAAAGGGGGCGATTTCTGTAACGTGCGTCCTTTGGCAATGGAGACGCGACTGATCTTCATAAGGCAGACGCGATGTTCAGCTGAAGACGCGAACTCCGGAGAGACGCATCTTTTGAATATAGATGCGATTGTCTGGGCGCATTTATGGCGATGCTGACGAGGCATAACCATCGAAGAGACATGGCCGTCGGGTGCGTGCCACGTCATGATTGCTCTGCCAATTGGCCTGGGGAACCGAAGGGATTTCGCCTTTTGGCGCGCGGATTTCCTGGCGCATTAAGTGATCCGTGCCACGTGTCGAGCGACGGTTCGCGTAGAGTTGTGGCGCATGATCTTCTCTGTGCGTTAAAGTGATTTTGTTCCATGCGTCGAACAGAGATTCGCCGCGGAATTCATCGAGCCATACGCCGCGTATCTTTGCGAATCCTTGTGCCTATAAAAGGCCACAGTTGGGAGGATTCCTCTTCTTCTCCGAACGCACTCGTTGATAAGATTAAGAAAGAGAACTTCCTCTTCAGTTCATCTTCTTGAACCTTGGATCGAATTAGCCATGGCTCCCAAGACCAAGCCGATTGCTTCTTCTTCAAAGGCGACCGTCGCCGATGCCCGGAGGGGCAGCTCCTCCTCTGCGCAGGATGTTGTTCTCCCAGGTCTCCAAGATAAATGCCTTTTAGGCCACCATTAAAGGAAGTTCCAAGAACCTTTAAGAATCCTTAACACACGAATTTAGATCGTGTTTGATTCCCAGACGCAGTCTTTGGGTTGATAACCATGACGCGGGTTTGGACCCTCGCGCCATTGGGTCCTGCGCTTCAGATTCTTCACTTAGAATATTTTCTAATTGTGAAGGGTTCAGACGCGGACTTAGTTTACAGAACGCGGATTTGATCCTTGCGTTCTGTTTCATCTGGCACCCGAGTCCAGGCACTTTGACATCTGGGGATGTGAAAGGAAGGGAGTTACCCTCCTTAACTTCTGGCGATCATGGTGGTGGAAGGGTTAAGGTGGATAACTCTCTTCTTTTCGCACCTCAGAAGTGACATCAAGGAGAATGTTGTGGAGACGCCGATCCCGTAGGTCTGGACGCGGATTTGATAATTCCTGCGTCCAGTGCCTCTTCTGCGTGGATGCGCAGGTCTGGACGCGGATTTGAAAATTCCTGCGTCCAGTGTCTCTTCTG
Organism: Agave tequilana; assembly: GCA_038442645.1. Classification (NCBI taxonomy): domain Eukaryota; kingdom Viridiplantae; phylum Streptophyta; class Magnoliopsida; order Asparagales; family Asparagaceae; genus Agave; species Agave tequilana. The sequence continues at coordinate 59,219 of JAVJIF010003749.1, forward strand.
CGTGGATGCGCAGGTCTGGACGCGGATTTGATAATTCCTGCGTCCAGTGTCTCTTCTGCGTTCGGATTATGAACACTTAGCATTTTTTCCTTGCTTTTGATAGAGTATCTAACTAAGTGTCCTTTTCTTTTTGCAGCGCCACGCCCTGCTACTTCACTCGCCAAGAAGCGCCACTTTGGACATGTAGGGGGTGCTGACCGGGACTTGACCTTTGTGTTACAAAGGACTGTTCCTGTGACAGCTGACAAGTCGCAGGCTCGTGGGGAGAGGCTCTCAAATGTTGACATGAGGACTCTTCGGGTGCTCATGACTGATGCAGCATTTGCAACGGATGCTGGCATCAAACTGGAGAAGCCTGCCTTCTTCTTCGGAGATCGTATCCACGATGGCGGCTATCGCGTATATGACGGGACTTACAAATGGCTCCGTCAAATAAGGGGTGGAAGATTCTTTCTTCCGAACATGGAGAGGATGTTCCCGCTGTCCTACTTCCAGCACATGTCCGTCCCTCGGAAGATGGAATGGGACCTCTCTCGATATGTCCCTGAGATTACTCTCGGTGATTTGGGCTCCCACAAAGTGTACCGTCATGACAGCCATGACAGGTCGGTTATCGGCCTTTTCCCTGGGTCGCGCAAGTCTGATGTTCCGGCTGGGGAGATACCACAACTTGGTACTACCTTCCTCAACGCATTCATGGAAGCGGAGGGTGATTATCCCGTTGGGTTCCGTGCACTGGGGTGGGTCCGTTCCACGGAGAACTATTGGTGGGGCAGGATGGTCGGCTTTGTCCTCACCGAGCTCGGGGATCTGCTAAAGCGTGTGGGATTGTACCCAGCGGTCAGAGCCGTGCAGTGGGGAATCCCTCAAAGCTCTCAGAACTTCTTCGGGATTCTAGAGCGTTATAATTCTTTGACGGGAACGTTCTTCACTCCGGTCGGGGAGATGGGCCTTACTCTGCACGAGCTGCATGAGGTCTCGGGGCTGTCGACAGGGGACATTCCCTATGAGGAATATGTCCCGACCACGGTGGAGCTTCACCATTTGAAGGAGGAGTTTCCCCTCATATATGAGACCTACTGGGAAGTGCTATGTCACTTCCACATTTGCGGCCAGATAACCAAATGGCGGTCGCAGGGAGTCAAGCAACTGTCTTGGGCCAGTTACTTGTTCAACAACGTCAACACCAAAGACCATCTGATAACCCGATTGGCTCCCAGCTCCGACAGGGAGATTGAAGACAGGATCGACCAGGCTCCTGACAGTTTCTACACCACGGAGTCGAATGAGGATGGTTTCGACCCTGACTTGGTTTTTGAGAGCTTTCACCATCAAGCCCGGACCCCTATCTCCGATCGGGCGTTGTTGGCGGGCTTTCTGATGCTGTGGCTGAAGCGCTGTGTGGTGCCCACGCTGCCGCATGAAGTCATTGTTGCTGATGTGGTGTACCCGGCGGTGCTCCTGGCTCATGGCAACCCCATAGCCCTTCTCTCGGCCGTGGCGGCTGGTATTTAGAGCGGGCTGCGGGCGCTCACTAAGAGTTTCTGCGAGCCACCGAAAACTGCAGACTCCGAGGGAAAGCCGTATGTTGACTCAGAGGGGAGTCCGACGGTGAAGCGTCCCAACCCTCGTGTCGAGCTGCCTTACACGTACCTCATGGCTTGGTACGTGATGCATTGCCCTTCCTTGATGACGGCGGTGCGTTGGAGGGAGAGTTCTGTCCCTTTTGTACAGCGATTGGAGGGTTCGAAATGGCGTGAACCTTATATATATTACGTCCGGAAGTGCCTTTCTGACCCTGCGAACTATCAGCTCAATCGCTGCCTTCCCCAGATCCCTGGTGCATCTCCCGGGGATCTACTTGTTGATTCTGTTGGTCCAGATGACTTCACGAGGTTATCCGCGGGAGCCTTCTGGTGGTTGCTCAACATCCGGCCCGGATATGTGCTTTTCCGACAAGGGACGTCATGTACCATTGAGCCGTACATGCCGAATCGCTTCGCTCGACAGTTCGGCTATGATCAGCTCTATGTCGGGAACCCCAATGCTCGACTCGCCTTCGAAGGGAACCTGTTCGAGGGTGCTCGGGCCTGGTACTACAGTGTGGCCGGAGGGACGGGAGCAACATTCCGTCTACCTATCGAGGGGCCCAAGTGCCGTACGAGCTTCAGTTTCTGCACTTGGTACTCCCAAGCCATCCAGACACCAGATTTTGTTCCGGAGTTCTCATGCATTGAGAGCATCAATGCAGATCTCGAGGCAGGTCGGAGTCTGGTAAACAGACGAAACTCATCAACCAGTACCTGAAGGCTCAGAAGGAGGTCGGGAGACGATCGAGGAGGGAGCCCCCAGCAGTGAGGGCGGAGCCGCGACCGGCAAGGGCAGAGCCACGAGCGACAAGGGCGGAGCCACCAGCCACGAGGAAAGAGCCGCGGGCAAGGAGGTCTAAGCAGGTGGCGAGCAAGCGTCGTCGACGCTCTGCTTCTATTGCTGAGCCTGCCCCAAAGAAGGCTCGGAGGGACTTAACGGCTGAAGTCTCTCAATCCGGAGACATCTCTGCTGGAGTTGAGGCTCCTCCTGAAGACGTCCCTGTCAGAGTTGAGGAACCGCCAGAAGATGAAGATTTCCCAAGCTTGGTCCGTGCTTCTAGGTCGCACAGCAAGACCGTGGAGGAAGGGGAGCTTGTTGACGAGTCCACCGCCGCCGAAGAGGACGAGTCACTGGAGGTCGACATAATGACTGGAGGGGATGTTGAGATTGCAGGCATCTCAGCTCAACCCGAGCCTTCTTCTGCTCATGAAGGGAGAGACGAGGCACAGCAGCCGGGGTCTCCTAGTGTCTTCATTTCCAGTCCTTGGGCAGTCGACCCTAGTCCTATCACTGGGGTAATTGGAGGTAAGGCTCCTGTTGCGGAGCTTCCTCGCATTACGCTGTCGTCTTCTTCGTTATCGGGGGAAAGCGCCTTTGAAGACGAGGTCGACTATGGCGATGAACCCGCTCTTCCTGATCAGAGCAAATTCTTCCACATCTCGGAGGAGGAACAATATGAGGGTGAGCCATCGACTGTATCACCGCTAGCGATTATCCCTGCTGAAGGTACTCTTCCCATCTTCTGTCCTAATTTCTCTTTACATATTTGAAGAGGATGTTCTAACATTCTTCTCTTATGTTGCAGGGTCGGCCGAAGATGCTGAGGCTACAACCTCCTCGATTATTGAGGAGATGGTGATAGAGTTGACCCGGCCCAAGGGGATTGAGGTCTCGGCTGCTGAGATACCCTCAAAGGGGGCAGCTGTTGAAACTGGGGAGCCTTCCACTCTGCCAGAAGAGGAAGCAACCACTGAGGCTGAAGAGGCTCTCACTCTGCCGGGCGAGGAGGTTACTGCTGAAGCCGGGGAGAATTCTACCCCGCAGGGTTCGACACCTCTGGACCTTCAACTTGGTAAGGCAGCTCTGACGTTTTAAATGTTTCGCTTTTCCATCATTGTGGCTGACGCTGCGATAACTTGCAGAGAGGACTGAGGGGGCTCGGGTGGAGAGTCCGATGGTTGGTACCCTTCCAGAAGGCCATACAGCTCAAGTCTCGGTGGAGGTTTCTGAGGAGGTTGTGCTTACTACTCCCTCATTGGTCGTGGAGGCTCCTGCAGAGGTAGTACCTCCAGAAGCGTCAGCGGCCAGTCTAGCTCTTGACGTATCGATGGCCAGCACGGCTCTGGTGCGAGAGGATCCGCTCTATATCCCTCATCCCGTGACAGAAAAGGGGTCGGGAAGCTTCCTAGGTGGTGAAGACATGGGGGAACTGGCACGTCAGATGGTGCAACAATTCTTCGCTTCGATGGGATCATGTATTGATCTCATCTTACGTGGAAACAGCACCTTTCAGTTTGCCCAGACGCTTCTTAAAAATCTGGCTGTGAATGTCGAATTAACCGGAGGCCCCTCACTTGCCAAGGCGTGTCTGCGGGTGGTGGAGCAACTGGGAGACGGCCTGCAGGAGCTGGAGTCTTTGGAAGATGCCGGCTCTTTTGGTGAGGCCCAGGCCACCTTGACCAGGCTCCTAGCTGCTCAAGAGCGAGAGAGACAGGAGGCGGAGGCACAAATCGCTGCAGAGGTTCGCAGCCTCGAATATTCCCAGGCTGAATGTCAGAAACTAGCTGACGATTCAAGGGAATCCGAGCTTACCGTGCAGAGCACAGAGCAAGTCATCATCAGGGCTCGGGACACCATTGCCAGGGCAGAAGCTGTGCTTGCGCTCAATGAGGAGAAGCTTGTTACCCTCAAGAAGGAGCTAAAGGAGCAACGGGCTGCTAAGGCGCGAGCTGAAGAGAGTCTGTCTCTACATTCTTCCAGGGTGGAGTCTCTGCGAATGCAGCTGGCCGCAAGAAATTTCTTATCCGAAGCGGAGCTGCGGAACCAGGCCATTATGGAAGCTGAAAGGGCACGCCAACACGAGATTCACCGCCTTAGGGAACAAATCCGTTCCCTGGCGAACCAGGACATTTAGCCTTCTTTTCTTTTTCTTTTTGTAAAGAAAAGGACACTCAATTTATCAAGAGTGTTTTGTATCCACTTTTATCATTCTTTTGATATAAAAGTTTCGAAGTTTTTGGCTCCACCTTCTTTGCTTAGCTGCGGATGAACCCAACTTCTTGATCACTGGCTGTGAATACTAAACTTAGATAGGACAAAGTTCTTTTAATGAGACGCGGCGTCAGTCCACCTGAACTTAGATTTCACTAAGTCCTTTTGATGAGACGCAGCGTCAATCACAGAGTGAGACGCGGTCATCATTCACTAGGAACTTAGATTTCACTAAGTCCTTTTGATGAGACGCGGCGTCAATCACAGATTGATACGCGGTCTTCTTGATGAGACGCAGTGTCAATCAAAAGATGAGACGCAGTATTGATCCATAAAGTGAGACGCGGCCGTCAGTTCATGGAGTGAGACGCAGCGTCAATCTCAAGGTGAGACGAGGCTCTGAATAACGCAAATATGTTTTGCGCAGATCGGGCAGGCGCAAGAGACGCAGCCTTGTCTGCTGAAGGGACGCGGCTTTCCCATCTGCGTTTAATGCAACCTGACTTAAAAGATTTTAGGAGATCTTTGAACGTCAAGTCTTCGCTGTCGATTGGGATTCTGGGTCGTTCGTTGCTTCCCAAGGCAGTTATCCACGCGTCGGTCTCTTAATGGATTTAGGCGTTAATGCTCTTGCATGCAGAACCGACGCTGGCGGTTGAAAAATTGGCTCACTTTGACGGTTTCCAAAGCAGCATTCCACGCGTCCGTTTTTGATTGGGCTTTGACAGTCGTGCGCAACGGTTCCGATTGACGCACCATTAATGGCAGTTGTTGAGAATTGCCTATAAATAGGGTGTGCCCCCTTTTCAATAATCCAAACTTAGATTGTTTTCTTTTGTTTGCTCTGAGAGACCACGCCTTGAGTTATCTTTTAGAGAACCGTCTTCATGGGTGAAGGTGACCCGGTGGATGAAGATGACCCAGAGCTCTCATGCTTCTGTTTGGTCTCTTCAGAAGGAATCCTCTCTCGGATCATCTTGCGCGCCCGCGTTTGGATGCAGAGTGGCCAACTGTGGACAGGGGCCTCTGCTGGTATGTCACCCCGATGATGTCCATAGCCTGTACTTTGGCATAGCCATCTGAATGAAATCCTGGTGCATTCCTATTCTGGAATTTGTGCCGGTGACTTGAACTTCTCTGAACGCGGGCTCTTGACGCTGGCTTTGCTCATGGCCATTGCCTTGGCGCGTTTCAGACCTGAATCTTGCAACTCCTATTCACCCAACAGAGAGATGGCAATTTTCGGCGTTCTGAAGTTTTTCGCGTCTTGTACATTAAGCGCGGGTGTAAACTGAGGCTGCGTTTGAATCCTGTGCGTGGCACAGTTTTGACTCGCGTCTGTTTCTGCCAACGCGGTGGTTTGACCGTGCGGGTTGTTCCCGCGTCTGAAGTCTTCAATGACTGCCGCGTCTGTCACTTAGTTTTCTTTGTCGAAGTGTACTAAGTTCCAGATTTTCTAACTCTCTTGTTTATTCTTTGCAGGTAGGCTTGCTCGTCCTTTTTCAGGTTTGCTGGGCCCCGGAAAGAATATATCGGCGGGCGAACTTGCTCAATGTTCGTTTGTAAGAGAGTAAATTATGGTCCTCGTCGTTTGTGAGAGAGTAAATTATATCTCCGACGAGGACCCAAATCTCGCCAAGGTCTCTTCAGATCTTCTGCACCGACCATGTCTGATGGCAAGAGATGGTCAGGTCAGGTATGACGGCGAGGAGGTTCCGGCGGTTGCGGTGGCGGAAAGATCCTCTTCCTCTCCCTACTCCAGAAGTGACATCAAGGACACTCCGTTGGATGGCCTGCTGGGGAAAGGGATGGTGATGAATGAAGGGTTGCAGGACTTTCTGCTGCCGCTGGACCTCAAGAACACCATTGCTCTTAGCTTAGTCAGCTAGGGCGCTTTCGACTTTTGGGTCATCGCCATGGCGCAATCGGCTCCAATTGTGCACCTGGGATCAGATGCGGTTTCAAGAAGTGAGTACGGCCTCTGAGAGAGAGAGGGACTTCTTTGTACTCCTTAATTGTAACACTCATCTTATTGTATAAGAGAGCGTTTTGTATCACTTTCATATGCTTGGATATATAAATAAAAGTGACACTTTTCTTTTTGCCTCCTTCATTGTCTTAACTTTTTGTCTTCAGTTAGACACGTAGAAGCAAGGAATCTTTTGACCTTATCAAAATTATAGTGGTAATCTTAATAAGTCAAGATTTGTAAGGAAAGATCCTATTTCAGGAGTTTTCATGATACTGTCAGAGGTGTGATATTAACTTGACAGGGATGGGATGATTTTTTTTTGGTGGACCTGCCACTTTGTAAAAGAAAGTGACAAGTGGAGTTCGTACCCCCAGGGAAGATGAACTTTTATCAAGGATTTGGGATTAACTTGATTTAAGATCAGCTGGGGAGTTTGACGGAAACATTGTTAACGGTGTAATGTTAACCAACAATGTTTCTAAATGAACTTGATACTCTGTCGGGGAGAGTATCAAATGAGACTAGACTCGCGGGGAATCTAGGAAGGTCTTTACCGTTAGAGGTGTGATATTAACTTAACGGTTTTAGAAGTAGTCTTGTCAGAAGTGTAATGTTAACTTGACAAGGACATGAGTTAGAGGTGTGATATTAACTTAACTCATCAGCATCTCTGTTTTATTTGGGAAAACTGAGGAAGTCACTGTCATAGGTGTGATGTTTAACTTAACAGTGAGGATAATGCTAGAGGTGTAATGTTGAACTTGGCATTAGTCGTCTCGACTTTGACAAAGAAGTCGAGGAAAGGTCATGGCCATAGGTGTATTGTTGAACTTAGCGATGACTCGGATGCTAGAAGTGTAGTGTTAACTTGGCATCGTCCATTTCAGCTTCGATACGGAAGTCAGAAGAAAGGTGACTATCAGAGGTGTGATATTAACTTGACAGGCACTCGATGTACTGCTTAGAGGTGTAATGTTAACTTAAACAGTAGTTTGTCAGAGGTGTAATGTTAACTTGACAAGAATTGGCTCGTGATAAGAGCAATTTGAGGACCTGTCATTCTATTGATGAGAATTGACAAGTGGAATTTGAAATGCCAGAGGTATAGTGTTAACTTGGCAAATTTGAGAGTTTGTTACTCTATGCAGAGTTAACAAGCAAAGTTTATACTCGACAAAGAGTATTCATTACTAGAGGTATAGTGTTAACGTAGTAATGATTGCATTTTGTGGTCCTACCATTCTATGGATGAGAATTGGTAAGGGATTTTGGAGGAAAGAGTGGACTCAAGTCCACTTAGGATTTTTAGCAAAACCTCAGCTATCAACGGGTTTGAGGTGCCTTTACCAACTACCGTTTGAGTTGGGCTAGCCATGCTATTCCCCTCAGCATGATGAGTTGTCGAAGACTTATGTTGGGCTTAGAAGCCAACATTTTCCTCTATCCTTAGCCGTCGGAGGCGTCGGATGTTTCTGATCAGAGGTGTATTTTTAACTTGATCAGGGGAAGAGTACTGTCTAGGGATAGTATTTCTTCAAGAATTTGCCATTGATTGGCATCATGAGTGTACCGCCATTCGAAGTTATGAGGCGATATGATCCATTTAAGTAGACTGACTCTACCACAAACGGTCCTTCCCATTTGGGTTGGAATTTTCCTTTTGTCTTGTGCGTCATCACCATGGGTCTTCTGACGGCTAAGACAAGATCGCCTTTCTTAAAAGTTCGTACTTTAACTTTCTTGTTGAAGGCTCTGGTGATTCGAGCTTGGTAGAGCTCGATTTGCTGTTGGGCTTGCAGACGCTTGTCGTCTAAAGCCTCCAGTTCCTGGAGTCGCTGTCGATGCTTCTCCTCTGTCGTCATCTCCGCTGTCAAGGCGACGCGTAGAGATGGAATTTGGATCTCTAGGGGAAGCACGGCTTCACATCCGTATATCAAGGAAAACGGCGTGGCCTTAGTCGGGGTTCGCACAGTTGTGCGGTAAGCCCATAAGCATTCACCCAACTTGTCGTCCCAGTCTCGCTGACTTTTCGAGACGAACTTTTTGAGAAGCTTGCCAATAGTCTTGTTGAAAGCTTCTGCGAGGCCATTGGCGGCAGGGTAGTATGCCGTTGAAGACACACTCTGGACTCTGAACTTAGCGCAGAATCTCTAGAATGCCTGGCTGATGAACTGGGGTCCATTGTCATGGACAATCCGCCGAGGTACACCGAAACGGTAAATAACGTGATATTTTACGAACTTGATCACGTTGGACGACTTCACCTCCTTCAAAGGAATGGCTTCGGCCCATTTGGAGAAGTAATCGGTTATTGCTAGAATGAACCGATGTCCTTTTGATGATGGAGGGCTGATAGGACCAACCACATCCATCCCCCATATTTCAAATGGCCATGTAGAGGTCGTAGAGTGGAGGTACCCTGGTGCTTGATGGATAAAATCTCCATGTATTTGGCAGGCATGACATCTTTTGGCATAGGCGACGGCGTCGGCAACCATCTTGGGCCAATAGTAACCCAACCTTTGGAGTCGATGTGCCAGTTTTGGGCCAGGTTGATGGGCTCCGCACGTACCGTCGTGAGCCTCTTTCAATACCTCCTGGGCCTCTTTTGGTGAGAGACACCGAAGTAAGATTCCGTCATACGATCGACGATACAATGTTCGCGTGATCGCATTATAGTAGAATTTAGGGGCTTTCCTTCGAATGGCAGCCGCTTCCTTGGTGTCCTCAGGAAGGATGCCATACAAGACATAGTCGATGTAGGGGAATCGCCAGTCTTTAAGCTCTGGACCGGCCGACAATTCCAGCACTTCTTTGCCTCGACAATCTCCCTTTGACTCATGATAGTCCTTGAGAGTATTTTTCGGGCAATACAGGTCGTGGCTGTAGACGAATATCTTCTCCATTGCTCCAGTTGGAAGAGCTAAGGAGGTTGCCAGGGATGCGAGTGCATCGGCGTGCGCATTTTGCCTGCGCGGTACATGGTCGATGTAGAAGTTAGCAAACCCCTCGGCCATGCGGATAGTTGCGTTGTAATAGGGTACTAAGTCCTCATGTCTGACTTCGTACTCCCCGCGAATTTGACTGACGATGAGTTTAGAGTCACCGTATGCTTCGAGATTTTTAACGCCAATCTCATCGGCGAGCTGCATCCCAATCAATAGAGCATTGTATTCCGCCACATTGTTGGAACAAGGCTCCGTTAGTGAGACAGCTCGGGGTATCACGTAATTTTGTGGGGAGACAAGTACTACTTCTACCCCCGCCACTACGTGTCCCTTGGGGCTTGTCCTTGATGCACCGTCGAAGAAAAGTTGCCACACTTGACTTTCGAACGATGTCTGAGTCAGGTGGGCTTCGGCAACTTCATCTGGGAGATCCTCGTAGAGTTTGACTGCCCTCGGATCTGGGTGTTCAGCTAGGAAGTCTGCCACCGCTTGTCCCTTAATAGCTTTTTGCGGCAGAAAGTGCATATCATACTGGGATAGCAACATGGCCCATTTTGCCAGCCGGCCATTTAGCGATGAAGGTTTAGTCATAAGTAACCTCAGAGGGTTGACTTTTGATATGACATTTATAGTCTGGCCTACCAGATAGTGTCGCATTTTCTGGATAGCGAACACCAGTGCCAAACATTCCTTCTCGATCGGGTTGTACCGATGTTCGGCTCCGATCATTGTTCTACTCAGATAGTAGATTGCCTGTTCTCGTCCTTCTTCATCATTCTGAGCTAGTAGAGCTCCCAAAGAATGGTCCATTGCCCGGACGTACACCAGGAAAGGCTTTCCGGACACCGGGGCTGCCAGGACTGGTGGTTGGGTGAGGTATTGTTTGATTTTCTCGAACGCTTGTTGGCAAGCGTCATCCCAAATGAATGAGACACCCTTCTTCATCAACTTAGCGAAGGGCTGGCATCTTCCGGAGAGGTTCGAGATAAACCGGCGGATGTACGCCAATCGTCCCTGCAATCCTCTGAGTTCTCTGAGATTTCTAGGGGGTTGCATCTCTTGGATAGCGCGAACCTTTTCTGGGTCCAAATGAATTCCGGTGGACGTTACAACAAATCCTAAGAACTTGCCACTAGCCACCCCCAGGAAAGACTTTGTAGGATTCATCTTCAACTGATGGGCCCGCATGATGTCGAAGACCACCTTCAGATCGGCTACGTGATCTTCTTTAGTGCGGCTTTTTACTGCAATGTCGTCAACATAGCATTCCACCGTTTTTCGCATTTGCTGATGGAAAATGGCATTCATGGCCCTTTGATATGTTGCCCCTGCATTCTTCAGTCCGAAGGGCATGACGGTGTAGCAATATACTCCTAGAGGTGTCCTGAAGGAGGTATGCTTTTCATCATCAGGATACATCTTGATTTGATTGTATCCTGAGAATCCGTCCATGAAGGACATTCGTTCGAATCCACAAGTATTGTCAATCATGACATCTGTGATTGGCAATGGGAATTCGTCTTTGGGGCAGGCCTCGTTCAGATCGCGGAAGTCGATGCAGATCCGGATCTTCCCGTTCTTCTTGGCGACGGGGACGATGTTGGCTACCCAGTCGGGATGTTGTTCCTCCCGGATGAAGCCAGAATCGATGAGCTTTCTAACTTCTGATTGAATTGCTTCCATTATTTCGGGACGGAACCGTCGCTGCTGTTGTTTGACAGGTTTTACGTCCGAATTGATGTTGAGGCGGTGCATGGCCACTTGAGGATCGAGTCCTGGCATGTCCTCATAATTCCAGGCTAAGACGTCTATATACTCTTGTACAAGAGATATTAGATCCTTCTTCTCTGAAGGTGACAGGCCGTCACTTATGAAGATGGGCTTAGGGTTAGCCTCATCTCCTAGGTTGATCTGAACAACCTTGTCTTCTGTGGGTGGCTCACGCTGTTCAAAGCGGGTATCCCAAAGAGCATTTAAATGTTTAATCCAAGGATCTGTATCAGATTGGATCATTTCTTCATTTCCATCTTCCAGGTGGCTTGTCGAAACCATGTTCACTGAAAGTTCCTTGAAGATGTTGCCGACACTGACATCTGACTCCCAAGATGATGTGTCTGAAGAGTGATCGTTGCTCAATGATTCTTGAGAACCAGAGGCTGATGGGACCGGAGTTGATACATAGCCCAACCCCCTGCGCGTCCGATGATAATAATCGGGGGCCTTCCCTTTCGGCACAAAGGAGTGAAGTAGCATTCTTCTTCCTTTGCCAAAGTTCAACCCGGGTCTGTTGGTTAGGTCATACCCCATGCATTTCATCATTTTGAGCATTTTTGGTTCATAATGACTGAGCTGAGCGGATTCCTCCTCGCTTTCTGATTCTTCGCGGGGAGTCGGTTCAGTCGTCATTCGCCCAAAAAGGATTGATTTTTGGCCTTTTCGTCTTGTCGGAACCATGAATATAGATTCCTGCGCATCACCATTATCCTGGTATGTCCCGAAAGATGATTTTACTGGTACATGCAATGATGTCAAAGCATCCATTGCCGACCAGATGTCATCGTCTACGTCGGTACTAGTATCCGATGGTATTGAATCGGATGCACACGCAGAGAAGTACTCAAAGTTTAAATTCTCATTAATATACCAGCCGCCTGCATCGTCGGTGGCATTATCAACATCGAGCTTATTAGTGCTCTTTACAAGTGGTTCCAACTTCCACAAGCACTCTTCTTGCTCGGTTTCAGTGTCAGCCTCATTACCAGAGTCTGGCACCTCCAGTTGCGGGGTTTCATCCACCGGATCCTGATATAGGAGGGAGTCCGTGAAATAATTTTCGACCCCCTTAAACGGATACCTTTCGGCAACCAACGTTTGCACCTTCCCACTCGCGTCAATGTATTTCATGACTTGGTGAAGAGTGGAGGGAACGATGGAGTTGCGGTGGATCCATGGTCGTCCCAGCAGCAGATTGTAGGAAGTGTCGGCATCGATGACGTAGCACGTCACCTCCGACTTGAGGCTCCCAATCTGGCACTTGAGCTTGATTTTCCCCATCGGACGGGTGCCATTGGCATTGAACCCGTAGATGGTCGTCTGTGTAGGGCTCAGACGGTGGGTAGGGATGCCGAGGTGTTGCATGACTCGGCGGGGCATAATGCTCAATGCGGACCCTAGATCTACCTGAATGCGGTTCACCTCAGATGATCCGATGTAACCTGTGAAGTACAGGGGTCGATCATGCTTCCCTTTCACCTGCATATCATCTGCCGTGAAGGTGATGCAGGGGGCATTCTGGGAAGTGTGGAGGCAATCCTCTACATCTTCCTCCTTCGGTACTTGGGTCATGAAGACCTCAGCATTTGCCAGAGCTTCTTGCAGAGCTTCCCTGGTCGACTTTGATAGTCTAAGAAGTTCATACAAGGTAATGCGTGCCGGAATGTTGGCCAGCTGAGCCAGGACATCAAAGAGGTAAGGTGCCGAAGACCCTTCCGCGATGCCTCTTTGAAGGGCTCGAGAGAATCGAGTCTCCTTCTGCTTCTCCACAGGTGGCTTCGTGGAGGGCCTAGTTGGCTCTGCAGCCGGTTGTGGAGGGTTTGCCGCCACTTCGCCGTATTGCTTCAAGTAGGGCTGTCCTGAACGAGTCCCCGTCATTGGTTGGTTGGGCTCTGCGGCCAAGACTATTGTTTTCCCTTCTGAATCAGTCAGTGAGGGAACATCATCTTCTGCTTCTCGGGAGGAGGCACATACCACATGGCAGGACGAAGCTTTTGCCTTGCCTTTGGACTTCCTGTTGGTTACAGTAGTCCACTGCTGGTTGTCCACTAGGTCGGGGTGGACCCACATAATTTCCCCTTGAGGCGTAGGGACCGGTACCAAGCCCTTCTCCTGCTGCTGGTGAGGGTCTGTGTTGACCACTCTTAATTCTCCCCTTGGAATAGGAGTTACCCCCGCAGGCGTTGGAGGTTGTCTCCCGAACTGGAGAACCGACGTCACATTAGCCGTGACCTTCTTTTGCTCTGGTCGGAGCTTTAGCACCTCCGCGTCAATCAAAGCCTGAAGGATGTCTTTGAAGACGTAGCAGCTTTTGGTAGGATGTCCCAACATCCGGTGATACATGCAGTAGTTGGGATTGTCGGTCTTGCCGACTTCCTCCGGGCGCCTAATTTCAGGGAGCTTCAGTCGATTGCTCTTGTTGAGTAGCTTGAAGAGCGAATCGACGTGTTCCTCCTTGAAGGAATACTGCTTGTTGGGGCGTGGCTGGCTTGAAGAGCCACTTGCCCTGCCTGTTTGAGGTTTGGCGGGAGATTTGGTCTCCGTCGCCAAGTTATCCTTCCGCTTTGTTTGGAGGGATGTGTCTGGTGCCGGTGCACGCCTTGTTGACCTTTCCGGCCGCGGCTTGCCTTCCTCCGCTCGGACGCGGGCGACAATCTCCTCAGCCTGTTCACCTTGTTGGACTAATTATTTCCAGGTGCGGCTTTCAGCAACTCCTATTTGAGCAAGGAGTGAGGTTTGGAGATTGTGGCGGCATGTTTCCACCAGGGTGGCCTGGGTCATACCGCTTGGCACCGGAGTGCCGTGTTCCGAAATCTTTCCACGAAAGATTTGACGGACTCCCCTCTCCGCTATTTGGTAGCTAAAAGGGTGGGCATCGTGACTTCGGAGTCATCTTCGAAGAAACGTGTTAAGAACAGCTTCTCCAGATCGCCCCAGTTCTTGATAGAACCTTCCGGGAGTTTCATGAACCACTCAAAGGCCAACCCTTTCAGGGTGCCGATGAATAGTCGCTCCAGGATGGCGTCATTATCTACTACATTCCGGTTTGGGATTTGAAGTAGTAGATGTGCTGATTAGGGGACCCCTTCCCATCGAAGGCTTGGAGGGTTGGAGCCTTGAACTTAGGAGGGTACGGGACTAGATCCCACTCAGCTGGATAGGGCCGGACCACTCCAACTTCTTGGAGGTCTTTGCGACTGGCAAGGGCATTGAGGCGTTGCTCCAGTTGACTCATTCTTTTAGTATGAGCCTTTTCTGGGTCGTGCGACGAAGATTTGGACGAATTTGAAGTAGATCGTCGCGCCTCCTCAGAAGGTTCGGAAGATGAGCTTCCTCCCTTTCTCCCTTTGCCTTTTGACCTCCTAGGAGGAGATTTCCTCCTGTCTTCCAGCAGTTGTGCAATCGCCTGTTTGAGGGAGTCGATCAACGCCTGCTGGAAAATAATCATGTCCATTTGTGCTTTCTGGACCTGCTCTATACGTCTTGCCGTCTCCTCAGGAGTGCCAGTCATGTAGGCAGAGGTCTCCTTCTCGACGGAAGAGTTCGAAGCCCCTGATTCCACTACGGCGGAATGGGAATCATTCGCTCTAATGCCGTGGGCTAAGGCATTATAGTCAATTGGGGGAATGGCCCCCGTCCGGGTGCGAGTGTGTCGATACACCCCTTCCGGTTCAGAGTCAGACTCGGACTCGTCTGAGCTGACTGCAAGTTGTTTTCCCTTGCTCCTGCTTGTCATGTTCGCAGTAAGCTCCGGGTATTCAATGTCAGAGAAGACTCTCCTTCTATGGGAGCGCCTTCTTTTGGCTGACGGGGGAATCGAGGTCAGTTGTCCAGCCAAGGACTGCTGGTGCACACTCGACCCGCAACGACACTCCGCAAGCATGGAGATAAGCCGTTGGCAGCAGCAAGATGAAGTGACCTGGTGGGCACTTCTTTTCTTTGTCAGATAATCCCTCAAATCTATGGAAGAGGGATCAAAGAGACTAGCCTTACAACGTCGAAGACGGGAGGCATCCATGTACTGTGCAGAATGGACGCAGACTTCAGGGACGCGGTTTCCGCGTCGTGACTGTGGAACGCGCGTCTGGTGTCTCTGTTGAGATGAGACGCGAGTATCGCGTTGCTGCCTGGTGCGTCCGGGCTGAGCCGCGTGAGAGAGAGTGGGCTGCAGGGCGCCTCGTCTCTGGGTGCGTGCTTCCTGTGTTTGACGAGACGCAGAAGCTTCACTTTGGCGTTTGGTAAGTTGGCCTTCAGAGGACTCAACTTGAGGAGTTGCGCGCTTGGGCCGCCAAACGCGGATTTCACGTACTGGACGTGACGCGGGCAAGGCGCGAGACTGTACGTTGCGTCCAGCTTCAGTTGGACAACCAACGGTTCCAACTTGCAGCTGACGCGCACGTCTCCTCTGCCGACGCTCAGCATTCCGGTTGCGTCGAGAAGGTGGAGAGAAACCAACAACATCCTGATGTTGAACATCAGGGAGTTTAACCACGCGGGTCTCCTGAGAGACGCTGACGCGGTTTTTCTGTGCGCCGGAGTTGGTCGCAACAGCAACTGTGCTTGGGATCACGCGGGCCTTCTGAGAGGCGTTGACGCGTGAACTTTGCTGGGCACAGTGGGCAACAGCAGCGGCGCCCAAGAGAGCTACCGATCGGCTTCGAGGCCATTCCCTGTCGAGACCCGGTGGCAGACGCGGGTCTTTGGGCTCTTGGAGCCAGAAGAGAGGAACTCTTCGTACTTCGCCTGGTCGAACTCGACAACGAGCGATTCGACCATCTTTCCCTCGTGGTGGACGTCATCTTGCGCCACAACATGTTCGTCGGTAACAAACAGGTTCCCCAGCGGAGTCGCCATCTCTTGTTTGACACGGAAAAGGGGCTGGAGTAAAATTTCCTTGAATCAGATGAAAAATTACAGCCGGCTAAATCTTCCGGTTACAAGGGAGGGAGAATATTGAATCTTGAATTCCCCCTTTGTTTAGTGCTGGGTTCTTCGTGTGGCGGTGGAGAGTGAATCTTGTTCTCCGTTGACCAGATGACCGTTCTGGACCGTCGAGGGATCTTCTCCTTGGCAGGTAGAGGGAGTAACTCAGCTCCGTCTACCAAAACTCTAGAAGAGGAGGTAGGCAAAGAGCGGCTAGTACTCAGTAAGCTTGCTGAAGAGTCTTCTCTCTCTCTCTGTTGATGATCTCTCCTTTTTTCCTTCTCCAAAATCCTCCTTGCCCGATAATTGTCGTCGTCGTCTTCAATAGTGACGGGACTATTTATATGGTTTTTAGGGGGTGATCGTGCCCCCTGAAAATGCTCCACAATGAGGGGCCACTACCCGCTACATGCGCGGTGATTGGCCCCGCAATCCGGGTAGTTGCAACCGAGACGCGGGTGTCGAGCCAACGCGCCTTGTTGCTGAGACGCGAGCTTCGGGCCGACGCGCCTTGATGCTGAGACGCGGGCTTCGGGCCGACGCGCCTTGATGCTGAGACGCGGGCTTCGGGCCGACGCGCCTTGATGCTGAGACGCGGGCGTTGAGCCAACGCGCCTTGATGCGGAGACGCGGGCTTCGGGCCGACGCGCCTTGATGCTGAGACGCGGGCGTTGAGCCAACGCGCCTTGATGCTGAGACGCGGGCGTTGAGCCAACGCGCCTTGATCTTGAATCTCTGCGTTTTGGTGGCTTATCTTTGTGATTTTTAGACAGCCTACAGACTAGACCATATTTTTATTGATCATCTTTCCCAAATTAATTCAATAGGATTAGTGAAGGGTATCCCAAATTTAAAATTTGAAAAGGACTGCATTTGTGATGCATGCCATCTTGAAGAAAAAACTAAGTCCTTTTTCAAATCAATCAAGAATATCATGACATCAAGACCTTTAAAATTGATATATACGGATTTGTTTGATCTAACTAAAATCAAAAGTCTTAGTGGTAATCGACTGTTTTTATTTTAGTTGATGTTTCTCAAGATTTACATGGGCTTTCTTTTTAGAACATAAAGATGAAGCATTTTTGCATTTTAATGTTTTTCGAAAAAAGGTTGAAAAAGGAAAATATTTTTTGATTTTATGCATTAGGAGTGATAGAGGTGGTGAGTTTGTAAACCACTCCTTTATTGCTTATTATGTAGAAAATAGAATCAAACATGAACTTTTATGTCCTAGAACTCCACAACAAAATGCAGTCGTTGAAAAGAAGAAGTGCACTCTCCAAGAGATGGTTAGAATAATGAGTGAATACAGACTCCTTTAATATCTACGGGCCGAGGTCGTAAACACCTCATGTTACATATCAAATAGAGTTTATATTTGTAAAATTACTTTTAAAACTTCTTTTGAGATTTATTACTTGAGAAAATCAAATGTTTTCTACTTTAAAGTTTTTGAATGTAAATGTTTTGTTTTGAACACCAAAGGTAATTTAGAAAAGTTAGATTCAAAATCTTTGAAGCTATTTTTGTTGGGTATTCAAATACTAGTAAGGCTTATAAAGTTTTAAATAGGTCAACTTTGACTATTGAAGAGTCTATGTATATAAAGTTTGAGGAATCTAACTCTCTTGTGAAGAATGTTGTAGAGATTGATTTCTTAGGTGAAGACATTGAAAAGATTTCATTGAAGGACTCGCCAGCTCAAGAAGATGAAGACAAACCAAAGGATAATACATATAGTGAAGTCCAAGATGTTAAAGTGGAGCCAACTCAACCACTTCCAAAGGATTAGAGATATTCTATAAGTCAAACCAAAGATCGCATCATAGGTGATGTATCTAAAGGGATAACTACTCGCTCTAAACTCCATGATATTTGTGGCCATTTTACATTTATTTCTCATACTTAGCCCAAGAACATCCTCGAAGTCGAAGGTGACTCATGTTATTTGCTTGCGATGCAAGAAGAGTTCAATCAATTTGAGCGCAATTAAGTTCGGCACCTTATTCCTAGATCCCATGATAGACTAACTATTGGTACTAAATGGAACTTTAGGAATAAGTTGGATGATTCAAGAAATGTTATTAGAAATAAAGTTACATTATTGGCCCAAGGTTACACATAAATTGAAGGTATCAATTTTGAGAAAACTTTTGCACCCGTAACACGGCTAGAAGCCATATGGATGACACTTGCATTTGCTTCTTTCAAGGATTTTATACTTTTTTAAATGGTGCAAAAAGCGCATTTTTGAATGGCTTTATTGAAGAGGAGGTGTATATTAAACCCCCTGGGTTTGTTGATCTTACACATCTAGATTTTGTTTTCAAACTTGATAAGGCTTTATATGATTTAAAACAAGCTCCAAGAGCTAGGTATGAAAGATTGAGTTATTTTCTTGTTGAAAATAATTTTATTAAAGGTAAAATTGACACTACATTATTTACAAAGCATGTAAACAATGATATCTTGATAATGCAAATATATATTGATGAAATTATTTTTGGATCTACTAATGAAAAGTTTTGTAAAGATTTTGAATCATGCATGAAGAAAGAGTTTAAAATAAGTATGATTGGAGAGCTCAACTACTTTCGTGGACTCCAAATCAAGCAAATGAGTGATGGGATCTTCGTCAATCAAGCCAATTATGCAAGAGAACTTATCAAGAAATTTGGGCTAGAAGATGAGAAAATTAGCAAGACTCCCATGGCTACCATAACCAACTTGATAAGGATGAATAAGGTAAAAATATTGACATTAAAGTCTATCGTACCATGATTGACAGTTTGCTTTACTTGACGGCTAGTAGGCCGGACATTATATTTAGTATTTATTTGTGTACTAAATTCTAATCTTGTCCTAAAGAGTCCCAATTAATTACGGTAAAATGCATTATTAGATATCTTAAGGGCACTATTGGAGTGAGCTTGTGGTATCTGAAAACCGGACAATTCTCAATGACGAGTTATTCAGATGCCAGCTATTCTGGCTGTAGAGTGGATAAAATGAGCACTATTGGAACTTTTCAATTTCTTGAAAGTTGTCTCGTTTCATGATCTTCCAAGAAACAAAATGTCTTAACTCTCTCAACTGCCGAGACAGAGTGTTACAACCGGGGCTTATTGTGTACAAGTCCTTTGGATAAATATACTCTCCTTAATTATGATTTACATTATGATCTTATTAAAATATTTTGTGATAATACTAGTACCATTCATATGACCAAGAATGCAAATCAACACAGTATGACTAAGCACATAGAGATTCGATATCACTTTCTTAGAGATCATTATGAGAAAGGAGATATTGAAATTAATTATGTTTCTGCTAATTTTCAATTAGCGGACATTTTTACAAAACTACTTAATTATAATAGATTTTCTTTCATTTACGGTGAGTTGAATGTTTGAATTATGGATTCATGAAATTTTCATTCAATTAGTATTCAAATTAATATTTAAAATGGTATATACTACTTTCAATTGTTTATTGGTATCATAATTTCAATTAGTATTTAAATTTGTATCTTTTAGTATACTTGTTCTTTTAGTTTCACTACCATAAATTTATATACTACTTCAAATTCTGTTTTACATTTGAATTTGACTATTTTCAAATTGGTGTCCCTTTTTGATATATGACTAAAAGGGGGAGAAGATTTATGAGTTATTTATTTAAGAAGAGAAGATTTATGATTTAGTAATTACCTCTATTCTCCATTCTCTTGTTTGTATGCAATGTTTTCTTTGTTTTATTTATTTATTTCTTACTATTTATTGCATACTTATTTTGGTGGATGGAGACATGGAAGAAGGTTGGTCCGTTTATGCATAATGTTCTATATTGCACATCTGTACCTATATGCATATGACTTGCGTTGTTATAGCTATATTTTTTAGTCATGCATAATTGAACTAGATAGATAAGCATAATTTTTGAGGGAGCTTTTCAAGCTCTTCATTGTATTTAGTTTTAATAACTTATGTGTTTTGTCATCATAAAAAAAGAGGAGATTGTTGTCCCAAAGGGTAAACTCTCTGGTTTTGTTTTGATGATTACAAATCACATGAAATTATTCGGTACTAATTAAGTTCAAGTGATTAACCTTTTTAGGTTCAGAGGATAGTTTGTTTTACTTTTTCTCATAAGGAAGGTGTTCAAATCTCATGATCACTCAAGGATGGGATTTAAGTTTGGACGATCAAGATTAACTCTTGAAGAAGCCCACTTGAAGCTTGCTTAAAGACTTATAGAACTGACGTAAGAAAATAGATTGTTTAAATATAGAATGTAGAATCTATGCTCAAGAAGTCACACATGAAATACAACTTTTCATATTTAGTTTTTAGGTTTTGGTATTTTATAAGGATAATTTTTGATACATATTCTATATTTTTCAAATTTTTATATCTTGTTTCAAACATGTATCTCATAGCCTATGTGTTGCCAAATAAAATCTCAAACTAGTTTTATTTAAAAATGAATTTTATATCAAAAACTTTTTTAAAAATATTTTTTGGGCTACGCTGGTCGACCGGACCAGTGCATCAGAAATGCGCTACGGGCAGCCCGTGCACATGTGCATGTGCATATTTGTTGGGCGACCGACCAGTCGACCGTCAAACCTAGCGGTCGACCAGGCGGTCGACCGACTGTCAGAATTTGGAGCACCCTAGTCTCGAGTGAGATCAGATGACCACGCGTCGACTGACAAGTAACGGCTATTTTTTATTTTAGGTAGCTGGTTGACCGACTAGTCGACCAAAGTTCTTGCAACTGCTACAGTAATGACTAGTTTTTAAATTCTAAAACTTTTAACTTTTTCTTCAACGGGTATATTTGTTGCTTTTGGGTTTAATCACCCTTCTAATCCTGATAGACCTTTCTAATGATATTTATCACTTGCCCATATATATAGTTCATTTGGAGAGGATAGAACATCAATCTAATCTTTTCATTTTGAGATGTATTTTGAAAAATCAAGTTTATTCAAAAGAGAAGCTTCAAGTTTTTTTTTATTTCAAGTGCTCTCATTTTCAAATCAAATTTTACAAGTTTTCAGCTCTTAAATTCATTCATTTCAACTGAATTTTATCTTTCATAAATTTTTTTGAGCTTTATTTCTCATTCTATACTATAGAAAGTTGTAAAAGAGGGTTGTGATTTTTGTGATCATCAAGAGCTTATAAAGCTTATTGGCTTTGTGCTACCTCTTGAGTAGAGGATTGAGAGTTGGAGTTGTGTACTCCAATTTTGTGTAGATCTTGTAGTTCTTTTATGGAGGTTCCTTTATGGAAAATCTTTAGTGGATAGTGAAATTCTTCATGCGGTGAAGGCGGGAACGTAGAGCTTTGTATTTGAACCTCGAAACATATTTTTTGTGTTTGCAATTGCTTTCTTTCTTGCTCTACTCTATTTGCTATTGCTTACACATGTTTTTTTTTGTTTTTATTGCACTTGTTATTCATTTCTTGCATCATCTCTACTTATCAGTTTTTACTCTCTCAATCAAGAGACAATTGAGCACCTCAACTCATTATCTAGAGGATATATAGAGGAGAGACCTTCATAGGGAATCTGACTTCACTTCTGAATTTGAATTAACCATTTGCACTATTTTTTTAATTGTTGTATTTTTGCATATGATTAGCATTACACTATTCACCCCTCTCTAATTGTACTTTCACTATATATGTATGCACTATATTGTGAATGATTTTTCAATTGACATACTACATATATATTCATGATTGTGCATGTTTAACTATGTCCATACATGTTTTCAACATAAAACCAATTGATGTTTACTTTGAATCCATTTAATGCTAAACTTATGTTCATTTCAAATTGGTATCATAAATAGGTATTAATTTCAATTGGTATTATTTTTTAAGCTTATGCATGGGTTTTATGATTGTTTGAGAAAGGGGGAGAAATTTCTTGATTTAAATTTAAATTGGTATCTTATTCTCATCCTTTTTTAGAACAATAATTTCTTTTAGCAAATGTTCATATGTTCAATTGGTATCAATTATTACAATTAGTATCTATATTTTAAGTTGATTTGCTAATTGGTATCCATGCGTATCTATTTGATTTCAATTGATATTTTTTTTATATCATGCTAAACTTTCAATTAACATCCTTTGCATGATTTTAATTGATTCTCATTGGTATTCATATTTTCAATTAATGTATCTATATTTATTTATAATTGGTTTATCAAAATTTTCAATTAGTTTGTATCGCTAATATGCAAGGAGAGTTAACTTAATGTCTCTCCTCTTCATAGATTTCTACTGCATATGAATTTATCATGTTTTCTTTACCCCTTTAGATGAATTGATATAAAGAGAGTGAAATTTAGAGTTTATAAAAGCATGTGATTATATGTTTTTGCATATATGTGTTTTATAAGTATTTTATATTCATGATTTGTTTGGTATATATGAGCTTACATTGAATATCTATATGTTTTATGCTATATATGAGTTAAGGGGAGCTTTTATAAAGCCTATCTTTAATCCATACATATATAACTCCTTGAGTTTTGTCATCATCAAAAAAGGAGAGATTGTTGGCTCAAAAGCCTATCACTCTAATTTTGATGATGATTAACTCATGTAGTTATAATACAATGATCTTGTGCTTATTAAGTTTCAGATATTGAATCATGATCTTAGTTGGTGTTTAGCTTTTTCAAACTAACACAATCTTAGTTGGTGTTTAGTTTCTTCAAGCTAACACGTGTCGATTCAAGAGCTCAAGCATAAAGAACATATCAAGAACTCAAGAAAGAGTGTAGTTAAAAGGATTAAAGTTTATACATACAAGCGTTGATTGCTCAAGGAGTCAAGAATATTTATAAAGTATACATTAGTTTTGATTGCTCAAACTTATACACTTACACATATAAAAGTTTGATGTTGATTTTTAAGAACAAGAGTTTTGATTTTCAGTTTCATGAATAGATTTCATCAAAAACAAGTTTATACTGATTCATCCATATGCATTGATGCTTCTATTGTGTTTAAGAAACTTATTTTGAGAGTTGTTTTCATGAGTTTATGTTTTATTTTTACCAAAAATTATTTTATGAAATATATTTTAAAAAACAAGTTTATATAACTTTATATGTTATTGAATTCCATCCATACACATTGGACTTCAATTGAGTTTCAATAACTTGTTTTTGTATTTATATAAGTTTTTGGAAGAAACTTTTTTCATTTAAAGTTTAGTTTTGAAAAAACATTTTTAATATAGTTTATGTTTCAAAATGGTATTTATTGATCTCAAATATAGTTCACATGTTTGTAATATGTGTTGATATTTGATCACCCATATTTTTGCTCACATGTATTTAGATGAACTTATTTTTTTAGAATTTATAGAGATTTATTGGGTTTTTAAAAAGATTTTTAAATATGCAAAAGAGTTACTTTTGGGCCGAGTCCGGTCGACGGTCGATCACCCGGTCGACCGCTTGCCAGAGAAATTGCTCTGTCAGTCGACAGTCCGATTAACCGAAGAGAGCATCTGCTATCTGTTTATGTATATCAGTCAACCGATCGGTCAACTGCAGATGTTAGTCTGTTCTCTGTTTGGGTATCGATCGACCGAGCAATCGACCAACAGAAAGCTTTGCTCTCTGAATGTTGGGCACGGTCGGTCACCCGATCGACCGACAAGCCCCAACGTCTAATCATTGGATGGTCACCGTTCAGTCGACCGCGAGGCCTATTTGGCTTGGGTTTTGCCCTAACAGCTCTAATTTTCTGGGCTTATAAATGGAGTTTTGGAGAGAGTTTTCTCTAAGACTTTAGAAGAGTTTTTAACCAGTTTTTAAGTGCTCTCTTACCTATTTTCAAAAGAGTTTTCAACAAGTTTTTGAGCTTCAAATCCACATCTTTAAATGTGTTTATTTCAAGAGTTTCAAAGTTTTGGAAATTCAAAGAAACAAGTTTTGAGAAACACAAGTTTTGTTCTTCCAGTTTATATATCTTCATAGAAGCCTTTCTAATTATTTTCTAAAGAGTTTCATTTCCAAAATCATTATTTTGTCACAAGCTTGAGCTTTCATTGCAAATCTATCCTTATAGGATTCTAAGTTGTAAGAGATTTTTATTTGTGATCTTTGTGTTACTAAGTATTGTAAAATATTTTCTTTATTTTGTACTTTGACTTTGTGCCCTCTCTCTTATGTAGAGGTGATTTTCTTTGTGCATTGGCTTTGTGCCTCCTCTTGTGTAGAGGATTGGAGTTTGTATCTTTTGTCGAGTTTCTTTATGGAGATAATGGAAATCCTTCACGCGGTGAAGTGATTGAGATAACACCTGCACACAAAAATCCAGAATTTCAAAACTTAGAATAAAGAGTGCAAGGTGCTCAATACTATCACAATAGCAAGTGGCTATGCGGGTCGTGATCCACAAGGAGGGACTAGCAATGGAAGCTTTTTTAATAAGTTCTCTTTTAGGTTACAAAGAATGGTTAAAGATCTTCTTTTAGTTCTTAAAAAGAAAAGAAAAACAATTTACAATGAAGTTAGGAAGAAAGTGGTAGATAGAGAAGGTGGAGAAAATAGAAGTGATATGTACAAATGAAATTGAAAAAGAGTGATAAAAGAAGTGGTAGATTGTGGTGTTCTAAACTAAAGAATTAAAAGAAAAGAAACTAAAAGTTACTTACCTCCCTTAGCCAAATACTTACCTTGAATCTGTAGCAATGATATTACCTTGAAGTGAAGCGATCAACGTATAGCCTATAAGAGTTGATTCCCATCTCTTCCACATTATATCATCAAGATGATGCAAGTATGAAGTGATACAGAATGAGACTAAAAATCCATCATCATGAGCTATCGGTGGCACTCACAAGGGCAAGGCTCTTTCGATGCTATAAGACTCACTTGGATAGCAATTGGCACCAAAAGAAGAAAAGTAGAAAGGAAGAAGAAGAACACAAAAAACAAATATGAACTTACAAATGTAATTATAGATTCAATCTTGTAACAATAAGAGAAAAGAAGACAACTTACACCGGTGTCACTTTTAGTACAAGCTTCACTCTCGTTCTCCTATGAAACTCTGATCTCTTCTGAATTACATAAATAAAACTAAAAATTACATATAAAGAAAAATAAAAACCTACACTAAAAAGAAGAAAAAACTGGCCTAAAGTCTATCTCTGCATGGTCGTTCACTGGACGCTCTGAAAATCTCAGTATTTATAGGCAAAACCCGACGTAGGAGAGTGTATGAAGATAGGGGAACAAACGCTCCCCCTAACTCACTAACAAAGCCGCGAAAACGCGGCTTTTGCCGTGTTTTCATGGCCAGGGTGTGGCCTGGCCACACCCTATTGGTGTTACTTCCTGGCTTCTCGATTTGCTTTTATCTTCAGCTGGATTTGCAGTTTAAGTCCGAAAGTTTGACGAAATGGCCTTTGATTTTTGGTTTCAACCATTTAATTTGTAGGGATTTATTTTAACTAGTTTTCAACCAATCTGAACCAACCTAATCTGCCCTGATTTACTGACTTCAAATTAATTCTGATTTAAATCAGAATTTGATGGACTTTTGGACTCGTTTCTCTTCCCTCTCCTTTAGGAATGGGCCTGCAAATAAATTAAACAATAATTAGAAAAAAGCAGAGTTTATTTTATAATAATTATGAGAATATGACAATGAATGTGTAATATTAGCAACTGATCACATCCCCATACCTATCTTTTACTCGTCCTCGCGCAAAACAACTAAACAAAAAATTATTAGACCACTTTCGCAAGTCACGCGATTGCACTGAGCCTGTGTAACAAGCCGTTAAACCTCTAGGTTTCCCCTAGAGGACGAGTTTTGTCTCGTAAAGGTTTTCAGAGGATTGCACCCACAAAATCCATAAAGAAAGGGAAACAAAGAGTTAGTATTTTCGAAAATCATTTTGAAAGAGAAATATTTGAAATATTACTGTAAGATTTAAGTAATCTATAAGTTATAGGAAAACTGAATTTTCATTCCTAAACTTAGTCTCTATTCAAAAATTTATAATCAATCAAAGTAAGGAGTTAAATTTTGCTTCTCATCTAGTCTATTACTTTACCATAAGTCATATGCACATTCGTGACCGTGAAGTTTTGACTAAGGGTTCTTTAACTCTAACTCTTACGCCTTATTTATTTATATATATATTTATTTTATTTTTGGTGATATTATTCCTTAGTTCTATTAGGCTTTCTAATCTGCCCATATAACGAGCCTTTAATCGATGACTCCCAAACCAAATGGTCTTAGGGTACGGGGTGAGAGAACAACTCAAGGACTTAAGGACTCGAGCAAACAAGGCCACAAAATTAAGGATTTTATTATATGAACTGCTTTTAGGCGTGAATACTTATGCTTTATGAGGCACAAATACCCAGCTTAATCAGAGGATTTTATAGATATATATATATTTCTTTTTTTTTCAAACTTATCTAATCATCTTTTGCATAAATACCAAGTCTTGCTTAGGCCAAAGCACCTAGCTTATCAATAATTAGATTTGTTTATTTTTCATATATATATTTTAATAAGGCATAAGAATCTTTGTTTTTGAACCCAAAGTGTGTAAGTGTATAAAGTGCGCATATTTCATTAAGGCAAAGATCAAGACTAAATTACTTAGACAAATTATCTTCCTAACCCTAAAAATCAAACAAATAATCTTATTTTGACCAAATATAAGAGATCCTAATTATGATTATCCTATTCCTTAAAATTGACTTAATTTCTTGCAAAAAAATGTCAAAATATTATTTTTATTTTCAAAAAGTTTTTAAAAGTAAAGAAAATGTTAATTCTTTTTCTTTTTTTTAAAGAAAAAGAAAAATCTAAGTTATATTAGACCTTTCCCCACATCTATCTCATGCATTGTCCTCAATGTATGAATTAATGCATAGATGCATGAAAAAGAAGAAAGAGAAGGAAAATATTACCTTAAGGTGGAGGTTCCGGTGGTGGTCTGATTGGTCCACGAAATGCGGCCCAATCGAACTTTCGTAGAGTCGGAGGAACCCACCAGAAATCTCTCTAATATAACCCACTAAAATGATGTATACATGAACGATTTTATTAAATATTTTACCCAATCTAATTTTCAAATTTCATAATTAATTTCGGAATCAATTTTGTCAACCGCCTTGTCCCAAAATGGAGTGTGAAAAGATGGAATGTTGACTTGAACTTAGGAAGTACGGGAACTAATACCGACTCAGGAAAGTGACTTAAGTCAAGTAAAGGTTCAGGAGTCGAGATTAGTTCAAGAAGTGGGTCCAAATCAAGAAATTGAAAATCAAGTCCACATTCATTTCCCCACAATGGAATGTGGCTTAATATTGGTGATTCAAGTTCAACAATGACAGGTGTGGGAATCAAAACTGACTCTAAAATATTACTCATGTCGGGTAACAAAACAGGAGTCAATATTGATTCAGAAATTTGAACTAGATCACAAATTTGAGAATTTAGATCACATTTCTCATTGAGTTCAATTTCATAAAAATGAGAACTTGCCAATTTGTCAATGGGACTTTCAAAAGTATGAAATTGGTCAAGTTCAATATGATCATACAATTTCATGATGAATTGGCACTGGTTAACTCGGGAAAAAGATTGAAATCAGGTGAAGACACCGGAGTCATTATTGAATCAGGAAGTAAAATTGAATCACCAAGTTGAGGTTCAGGATCATATTCTTTCTCAAGTTCAATTTCAGGAAAGGGATAACTTGCCAAACTGTCAATGTCATTTTCAAAATTTAGAGTTTGGGCAAGTTCAAATGGTTGTACTGAAATGGAATCTTGTTTTCTAAAACAACATGATTCTTCGGCTCTAACAGAATGGTTAGCGACATCAGAAATGGTCAAACGGTGAGAACGAAGAGTTTGGACCATTATATCTATATCATGATTACGAGCGATTTTAGCCTGAGTCATGGCTTCAAGCATCTTTTCATAGTCGATTGGTTCATCGTTTTGCTGCGATTGGACTTGAAAAGATGAAGTTTTGTTTTGAAATTTGTGGTGAAATTGTGAGTCCATCAGATTTTGTGATTGTTGCTTGGACTCACGAATACTCATTTCCAAGATTGATGGTTTTCTATTTTGAATTTGTGAAACTGAGTGTGAATCTTGAAAATATTGTGGACAAGGTAGATAAGGATGACAAGTTGGTTGAAAATTGGACTCGGGGGAGGTGATCCTTATTGACTCTGTGAAGAGTTGAAATTATTTTAGAAATTATGGTTATAAAATTGGGGGCATGGGTTATATTGATTCAGATAAGACCAATCCGGCACACTAGGTTGGTTAAAGTTATGATATGCCGGGTTGGTAATATCTGAAAAAGAAGTTAGGGTATAATATGAATTACCATTAAAATTGAAAAAATTGTTATTATAAGCCATGTCACACAACAAAGAAAAACAAACTAATAAGCAAACAAATAAAAAGAAAAAATCTAACCTAAGTTAGGGTAAACCTTAGACCTAGATGACTCCTAACTGGCTAGACTGTCCACGGGGGGTATATTGCCGAATCTGATCACAAGTTAATAGGCCAGATAGGGGTAAGATTGGTGGGAGGTATCCGCGCAGAAGCGACGGGCCTAATTAAGCCATACCACCAGCCTTCGGGTTTCGCCCCTCAATCCCCAACCTTAGTCACTGATTTGGCAAGAGTCAGATTCAAATCAACTTTCCCCTTAGGTCAGTCTCCTATTTGAGTCATAGATGTCCCTAGGGCCAACGTCTACTCATTTTTTAATTAGGCTTGGGTTAGTAAGCGAGGAGATTATTTGTGGGCTAAGAGAGAGTAATGACTTCCCCACCTTATCTTGTTTATAGGACAAGCCCTTAAATCAATTTAGTGCAGTGTACAAGTATATAGAAAAAAAGTAATACTCAAGCAATATTTCATACAAGAATGAACCTTATACTAAATGCTATGCACAGATACCTTGACTCTAGCACTCTTCAACAGTAAATAAAAAATGTAATGAAATAGACACGTGCCTAAATGTAAAGTCTAAATCATTTTTAGCATTTACAATCAACCTTTTACTGTTGTGTTGGAAATAGATATACAATGAGTCAAATAAGAAAATAATTAGCTATAGATATTAGACTTTGCAATTTAGCCAATCTGTAGAAAATTCAGGTTAGTAGTTCACTCAGATTGCTATAGGAATATAGCAAATCTGAGGGCTTCTGGGCTCTACTTTCTTGAGCAGAGTCCAGGGCCACTAATATGTCCACTGCAGTAAAAAATCCTTGTTGTTAAATCTGTACACTAAAAATAAAGAAGAAAGTTAACCAAAAATGTAAATCTAAAAAGAGAATAACTTACCGTCCCTCCCCGGCAACGGCGCCAAAATTTGATTGAGATAACACCTGCACACAAAATACAGAATTTCAGAACTTAGAATAAAGAGTGCAAGATGCTCAATACTACCGCAATAGCAAGTGGTTATATGGGTCGTGATCCACAAGGAGGGACTAGCGATGGAAGCTTTTTAGTAAGTTCTCTTTTAGGTTACAAAGAATAGTTAAAGATCTTCTTTTAGTTCTTAAAAAGAAAAGGAAAACAAATTACAATGAAGTTAGGAAGAAAGTGGTAGATAGAGAAGGTGGAGAAAATAGAAGTGATATGTACAAATGAAATTGAAAAAGAGTGATGAAGGAAGTGGTAGATTGTGGTGTTCTAAACTAAAGAATTAAAAGAAAAGAAACTAAAGTTACTTACCTCCTTTAGCCAAAAACTTACCTTGAATCTATGACAATGATGTTACCTTGAAGTGAGGCAATCAGCGTATAGCCCATAAGAGTTGATTCCCGTCTCTTCCACATTATATCATCAAGACGATGAAAGTATGAAGTGATACAGAATGAGACTAAAATCCCATCGTCATGAGCTATCGGTGGCACTCACAAGGGCAAGGCTCTTTCGATGTTATAAGCTCACTTGGATAGCAATTGGCACCAAAAGAAGAAAAGTAGAAAGGAAGAAAAAGAACACAAAAAATAAAGAAGAACTTACAAATGCAATTATAGATTCAATTTTGTAACAATAAGAGAAAAGAAGACAACTTACACCGGTGTCACTTTCAGTATAAGCTTCACTCTCGTTCTCCTATGAGACTCTGATCTCTTCTGAATTACATAAATAAAACTAAAAATTACATATAAAGAAAAAAAACTTACACTAAAAAGAAGGAAAAACTGGCCTAAAATCTATCTCTATATGGTCATTCACTGGACGCTCTGAAAAACCCAGTATTTATAGGCAAAACCCAACGTAGGAGAGTGTATGAAGATAGGGGGAGCAAACGCTGCCCCTAACTCACTAACAAAGACACGAAAATGCGGCTTTTGTCACATTTTCGCAGCCAGGGTGGCCACACCCTGTTGGTGGTACTCTCTAGCTTTGCGATTTGATTTTATCTTCAGCTGGATTTACAGTTTAAGTCCGAAAGTTTGACGAAATCGTCTTTGATTTTTGGCTTCAACCGATTGATTTGTAGGGATTGGTTCTAACTAGTTTTCAACCGATCTGAACCGACCTGATCTGCCCTGATTTACTAACTTCGAATTAATTCTGATTTAAATCAGAATTTGATGGGCTTTTGGGCTGGTTTCTCTTCCCTCTCCTTTAGGAATGGGCCTGCAAATAAATTAAACAATAATTAAAAAAAGCAGAGTTTATTTTATAATAAGTATGAGAATATGATAATGAATGTGCAATATTAGCGACCGATCATGAAGGCATAGACGTAGAGTAAGTGGCTCGAATCTCGAAACATATCTTCATGTTTGCGTTTACTTATCTCTCAAGTTAACTCTACTTATTTATATCTTGCATTGTTATTATTTCTCATCTATATATATGCTTGATATTGTACTTACACTTGTATTAAATTAAAAAGGCTATTAAAGCACCTCAACTCTTAATCTAAAGAAATTTTGAGGAGAAGTTCTAGAGCCCCTTACCAGGAATTTTGCTTCACTTCTTGACTTTTGATTATAGTTCATTTCTGCATCATCTTCCACCTCTATATTATGCATATTATCAATAAAAATTGGTTTTTTACTTCTTTTCTCTCTATTTTTGCAGGTCCATATTTTAATGGAGAAGAGGCCTACAAATCCATGTAAATATCAAGAATAAAAGGATTAATTAAAGGCCTAAAGAGAAGCCCAAAAGAATAGCCTAGTTTCTGGATTCATCCATGCGCCCAGTCAGCCTTCTAGAAGCGCCAACCTGGATAACAACCTGTAACAAACTAGCGACAGAAATCGCTGGCATAACGGCCTTGATTCTGCCGCGAAAACGCGGCTCTGGCCGCGTTTTCGCGGCAGGAATCTGGCCGTTGGGGCTGAGATTTGATCCGACGGTTCTGATTTGGGAGCTGATTCTTCTGAGGCCTATAAATAGACCATCAGGGTCAGTACGAGAGACAGAGGAGAGACTAGGGGAAAGAACTTGTATTTTGAGAGGGAGTGTAGGGATTCTCTCTAGGTTTTTAGTTCTTGTGTATTCCTCTTCTTCCTCCTAGAGATTCTGTAAAAGAGAGAAAAGAAAGTGTTTGAGAGCTTGTAAGCAAGGAGGTGACATCTTTTCAAAGTAAGGATTAATCAAGCTTTCTTCTCTTCTTTACGATTTCTAGTGCATTGCTTTACTTTCTTCTTGCTTTACTTCATTTGCACTTCTACTTTTACCATGAATTGTTGCTTGCTTTCTCTTGTAATGGATAGCTAACTCTCTCTAACATGACTAGCTAACAACTAACATTGCTAACTTCTAACTCTTGGGTGATTGCTAATTTCTAACTTGCAATGTTAAGTCTCTTTTGATCTCCAATGAAAATGAGTTGTGTTCATTATTGGGAAATGCTTGTTAGACATCCATATGATTCATGTGAGCCTCATTTAGAGCCTTGTCTTTAGAACAAGTGCCTTGATGGAGCATGGAGATGGATTACCTAAATTTGCTAATGGTTTGTAGAACACTTTTCTTAATTCAAAGTTAGCTTGTATATGCCTTGAATGACTAATGAAACCTGTATCTTCTTCCTTAGCAACCCTTTGAGTGGCACTCCTTGATTCCACCATGAAATTCTATCTCGGGAGACGATGAATCAATGAGGCTACAAGCTAAGACCGAGAAGAACACTCATCTTCCAAGTGGGACATACTTGACCTAACAAGCAAGTCATATCTCTTGCCAATGAATCCACATGAGGCATGCATCACCCATGAGCTTAGTAAGTTAGCAATTTAATAAAGTTAGCTAGTCATGGCCTTTCTCATTCTAAAGTTTTCCAAAAGCTTCCTTCACTAGTTTTCTTTTCTAGCAAGACAACTTTCCAAAGTTCTTTTTCATTCTCTTTTACATCGGTTTTTCTTTCCATACAACCAAATCACAAAAATTCCTTCTTTTACTTTTCCATGTTGTTTTTCTTTTGAACATAGAAGAATCTTCGCTTTCTCTCTCTTTGATTCATAACCGCAAAGCTTTTATCGTGAGCTCTCCCTTAGGATCGACCCGTATAGCCTATACTATTACGGTGATTTGGAAGGAGCATATTAAACATACATTTTCAGAGTTTCGAGCACTACAATCCAACAAGAAGGTTGACTCTAAAACCCTCTATCTCTGACTTGAATAAACTCTTCTCCTTTACCAACTTTATTTGTGTGTTTTAGTTTTATTAGTGTAAAAATTTTATATTCTGCATTTGATTAGCACTTCATCTATTCACCTCCCTCTAAGTGAACTTTCTAGTTTAGATTGAGGTTGTAGATAGGATTGAGGTTAGGGCAAGGAAGATGAGATCAAGGTCATACTGAGGTTGCGAGGATAAAGCCGAGATCGACTAGCAAAGTTAATTGCAGTTGTGGGGTTAAGATGCAGATCTGGGGTCATATTCGGGTTTGAATTGCAGATCAAGAGTCCAGTTGATGTTCTGGATTTGTGTTCAGGTTTGGGTTGCAGATTTAGACTCGTGGTTGGGTTTGGGTTGCGGATTGAGGATGAAGATAATATTTAGTCATGGTCAGGTTTGGGTTGCGGGATGAAGACGAGGATGAAAAACAGATCTGAGCTTCGGTGAGACTATCAAAGTGAATTTGGGTGGAAGGCAAGGTGATTTTGACAGGGGTTTCAAAGGCGAGGTGGTAATCAAGTCATGATTTGTAATCTGATAGCAGTAGGGGAAGAAGAAGAAGAAGAAGAAAGATGTAGAGTATTTGAGCCCTAAGGCTTTGATACCATATAGAAAGCGATTTTTAGAGAAGTTAAAGAGGGAGATCTCTTCTCTTAATTATATTTATGGATACATTAAATTCAAATCCTACTCTTACTCCCATACCCTACTAATATAACTCATATACAATTCCTTCTACAAATCATATTACGCCTCGCTTCTTAAAAAATGCTGTAGCGGAGACGCAGCAAGGGTCGGCGACGCTTATACACAAGGAAAATATCTCACGTATACACGCTAAGCCTTAAGTAACCCGAACAAGCAATATGAATCTACTAAAATGAATCTCTATCACTGCAATAACACATATAGATGTTCACACATGATATCATATGAAATAAGAAAGAAATAAAATAGAA
The DNA here is from genome assembly GCA_038442645.1 of Agave tequilana. Classification (NCBI taxonomy): domain Eukaryota; kingdom Viridiplantae; phylum Streptophyta; class Magnoliopsida; order Asparagales; family Asparagaceae; genus Agave; species Agave tequilana. The sequence continues at coordinate 93,081 of JAVJIF010003749.1, forward strand.
GCCAACTCTGATATAAAGGAGCAAAGGAAACAACAAGAATAAAGGAAGACAAGAATACCATGATCAAATAGAGAGAAACTCTAGACTCTTCGCGAAGCATACGAGCTCATTGAACACCTAATCAATAGAATAAAACATCTAATCTGGATGTGCAAATACAGGGTCATCGAAAGCGACCCAATGAGTGTGTAAAAAAAAGGAAAGTGCTCGTGCATATAAACAGTGTGTAGACAAAAATAACATGTTTAAAACTGTAAATAAAAGATAACTGAATAAACAATATCATGAACGAAACTATGAACTCAATATAACTCATATCATAGTAAAAGAAAACAACTGATGTCAAAGAGGTGTGATCTATCATATTTTTCTAATCTGATTGGTTATTATTAACCTAACTAATATAATACTTAGCTATGTCGCATACCACAGCCATTTTCTGACAAATCAAATAAGATTATAATTATTGTAATTGCCTGCCAATGTAGTGCATATATTTTGAAAGAGTATCGTGCATGCCGGGTACCATGGTCTAACACCCCTGGTGCTAAACCAGGACAAGCCGCAAGGCTCTAATAACTAAAGATCACAGACCCACGCAAAAGACAACTAGTTGGTACCATAATCCGGGCATAGCCCTGACAACAGAATAACTAGTAGCTAGCACTATCTTGGTTCCCCATGACGGAACCCACAACTCAGTATACAATAATAAGTCCTTTCAAAATACACGACATGCATTATCAGGCAATTATCACTTTTCTCGGGTTATGATTTCTTTTATTAACAAGCAAACAATATGAATTAATAAGTAATAGCAACCGATATTTCCAACGACTGTTGATGTCAATACTAACTAATATCTGACAACTGAAAATTGATATCTGACAACTGAGTACTGACAACTAATAACTGATATCTGAATACTGGCGATATAGGGTCACTAATTACAACTGTGATACTGATAACTGGTATTGATATCTGACAACTAATATAAACTCTGAAGTGCGAGACATTAATATCAATGAAATCACTCTCCATAACAGTGTCACCAATATAACTGAAATCGTTCAATAATTGTCATAAACTCGAACGAAATGATCAGTAAATAAATCCTAAATACTCACAACTATAAATCCAGCTACGTTATCCTATCTTAATGTAGATCAAGATCCGATACATAAATCCCAGATAAACTCCGACTTAAGATCAATCCAAATCACGGTCCAACTCTCCTCACAACTAAATCCGAATCCAGAATAATAAACAATTAAATAAGAACTAACATGGGTACTAATATCCTGGTGATAAAACATCAAGTCTAAAAATGTTTAACATCAAATTACATCTAATCCATCATCTGTGGTACTCTAAACCATCTCATATTGGCATAGCAACGTTATATCTACCTGTCCACAATATCTAAAAGAGTTCCGATCATAATAATCACCAACGATTATTGATATACACTTCACATAAAATATTCTATTGTTGACACTTTAAAAAAGACAAGATTCTAACTGGCTTGAACATTGTCTAAACTTGTTGACATTTACAAAAGACAAGTGAAAGATAGGCTGATTGGTCTGAACAATGTCTAACCTTGTTGACATTTATAAAAGACAAGCGATAGACAAGCTGACGACCAGTTCTGTACTTGTTGACATTTACAAAAGACAAGTGACAGATAAGCTGACGACCAGTTTTCACCTATCTCCGAGGGACAAAGTAGCAACTTGGACTCTACTATCCAGTGAAGCAGACAGTAAGCCCAGATTGTCTCTAAACAGACCTCAGCAGGTCTAAGATGCTAACACTTAGCATCACATGAGCCCAAAGGGATAGCCTCGCCTGAGAGGCTAAAATCACCTAACTTTGCCTTGAATCCATTCACAGATCCGTCAGGAAGCTAACCCATAGCTTCGCCTGAAGTGCTCAGTTAACTCCGCAGAGAGTTAGCTTCGCTTGAAGCAGAAGGATGTTCGGTAGCTTCGCCACAGACGATATCTAGCTCCGCTGAGAGCTGTCTTCTAACTTTGCCACATGCGCCTTCCAGCTCGCTGTGAGCTCAACGCGGACAGCTCCGCTGCGGGTCTGCTATGGTCAACCTTTGACTAATTAAATCTCCAGATGAGATCAAAACTAATCAGGATTGAGATCAAATCCAATCAAGATCAAATCTGAGATCAAATTTGGCAGTTGATTGCCATAATCTCTTGACTATCCTAAAACGAGTAAGAGGATCAGGGGAAATCTTTCAATTATATGGAAAGAATCAAAACAGATCAAGAGGATCAACCGACTTGCTATTTCTAGCTTTGCAGAAGCTGATTCTAGCCTCGTAGTAAGGCTACTTTCCAGATTTAAACAAATTTGATTCAATCTGTTTCTATATTTTCAAGGGACAATTATACCCCCGCTCTCCTTATAAATAGCCCACCAGGGGCACAAGGAGAGAACACATGCGATACGCTCCAGAGAGACGACAGACTTCTCGAGAGGACGCACCGCGTACAAACAGAGATCTAGTCTCTTGCTTCCAAGAATTCAGAGACTTTAGAGAACTGCTTCTCTAATCAGGGTGCTGATACCCTAATACCTTCCTTCCTCTCAAGGAATTTTCAAAACCAGGCGAGAAGAAATTCCTAAGCGAAGGCGGTTTAGAGAAGCAACAAGAGGGTTCTACCAACCTTCTGTTCTCCGACTCCCCGAACCAGGCGAGAAGGGAATCTCATCGCTCGCATCGTCAAAGGGACAAAGTGATCGCGCGCTGACCAGACTCCTATCTGCGCACTTCTCCAGAATCTCAGAGGAGATCTACTTGTAATCTTTTGTGTTACTTGTAATTTAGCTCCTCGACCCTTTTTTGTAAGTTTTCCCCTTTGCAAATCAATGGAAAACAAGATGGCGACTCCGCTGGGGATGATATTCTCCACTGCTGAGAATCAAGTGTCGCAATGCGACGAACAGACCTTCGGGTCTATCTCTGAATCCAAGAAAGCCGGTGCAGCCAGAGCCTCTCTAGCTAAATCTTCAAGGCAAGTCTCTGCGGAGACAAACAAGGCTCTCTGCGAGCCTGCTGAAGTCCTCTGGCGCAACAAAGAAGCAGGCCCGCAGTGCAAGCCTATCACTATCGAGAACCTGGTCGTTCACTTCGACCAAGGAAAATTTGAAGAAGTCCTCTCTGGGGGTGGTCTAATGCTTCATGCACGGAAGCATAGAAAGGTTTCCATGGCCAAGGCCTCAGAGGCAGAATTCTGCCAACACCCCTCAGCCTCGCGTGTGGCTAGCCAGGTTCCTTGCGGACCTAAGTCTCCCTTGCCAAAGTAGATAAGGAGGCCAAAACAGAAGGCTCTGGGCAAAGCCTCAGGCATAGCTACACCAGGGTGCGTCTCTCTCGCGAAGAAAAAGGCAAGATGCCTGCCTGCTCCGACAATGCTGCCAGCCGCGAAGTTACAGCGGCGACCATACCTTCGCCCAACTCAAGATCAACAACTCACGCCAGCCTCGTTCTCATGAGCGAAGCTACTATACCGTAACGAACGCGCGAAGTTCATAGCCGCGAAGCTGGAACCAAAGTACCGCAGCGTGCTTCGTTCCCCAGTCCTCCAAGAATTAAGCTCGCTTTTCGCAGCGGAGCTAAGGGATTGTTCCTAAGTGCTGATAGCGTTGCTTATGCAGCTTCAGAGCCCAAGGGCGCCCCCGAAGCTTTTAGCCGCGAACTTAGAGCCAAAGCACTATCTAAGGCTAATCGCCTTCGCAGTAGCATAGCGGATAAAGCACCACAGCGTGCTCCGCTCCCCAGTTCATCAAGCACTAAGCCACACTTTGTGGCGGAGCTAAGGGATTATTCCTAAGTGCTGATAGCGTTGCTTATGCAGCTTCAGCCCAAGGGCGTTTTCAAGGTTCTTAGCCGTGAAGCTAGAGCTGAAGCACTATGCAGTGCTAATCCCCTCTATGGTGATAAAAGGAGCAGGACATTGTCCTATGCACGATCCAATAGCGCCTCTGCGCTGGATCGTTTAGGCCCAACTGGGTCTGACTTGCGGGAATTCTTGACAAGCAAACGGAAGTCAGAATCTTTCCAAACTACTTCCTCCTGTTGTCAACAAGTGGGATGTTGGCTGGTGACAGTCCACTCAGTCCATTGCCGGCTAGGACCAATCCTCGCCACTTCTCCAGGTCGACGATCAGTTTTTGATCGGCTGTCGGTGCAAGCCCTGGTGAAACATCATAAAAGGAGCGTATCGCGAGATCTACCCTCTAAATCCATCAACATGACCGGAAGAGGATGAGAGCTGCGCAGGGGAAGACAAGCGTCCGACGACACTCCCTACAGCTCCCCAGATCTAGATTATAGCCTAGACTTAGGCGAAGTCTTGGTGCATGAAGAGGGTGTCTTCTGAACACCAGATCCAGGGTTGCGGTACCCTACAGTTATGAACAGCCATCTTCCTCAACGGCAGTAGCCTCACCGGAACCAAGGAGAAGATCAGTCCAGTCATCTGATGAAGAGGATAAAGATAGTGGGTATGCCTCTTCGGCGACTGTCAGCTCGGTGCGAACAGACAGAGCATCAATAAACATGGCTGATAATGGTAATGACGACCTTCGTCGACGTTTGGAAGCTCAGGAGAAAACTTCCAAAACCCAACAAGAAGCTCTGGATAACATTCAACAGATGCTCACTCAACTCCTCAATAGCCGAAATAACAATGATACCAGGAGTAGCCATGATGAGGAAGAACATCTTAGCAATGACCAGCCAAAGACGGAAAAGTCCAAGGAAGATTCTTCTTTTGACGCTGAAGTCCTTAAGGGTATCCAAGCTCAAATTGCATCCCTAGCTCAGAGGGATGAATTAAAGAAAGTAGGGACAATCCGTCCTTACCCGTTGGAGTAGGATTCAGTGCCATACCTACCAAAGTTCAAACCGCCGACGTTACACACGTACGATGGTAAAAGCTCGCCAAACCAACACGTTTACTATTTTCGGTCTTAGACCGGTAATGTTATAGACAATGATGCTATCATGGCTAGGCTGTTCATCGGCACCTTAAAGGGGGTAGCATTTGACTAGTTCTGAAGTCTCCCTCCGGTCTCTGTCAATTCTTGGATCGACCTGGAAACCCGATTCCTTTCTCGTTTCTATGAGGACAATACCGAGGTAACCATGGACAAGCTCCTCTCCACCGTGCAGAAGAAGGGCGAATCTGTCCGTGACTATATTGAGCAATTTAGAAACTTGTCTTTGATGTGCCCAGCAGGGATGCCATTACCCATGCTCTTACAGACGTGCAGGCATAACTTCTTAGACCAAGTAGTGATTTGCATGGGGGCTGTCAAGGCCCATATTTGGAAAGAACTGGTCGAACAAGCTGAAATAGCCGAAAAGTCAGCTAAAAAGTTCGAACCACCCACCCCTAAAGCCAAATGGGGTATGAACAACAAAGGACGCGGCGACATGGCGCAGTCTTCTCAAGCCAAAGGGAAAGAGACTATGTCCGTTGAATTGTCAAGGGATGTTCAATCGGAAGCCAAGAAAAGCGGATTCAATAATCAGGAGTCTAAGTTTCCTCTGAAACAGTACTCCTTCAAAGACGATCAGGTGGTCACAATATTCCATTTACTCCACAAAGGGAATAAAATGAAGCTACCAGAGGCTCGACGTCCCAATGAGATAGGATGCACGAACGATCCCAAATACTGTCTCTACCACAGGATGATTCACCATCCTACCGACAAGTGCTTTGTCCTCAAGGACAGAATTCAAGCCTTGATCGATGCTGGAGTCTTGACACTGAAATCAGAGCAGAAGAAAGTCACTGCCAATATGGTGACCCTCGAATTCGGCAAAACCCGAAAGGTCACAGTTCTTGACGGGACTTATCCAGTGCCTGCACCACGACTGGAAGTCAAGCATCCTGCGGCTAAAACTAAAGATAATAGAGGTCTTGTTCTCCTGACATTGGAGACAGGGGAAGTTATGTGGATACACCCAGACCTTGTCCAAGATGTACAAGGATTCAAAGAAGTCAAAGTCAAAGGGCAAATCTTGCAATGTCATCCCCATCCTGCAGGATGATGACAATCTCTCTCAGCGACTCTGATAGGAGCGGAATCTCGCTATAATCCTATCGAGAAAGAGTGCTTAGCTCTTGTCTTTGCTGTTCAGAAGACACGACATTATTTGGTTGGCCAAACCATACATGTCATCTCCAGAGTGAATCCTTTGCGTCTTCTCATGACAAAGTCAGGATTACTGAATTCAAGATTAGCTAAATGGGCGCTTCTTTTGTCTCAATACGACATGATGTTTATCCCTCAAAAGGTGGTTAAAGACCAGGCACTTGCAGAGTTCTTGGCCGCTCATCCAGTTCCGAAACACTCAAAACTTCACGAAGACATTCCGGATGAAGCCTTCGAGTCTAATATAACTTCAGAGGATGAAGTGTGGCAGATGTTCTTCGATGGAGCATCACGAATAGGTCCTAAAGGTAGGATCATCGCTGGCGTGGGGGTTGTGTTTATCTCTCCACAGAATCATGTCCTTCCTAGAGCATTTTCTCTGACAGAATCATGCTCCAACAATGTAGCGGAATATAATGCTTTAATCATTGACCTTCAGCTCGCCTATGGAATAGGGGTACGCTACCTTGAAGCTTATGGCGATTCAAAGCTGATTATCAATCAGGTTAAAGGTGAATATGAGGTCCGTCATGAAGACTTGGTGCCTTATTACCACATAGCCATCGAATTGGCTAATCTGTTAGAAGGTTTCTACATCGTGCACGTGTCTCAATCTCAGAATACCAAGGCGGACGCTCTTGCTGCATTAGCAACAACACTAGCCCTGCCAGTCTACACCGAGTATCACCTCATAGTGGCAACTCGACACCTTGTATGCTCTAAGCATATGTTAAAAACCCGAGAAGTCTATAATGTCTCGACGGATCTTGAGTCGAGAGATTGGTGATTTCCTCTCATCGACTATGCTTTACATGGTCTGCTGCAAGACGATCCTAAAGAAGCGGCATCTATCAGACGAAGGTCTCTTCATTTCTACTACGATCCAACTCTGAAGACACTTTACCGTCGTTCATATGACGCTGTCCTCCTCCGTTGCATTTCTAATTCAGAGGTGCAGGAAGTGCTTAAAGAAGCACACGACGGCATTTGCGGAGCTCATCAGCCAGGTCCAAAACTTAAAGACAGGTTGCATAGGTTGGATACTATTGGCCAACCATGATGGCCGATGCCATCCAATATACACGAAGATGCAAAGCATGCCAAATCCATGCGGACTTTATACACCAGCCTCCGGAGTTGCTCCACCCAACTGTTACTTCATGGCCATTTGAAGCATAGGGAATCGATGTCGTAGGGCCAATCAGCCCCTCTTCGACAAAAGGACACCGGTTTATCCTGGTAATAACCGATTACTTTTCAAAGTGGGCAGAAGCCATACAACTGGTTGAAGTCAAAACTTCTAGCGTGGTCAATTTCATCAAACATCATGTCATCCATCGATTTGGTGTCCCTAGGTGGATCATCCATGATAATGGTCCCCAATTCATAAGCCAGGTATTCTATGGTTCTGCGATAGATACCGAATTCAGAATGTGGCTTCAACTGCCTATAATCCCGCCGCTAATGGTTTGGCGAAAGCATTCAACAAAATAATCATCAAGTTACTCAAGAAGTTCGTCTCCTCAAATAAGCAAGATTGGGACGAAAAGCTTGGTGAATGCCTTTGGGCATACCGAACCACGGTTCGGACCCCGACAGGCAATATGCCTTTCTCCCTGGTGTATGGGTGTGAAGCAGTCATACCGTTGGAAATCCAGATGCCGTCATTACGAGTTGCTCTGACCACTAAGATCACATCAGAGGACAATGATCGTTGCGTCTGAAAATCACCTAGAGGGGGGGTGAATAGGTGATAATGCTAATCAATGCACAATTTAAAAATATGATGCAACAATCGCCCAAAACAAGACTAAGAGCCGAATGCCCCATAAAGGGTTCTGAACTCCTTCCTCCTGATTCCTCTTGAAATGAGTTAGAGGTGCGCAATGCAACCTTGTTGTATGGGACTATGATTGACAAGATGAATGAAAACAAATGAATATTGCAATGAAGATTGAGAGCAAGTAATAAGAGCAATGAAAGTAAAGCAAGAAGTAAGAGCAAGTAAACCAAACGCAAACACCGAGAATTTTTCCGAGGTTTGAGCACCCAGCTCTACGTCCCCGCCTTCCCCAGAAGGATTTCTGATTGGTAGTGAAAAGTGCATTTTTATCATCATATTTACCATCACATTTTCATATTTATTCATTTAATTCTGCACATTTATTAATAATTTGTAATTTATTGTGTGCAGGCCTCGAATTCTTATTTTTATAATAAATAAAGCTTAATGAAGCCCAAAAGCCCACAGTTGAAGCCCAGGTGTAAAAGTGCAAATATCAATTGTCAAAGTGCAAATACACAAAGGGCTAAAGTTGCAAATATCAAAGATGAGGGAAGGATAGACTGCTACCCAATCCTAAACTCTTGCAGATGAGAATGAAAAGAGTGCAGAGATAAGGAAATTCGTTTAAAAGAGATTGGGAGAATTCAAAATCTAGGTAACTTGATTATCAAGTTATCTCAAAATCCCAATATGAAGAGCCAGGATCATACTTCTAGAAGCAGGCGCCCACATGGACGGACCAGGAGAGGCCACGCGCCAAAGCGCGTGGCCAACAGCCACATTTTTGCCGCAGAATTGCGACAAAAGCCGCAATTTTGCGGCATTTTAGATGAGATAGGGCACCGGATTTCGTGTACAGCTTTATCCAGGACTCTTCTCCCCTCTGCACCTATAAATACCCCCTGCAGTGCAACGTACAGAGCGTCCAGCGAGCCAGAGGGCCAAATCTAGGGTTTCTTCTTTAGGTTTTCTTTTCTTTTCTTTTGTAATTTTTATTGTATGTAAGTGAGGGAGATGGCTATGTTGAGGGTGACACCGATGTATGCTTCTCTTCTCTTCCATTGTATCAAGTAATAAAGGTAACTTTTATTTTGTTTTTATGTCACTGCTTTACTTTTCTTTTTGTTTTCTTTTTCTTTTCTACTTTATTTCTGTTGATCTTTGATGAGCATGCAAGCGATTACCAAACCACAAGTATAACAAATCTTGGTGGTGCCAACGATATTCCATGGAGATGTTCTCCTCCTCGAGGCGTATCAATTCATACTTGCCCAAGGCTTGATGATCTAATGCGAACAGTGGACTGAGATTGATCCCATGGTTTATGCGTTCAATGCCTCCGAAATAAGGTAGAAAGTGTTAGGTTTTCACATATTTTCTCCAACCAAGGTTAGTTTTCTTTTCTTTTCTTTTATTCTATTTTTGAAGATTAAATCACTATCTCCCAATTCTTTCTTTTCCGATTCATTGTAAATACCACCTTCTTTCTAACATAACTAATATTCTCGTATTAATAACTAAAAAAAAAGGAGATAACTTGCTTAACGCTTCCATCGCTGTCCCTCCCTGAGGATCACGACCCGCATAGCCTTGCTACCGCGGATTAGTATTGAGCACCTCGCACACCTTTAATTCTCAGATCTAATATTCATATTTTGTGTGCAGGAAAACTCAGTCAACAAATTTGGCGCCGTTGCCGGGGAGGGACGGTAAGTTTATCTCTAAAACAAAATTTTAATTTTTAACTAATTCTTTATTCTTTTCTGTTTGCAGGTTTGGAGAACAGGAAACAGAAACATAGCAGCAGCAGTGGACATATTGCTATTCTGTGTCTCTGCCCTCGAAGACAGAGCACCAGAACCTACTGTTTTGCCGCGGATCCGCGCCCAGAGCCGCGGAAACGCGGCAACAGTAGAGAACTACTGATTGATATTTTTGCAGGTTGCTGAAAATTGTAAATTCTGTTTACTGCTCTGTTTATTTTGTTCTGTGATATACCTGTAAATTGCTAAGAATTCAACAGTAAGTTATTGGTTGTTAAAAATAAAAATTGATTAGACGTTTGCATATTAGGCACGTGTCTTTTCAATTATTTTTATTTGCTGTTGAAGAGTGCTGGAGGAGCAAGGTACGTACGCATTGCATGTAGAATAGGACTCATCTCTTGGTTGATTATCTGCTTTGAGTGAATTCTATCTATTTATCCTGTACACTTGCACTAATTCATCTTAAGGGCATAACCCATTAACAAGATAAGGTGGGGATTTCATCACCCTTCCTTAGCCCAAAAATCATATCCCAAGCACTCACTAACCCAAGCCTAACTAAAAAAGAGTAGACGTTGGCCCTAGGGACATCTCGGACTCAATAGGAGATTATCCTAAGGGGGAACAGTGCTGGAAGTTGACTCTTACCAAATCAGTGTCTAGGAAAGGGATTGAGGGCCGAAAGCCCGAAGATTGGTGGTTATTTAATTAAGGAACGTCTTTGACGGAAAACCTTCCACCACTCTTACCCTGACCTGGCTGATTAACTCGTGGTCAACGTCTGCACCCGACCTCCCGTGGACAGTCTAACCAGTTAGGAGTCGTCTAGGTCATAGGTCTACCCTAACTTAGGATAGAATTTTTTTTCTTTTTGTTTGTTTATTTGTTTGTTTGTTTGTGTTGGTGTGATATGGCATATAATAATAATTTTTCCAACTTTAATCCATATTACACACCTAACTATTTTTCAGATATTACCAACCCGGCATATCATAACTTTGACCAATCTAGTGTGCCGGAATGGTCTTATCCGAATAATTATAACCCATACCCCCCATCTTATGACCATGATTTTCATACTTTCAACTCGTCACAGAGTTCATGGGGTTTCGAGTCCCCCGAGTCCAATTTTCAACCGACTTGTCACCAATCTCCACCCAGTCCACATTCTTTCAAAGAGTCATACTTAGATCCACCCAGTCAGAATAGACTACCATCTATCGGGGAAATGATAAGTATGCATGAGTCCAAGCAACAATTACCATCAATCGGAGAAATGATTATGCGTGAGTCCACCGACTCACAATTTCATCACGATTACACTTCACCCTTTCAAGTCCAATCACAACACGATGCACCTATCAACTATGAAGGGATGCTTGCAGCCATGACTCATGCTAGATTAGCCCGTGATCGTGATATAGATATGATGGTTCAATCTTTACGTTCTCACCGTTCGGCCATTTCTGATATCATTGACCACTCTCATAGAGCCGACGAACCAAGTTGCTTTGGACAACAAGATTCTACTTCAGTGCCATCATTTGAACTTGCTGAAACTCCAATTGTTGATAATTTGGCAAGTTTTTCCTTTCCTGAAATAGAACTTGAACATGAATATGATCATGATCTCCCACTTGATGATTCAATTTTACTTCCTGATTCAATAATGACTCCAGTGTCTCCACCTGATTTCACTTTTCCCGAGTCAACATTGGATCCTGTTCCAATTCATCATGATATTGAGTCACCTATAATTGATGATCATATTGAACTTGACCAATTGTGCAATTTTGAAAGTCCCATGGATAAATTGGCAAGTTCTGATTTTTATAACATTGAACCCAATGAGATATGTGACCTAGATTCTCAAATCTGTGATCAAGTTCAAATTCCTGAATCATTATTGACTCCTGTTTTGTTACCCGACTTAGGTAATCTTTTAGAGTCAGTTTTGATTCCCACACCTATCATTCCTGAACTTGAATCACCAACATTGAGTCACATGCCATTGTGGGAAGATGATTGTGGATTTGAGCTTAAACTTATTGATTTGGACCCACTTCCTGAACTTAGCCCGACTCCTGAGCCCTTACTTGATTTGAGCTTCTTCCCTGAGTCAGTATTCGTTCCCGCACCTATAATATCCAAGTCAATAATTCCATCTTTTCATACTCAATTTTGGGACAAGGAGGTTGACACAATTGACTCTGAAACTAATTATGAATTATGAAAATTTGATGGGGTGAAAATTTTAAAAAATGATTATACATATATTTTAGTGGGTTATAGACGAAAAATTTCTGGTGGGTTTCACCAACTACTACATTATCTTGATTGGGTAGCAACGCTTGGCCCAATTAGACCACCACCGGAACCACCCCCTAAGGTAATTTTCTGCCTTCCCTTGTTCTGTTTCATGCATATATGCATTCATTCATACATTGAGGACAATGCATGAGATAAGTGTGGGGGTGGGCTTTACGAACATACTAACATAGGTAGAAACTAACAAAAATTTGCTTAAAAAAAAAAATTTATACAATGTATAAAAAAAATGTTATAAAAAGGAAATATTTTGACTTATTTTTTGAAAGAAATCTAAGTTAGTTTTAAGGATTAGGAAAATCATGATTAGGATTTCTAAAAACTTGGTCAAAATAAATAAATTGTTTAATTTTTAGGTATAGGAGAAGAAATTGAATAATTAATTAGTCTTGATTTTTACCTTAATGAAGTATGCATACCAAATGCATATCTAGGATTCTAAGACAAAGACCTTGTGCCTCATATAAAAAAAAAAAAGAAAAAAAAAAGTCACCAATTAAGCTGATACATGTGCCTCAAGAAGCATAAGTATTCATGCCTAAAGGTGAGTAAATAAAATAAAGTCCTTAGTTTTGGGGCCTAGTTCACTCGAATTTGAGTCCGCGGGGTGTTTTCTCACCTGGTGCCCTAAAGCCAACCGGTTTGGGAGTCATCGACTTTAAGTTCGTTACATGGGTGGATTAGAAAGCCTAAGGAAATTAAGGAAAAATTACTTATATATGTATTAACACATCTAATAGTCAATTAGTTAGGTATGAGGGCCTCAAGAAGCCTTGATACTTATACGAAAGAAAATTAGATGAGTTATACATGCTAAAAAAATTTTTTTTTAACACATCTATTAGTCAATTAGTTAGGTATGAGAGCCTCAAGAAGCCTTCATGCTTACACGAAAGAAAATTAGATGCGTTATACATATTAAAAAAAAAAAGAAAAAAAAGAAAAAAAATATATATAAAGAGGCATGAAAGTCCAAGTTAAGGAATTCCTAATAAAAAAATAAGGATGCATATGATTTTTGGTAACGAAAAAGACTGTATTGGAAATTCAATTTTAATTCTTATCTAAAATGGAAAACAATTAACTTTATTAAGACTAAGTTTGAAGAATGAATAAAAATGATAATCCTAAAACTTATAGACTACTTAGTCTCTTCAAATATAATTCAAATATTTTTCTTTATATGGATTTTGTGGGTGTAATACGCTGAAAACCCTCACGAGACAACACTCGTCCTCTAGGGTAACCTAGGGGTTTAACGGCTTGTTGCACGTGCTAAGTGCAATCGTGATTCCTACGAAAGTGAGTTAGGTTAGATTAACTTTTCATTTCTTTTTCTTTTTCTTTGTTTTTACTCGAGGACGAGTAAAAAGATAAGTGTGGGGGTGTGATTGGTAGTGAAAAGTGCATTTTTATCATCATATTTACCATCACATTTTCATATTTATTCATTTAATTCTGCACATTTATTAATAATTTATAATTTATTGTGTGCAGGCCTCGAATTCTTATTTTTATAATAAATAAAGCTTAATGAAGCCCAAAAGCCCACAGTTGAAGCCCAGGTGTAAAAGTGCAAATATCAATTGTCAAAGTGCAAATACACAAAGGGCTAAAGTTGCAAATATCAAAGATGAGGGAAGGATAGACTGCTACCCAACCCTAAACTCTTGCAGATGAGAATGAAAAGAGTGCAGAGATAAGGAAATTCGTTTAAAAGAGATTGGGAGAATTCAAAATCTAGGTAACTTGATTATCAAGTTATCTCGAAATCCCAATATGAAGAGCCAGGATCATACTTCCAGAAGCAGGCGCCCACATGGACGGACTAGGAGAGGCCACGCGCCAAAGCGCGTGGCCAACAGCCACATTTTTGCCGCAGAATTGCGGCAAAAGCCGCAATTTTGCGGCATTTTAGATGAGATAGGGCACCGGATTTCGTGTACAGCTTTATCCAGGACTCTTCTCCCCTCTGCACCTATAAATACCCCCTGCAGTGCAACGTACAGAGCGTCCAACGAGCCAGAGGGCCAAATCTAGGGTTTCTTCTTTAGGTTTTCTTTTCTTTTCTTTTTAATTTTTATTGTATGTAAGTGAGGGAGATGGCTATGTTGAGGGTGACACCGATGTATGCTTCTCTTCTCTTCCATTGTATCAAGTAATAAAGGTAACTTTTATTTTGTTTTTATGTCATTGCTTTACTTTTCTTTTTGTTTTCTTTTTCTTTTCTACTTTATTTCTGTTGATCTTTGATGAGCATGCAAGCGATTACCAAACCACAAGTATAACAAATCTTGGTGGTGCCAACGATATTCCATGGAGATGTTCTCCTCCTCGAGGCGTATCAATTCATACTTACCCAAGGCTTGATGATCTAATGCGAAGAGTGGACTGAGATTGATCCCATGGTTTATGCGTTCAACGCCTCCGAAATAAGGTAGAAAGTGTTAGGTTTTCACATATTTTCTCCAACCAAGGTTAGTTTTCTTTTCTTTTCTTTTATTCTATTTTTGAAGATTAAATCACTATCTCCCAATTCTTTCTTTTCCGATTCATTGTAAATACCACCTTCTTTCTAACATAACTAATATTCTCGTATTAATAACTAAAAAAAAGGAGATAACTTGCTTAACGCTTCCATCGCTGTCCCTCCCTGAGGATCACGACCCGCATAGCCTTGCTACCGCGGATTATTATTGAGCACCTCGCACACCTTTAATTCTCAGATCTAATATTCATATTTTATGTGCAGGAAAACTCAGTCAACAATTTCTAACCACTATAACTTCACAAAGATGTCACAAATACACCGGAGTACCCAACTCCACAATCACAAGTACAAGCTTTCTCTTGGTAGTCAAAAGACCACAAACTCCCTTTTGCAAAACTCTCTTCCCTTACAATAATCCTTGTAGAAAAATGAGTAAGAATGAAGCTCTTGAGTGTAAGTGAAGAGAGAAAGGAAATCAGAGAGTTTTGAAAAACACTTTAGAAAATGAGAGAGAATTTCAGCACAAAAACCAAGAAACAAAGTTCTTTTGAATGCCTTAAATTTTTGAAACTTTTGCAAATTTTTCTTGTAATGAACCTCTCCCCAAACACCCCTATTTATAGTAGAGGGCTAGGGTTTGAAGATAAAACTCACTTAAGGCTAATTAGGAAGTATTAGGATCAGTAAATATCATTTAAGCCCTTTTTAGAAAGAAAAAGACAAAAACAAATCTGCTCAGAAAACTAGCCGTTACTGTTCAAACGGCACACTCGGTCGACCGGCCGGTCGACCGACGTTCAAAAATAAGAGCCGTTGCCGGCTCTCGGTCGACCGGACGGTCGACCGAAAAATACAGAGACCAAATGTCTTACAGACAGTCAGGTTTCGGTCGACCGCCCGGTCGACCGTGAAACATGCACACGGATACGCTCTGCTGCCAGAACCACGGTCGACTGGGTCGGTCGACCGGATTGACCTGACACAGGGTCGGCCGACCGGACGGTCGACCGGCTCAGGTCAAAGGCCAAAACAAAAACAAAATTTTGAAGGGAATTTAAAATTAAACAAAGTAGTTTTGAATAGAGATATATATAAAACATAAAATGAGTTTGTAGCCAGAAGATTGTATACAAAAATATTTTGTACATTTTATAGGAAATATTTTTGGAAGTAAGTTGTGCGCAAAAATGTGTGTGATAGAGCTTCAAACCTATTCACTATTGTTTAACAAAACTATAAAAGTAGAAACAAATCTAATGAATTATCTTGAGCAATCTTGAAGTCTTGAGCCATGCAATGCCTTGCTAGAGCCTTCTCTTCTATGTTCCTTCCTTGATGTGCAAAACGTCTTCTTTGCTTCATGAACCTAGAAGTTCTTACAAAAGCTAAGCAATGGCCTCCAAATATGGTACTAGCCTGAAACTTATCTTAAACAAACTTATTAGTACCAAATAACTCTTATTTGTTGTGTTATCATCAAAACTCTAAACTTTTGGGCCAACAATCTCCCCCTTTTGATGATGACAAAACAAATAGGCTATAACCAAAAATATAGGGGAGAGGAGAAAGCTCCCCCTCAAATTATGCTATATAAAACAAAGAAAAAACAATATAATTTGTAATTTGCAAGTAAACATCATGAAACCAAAAACCATAAACACAAAAACCATAAACACCATGAGATATAAAACACTTGCAAAACACTTAAACTCAAATTACAAGAATTCATAAAAACACATCAAAAACTAAAAACATATATAAACTCATATGGAACCAAAACCATATGAATTCATATTTCCATACATAAACTCATTCTCCCCCTTTTTGTCATGCATCAAAAAGGGTTATGAAAACATTTTTATTCAATAACACAAACATTAAGTTCACCACAAATGAATGAAAATCTAGCAAAATCAAGTGGTTTAGTGAAAATATCGGCAAGTTACAAATCCGTAGAAACATAATCAATATCTATATCTCCTTTCTCAAAATGATCTCTAAGAAAGTGATACCTAATCTCAATGTGCTTGGTCTTACTATGTTGATTTGCATTCTTAGTCATATGTATAGTACTAGTATTATCACAAAATATTTTTATATAGTTATAATGCAAATCATAATCAAGGAGAGTATGTTTCATCCAAAGGACTTGTGCACAACAAGCCCCCGCGGCAACATACTCCGCCTCGACGGTTGAGAGAGCTACGGAATTTTGTTTCCTAGAGGACCATGAAACAAGACAATTACCAAAAATTGACATGTCCCACTAGTACTCTTTCTATCTACTCTACAACCCGCATAGTCGGCATCCGAATAACTCGTCATAGAGAAATCTCCGGTTTTCGGATACCAAAGACCCATTCCAATTGTGCCCTTAATATAACGAATAATGCGTTTTACCGCAATAAGATGGGACTCTTTGGGACACGATTGAAATCTAGCACAAAGACACACACTAAATATTATGTCCGGCCTACTTGCCGTCAAATACAAATGACTACCTATCATGCTTCTATACAATTTAATATCAACATTTTTACCTTGGTCATCCTTATCAAGCTTGGTTGTAGTTGCCATGGGAGTGTTGCAAACTTTAGAGTCTTCAAGTCCAAACTTCTTTACGAGTTCCTTTGCGTACTTGGCTTGACATTTGAAGTTCCCATCTTGCAATTGCTTGATTTGGAGTCCAAGAAAGAAATTCAATTCACCCATGGAAGACATTTCAAACTCACATTGCATAACCTTTTCAAACTCCTTGCATAAAAACTCATTAGAAGATCCAAAAATTATATCATCAACATAAATTTGCACAATTAAAATATCATTATCAACATGCTTAGTAAAAAGAGTTGTGTCTACTTTGCCTTTAACAAAATCATTTGAAATGAGAAAACTAGAAAGCCTTTCATACCAAGCTCTTGGAGCTTGTTTCAATCCATACAAAGCTTTATCAAGTTTAAAAACAAAACTAGGATGAACATGATCAATAAAACCGGGAGGTTGTTCAACATAAACTTCTTCATTTATAAAACCATTCAAAAATGCACTTTTCACATCCATTTGAAAAAGTTTAAAATTTTTGAAAGATGCAAAAGCTAGTGTCATCCGTATGGCTTCAAGCCGTGCTACGGGTGCAAAGGTCTCCTCAAAGTCAATTCCCTCAACTTGAGTGTAACCTTGGGCCACTAACCTAGCTTTATTCCTAATGACATTACCGGACTCATCCATCTTGTTTCTAAAGATCCACTTAGTACCAATTATTGGTCTATCGTGGGGCCTAGGAACAAGGTGCCAAACTTGGTTGCGCTCAAATTGATTGAGTTCCTCTTGCATGGCTAGCAACCAATATGAGTCCGCCTCAGCTTCGAGGATACTTTTGGGTTCAAAATGAGAAATGAAAGCAAAGTTACCACATAAGTCATGGAGTTTGGAGCGAGTTGTTACCCCTTTAGATGCATCACCTAAGATGAGCTCCTTGGGATGATTTGTAGCATATCTCCAAGCTTTAGGAAGCGGTTCAGAGCTTTCCTCTTTATCCTCTAGAATATCACCAATGGATTCTTGCTTTTCTTCTTGAGCGGGTGAGTCCTTCAAGGATAGTCTCTCCATGTCTTCACCTAATGGGTCAATCTCTACAACATTCTCAGCAACCATATTAGATTCTTCAAACTTAACATGCATGGATTCTTCAATGGTAAGTGAAGATCTATTGAATACTCTATAAGTTTTGCTAGTAGTAAAATATCCAACAAAGATTGCTTCATAAGCCTTAGCATCAAATTTACCCAAGTTATCTTTAGTATTCAAAACAAAACACTTGCATCCAAAAACTTTAAAATATGCAACATTTGGTTTTCTAGAATGATACATTTCAAAGATGTTTTGGAAGAATTCTTACATAAATAAATACGATTTGAAATATAGCATGCGGTGTTTACGGCCTCGGCCTATAAATATTGAGGGAGGTCATATTCACTTATCATGGTCCTAGCCATCTCTTGAAGTGTTCTATTTTTCCTTTCTACAACTCTATTTTGTTGTGGAGTTCTAAGATATGACATTTCATGCTTGATTCCCTTTTCATCACAATAAGTCATGAAGAGTTGGTTAACAAACTCACCACCTCTATCACTCTTTATTCTCAAAATTGAAAAACCTTTTTCTTTTTCAACCCTTTTTCGAAAAATTTTGAAATGAGAAAAAGTTTGATCTTTGTGTTCCAAAAAGAAAACCCAAGTGAAACGGGAAAAATCATCAACTAAAACAAATGCAAATCTACTACAATTTAAGCTCTTAGTTTTAGTTGGTCCAAAAAGATCCATATGAATTAATTCTAATGGCCTAGTTGACATGATATCCTTGATTGGTTTGAAGGAAGACTTGGTTTGTTTCCCAAGTTGGCACGCACCACAAATGCGGTCTTTCTCAAACTTCAAGCAAGGTATACCCTTCACCAATTCCTTAGAATTAATTCTAGAAAGATGGTCAAAAGATGCATGTCCTAATCTTCTATGCCAAAGCCAAGAATTCTCATCAAAAGTATTCAAGCATTTAGTAGAACAATCCATATTAAGCATGTCAATGATATAAACATTATTGTCATGAAAACCAGTGAGAATACAATCATTGGTTTTAACATCAAAAATCTTGTAAGAAGAATCATCAAAAATAACTTTAAGTCCACGGTCACAAAGTTGACTAATACTAAGCAAGTTATGCTTCAAACCATCAACAAGAGCTACATTTTCTATAATAGGAGATGCACCAATTTGAATGTTACCTATACCGATGATAGTGCCCTTGGAGTCATCCCCGAAGGTGACGGTGCCACCTTCCATGTACTTTGATAGGGTTGTAAAGTTATTGATGCCCCATGTCATGTGTCTTGAACAACCACTATCAAGGTACCACCGCTCCTTACGTCTTGGAGCCTTGGTATGTACCTACATCAAACAATTTAGAACTTGATTTTGGTACCCACATTTTCTTGGGCCCTAAAGGGTTAGTGCCATAAACCCAAACAAGATTATTTGATCTATTAACTTGGTCATAACAAAACTTAGCCAAATGTCCATTTTTACCACAATAAGTACATCTATACACTCTACCATATTTAAAAGCATAGTGAGTGTGAGATTTGTGAGCATATGTGAATTTAGCATGAGTGTGGTGTGTAGTGTGAGCATGTGGAATCTTAATATGAGAATCTTTAGCATGAGAGGTGTGCTTTTTAGAAAACTTTTCTTCAAGTTTCTTTGTGTTAAAAGCACAATCTTTCAAAACCTTTTCAAAATCAACCATTTTAGTTTTTAAAGAAGAAATTTCTTTTTCATCAACCTTAGGAAATTTTGCCTTACAAGAAATCTTGTAAGCACTAAATTCTTCTTGAATAGAAATGAGATTGGAAGAAATTTCATCTTTTCCTTTAGAAACCATAGCAAGTTAATTTTTAAGAAAAGCAACTTCCTTTACCAATTTTGAACACTCAATCTTTTTATTATCATAAGTTTCGGAGAGTTCAACAAAAGCATGTACAATAACTTCTTTAGTTAATTCATCATCTTCATCAAAAGGTTGTGGGGTTACCTTTAGTGTGTTTGCCATAAAACACATGTTCGCCGTGTCCACCTCGTCTTCGGATTCGCTTTCCGAATCCCATGTGGCTTTGTAGGCTTTCTTTTCCATCGGCTTCTTTGGCTTGAAGGAGGAAGTCATCTTCTTCTTGAACTCCGGGCAATCCCCCATGATATGTTCGGGCTTTCGGCAATTGTAGCAAATAATTCTTCTCTCCTCCTTACCTTCAAATTTTCTTCGGAAGTTGAGCTTGTTCTTCCGGTACATCCTTTTGACATTTCGCACAAGAAGGGAGAGCTCCTCATCTTCTTCTTCATCTTTTTCATCGTCCTCAAGAGTGGATGAAGACTTGAAGGCTATGGACTTCTTCTTTAGCGGAGCGGCCTCTTCTCTTGCCTTCTTTTCCATCTCATGGGTTTTTAAGTTCCCAATGAGACTAATGAGGTCCATTTCATCCTTGTCGTTCAATTCTTTCAAGGTGGTGGCCTTTATCTCCCATGATGAAGGAAGAGCCCGAATCACTTTTCGCACCTTTTGGTCATTGGAGATATCATCACCTAAAGAGGAAAGAGTATTGGTGATTTTAGTAAACCTTGTAATCATGCAATCAATTGTTTCATCATCAGTCATTTTAAAAGATTCATATTGGGATCTTAAGAGATCTATCTTAGCTCTCTTAACTTGTGAAGTCCCCTCGTGTGTGACCAACAAATGTTGCCAAATCTCATAGGCGGATTGGCAGTGTATTACCCGTGTAAGGTCGTCCTCATTCAAGGCGGTTAGTAGGGAATTTTGGGCCTTGGAGTTAGCCTCATATTCTCTAAAGGTAATGTCGGTCCATGTGCTTTCATCACTATCGGGTACTACATAGGGTTTGGTCAAGGATTTAGCTACTAAGCTACCTAAAGATTGCAAAAAGATAGTCATCCTAACCTTCCAAATAGGGAAATTAAGTCCATCAAATTTAGGTGGGGTTTTGATGTTATCGGCCATGTTTACTAGTGAATGAATGGATGAATGCAAATGTTGATTAGCAATATTTTAAGGATCTCTGTAAGGATGTTAAGCCAAACCTAGAGTCCAAGCTCTGATACCAATTGAAAATCACCTAGAGGGGGGTGAATAGGTGATAATGCTAATCAATGCATAATTTAAAATATGATGCAACAATCGCCCAAAACAAGACTAAGAGCCGAATGCCCCGTAAAGGGTTCTGAACTCCTTCCTCCTGATTCCTCTTGAAATGAGTTAGAGGTGCGCAATGCAACCTTATTGTATGGGACTATGATTGACAAGATGAATGAAAACAAATGAATATTGCAATGAAGATTGAGAGCAAGTAATAAGAGCAATGAAAGTAAAGCAAGAAGTAAGAGCAAGTAAACCAAACGCAAACCCCGAGAATTTTTCCGAGGTTCGAGCACCCAGCTCTACGTCCCCGCCTTCCCCAGAAGGATTTCTAACCACTATAACTTCACAAAGATGTTACAAATACACCGGAGTACCCAACTCCACAATCACAAGTACAAGCTTTCTCTTGGTAATCAAAAGACCACAAACTCTCTTTTGCAAAACTCTCTTCCCTTATAATAATCCTTGTTGAACAATGAGTAGGAATGAAGCTCTTGAGTGTAAGTGCAAAGAGAAAGGAAATCAGAGAGTTTTGAAAAACACTTCAGAAAATGAGAGAGAATTTCAGCACAGAAATCAAGAAACAAAGCTCTTTTGAATGCCTTAAACTTTTGAAACTTTTACAAATTTTTCTTGTAATGAACCTCTTCCCAAACACCCCTATTTATAGTAGAGGGCTAGGGTTTGAAGATAAAACTCACTTAAGGCTAATTAGGAAGTATTAGGATCAGTAAATATCATTTAAGCCCTTTTTAGAAAGAAAAGGACAAAAATAAATCTGCTCAGAAAACTAGCCGTTACTGTTCAAACGGCACACTCGGTCGACCGGCCGGTCGACCGACGTTCAAAAATAAGAGCCGTTGCCGGCTCTCGGTCGACCGGACGGTCGACCGAAAAATACAGAGACCAAATGTCTTACTGACAGTCAAGTTTCGGTCGACCGCCCGGTCGACCGTGAAACATGCACACGGATACGCTCTGCTGCCAGAACCACGGTCGACTGGGTCGGTCGACCGGATTGACCTAACACAGGGTCGGCCGACCGGACGGTCGACCGGCTCAGGTCAAAGGCCAAAACAAAAACAGAATTTTGAAGGGAATTTAAAATTAAACAAAGTAGTTTTGAATAGAGATATATATAAAACATAAAAATGAGTTTGTAGCCAGAAGATTGTATACAAAAATATTTTGTACATTTTATAGGAAATATTTTTGGAAGTAAGTTGTGCGCAAAAACGTGTGTGATAGAGCTTCAAACCTATTCACTATTCTTTAACAAAACTATAAAACTAGAAACAAATCTAATGAATTATCTTGAGCAATCTTGAAGTCTTGAGCCATGCAATGCCTTGCTAGAGCCTTCTCTTCTATGTTCCTTCCTTGATGTGCAAAACGCCTTCTTTACTTCATGAACCTAGAAGTTCTTGCAAAAGCTAAGCAATGGCCTCCAAATATGGTACTAGCCTGAAACTTATCTTAAACAAACTTATTAGTACCAAATAGCTCTTATTTGTTTTGTTATCATCAAAACTCTAAACTTTTGGGCCAACAGCGTCTTCAAGAGCTCGAAGCCCTAGATGAGAAGCGACTACAAGCTCAGCAGCACATTGAGTTGTATCAAGCTCGAATCTCAAAAGCCTTCAATAAGAAGGTCAAACAGAGAATCTTTCAGAAGAGAGATTTGGTTTTAGCCATCAGATGACCGATGATTATGACGCACAAGACCAAAGGCAAGTTTCAGCCTAAATGGGAAGGACCATTTGTAATAGAAACAGTCTATTCAAATGGAGCATACCGCCTTATGACTTCAGATGGCGATTTATTCATGATACCGATCAATGGCAAGTTCTTAAAAAAGTATTATCCTTGATTAAGGATCCTTCTCATGATCAAGTTAACACTACACCTCTGATCAAGACCTTCATATCCAAGGCACACGCAAAGAGAGCCTCTCTCTTCCTCCAAATGAGAGCATGCAACCATAAACTAGTAGGAACCTGGTCATACATTGTTTGTCTCAAAGGAGAATCAAGGTTACACATACGCTAACCAAATGATCCAACATCCTCAACAGTTAAGGATAGAGGAAAATGTTGGCCTTTAAGCCCAACATAAGTCCTCGACAACTTATCATGCTGAGGGGAATAGCATGGCTAGCCCGACTCAAACGGTAGTTGGTAAAGGTATGTCAAACCCATTGACAGCTGAGGATTTACTAAAAATCCTAAGGGACCTGTTCCCATTTGATTCCCTCTCCAAAATCACTTACGAATTCTCATCCATAGAATGGTAAGACCACATATACAGATCTTTCCATCCATTTCGCTGTTACGTTAACATTAAACCTATGACAGTGATCTTCTCATTTTTCGCAATGAAAACGAGGCCTTCATCCAAATTCCATCAAAATTCTGACTGGTCTGAACAATGTCTAAACTTGTTGACATTTACAAAAGACAAGTGACAGGCAAGCCGACGACCAGTTCTATACTTGTTGACATTTACAAAAGACAAGTATCACCTTTTAGTCCGACAAGGACTACTTGGAGCTTGGTGGCTTCTCAATCGGTTACGTCATTGCGACCTCTGAACTGACAGATAACCAAGTCTCACCTTTCAGTCCGTCAAGGACTACTTCGAGCTTGTTGACATTTACAAAAGACAAGTCTCACCTTTCAGTCCGTCAAGGACTACCTTCGAGCTTGTTAACATTTACAAAAGACAAGTCTCACCTTTCAGTCCGTCAAGGACTACCTTCGAGCTTGTTGACATTTGCAAAAGACAAGTCTCACCTTTCGGTCCGTCAAGGACTACTTCGAGCTTGGTGGCTTCTCAACCAGTTACGTCATTGTGACCTCTGAACCAGCAGATAGCCAAATCTCACCTTTCAGTCCGTCAAGGAGTACTTTGAGCTTGGTGGTTCTCAACCGGTTACGTAATTGCGACCTCTGAACCGGCAGATAACCAAGTCTCATTATTCAGTACAGTAAGGATTATTTTCTCAAATGGCTGCAATACAACTTGGAAGCAACAATTCAGAAGATAAAACGAGTTGGAAGCACAACAGGGGAGTCAAAACAAAATTACTTTTATTGATTCCGAAAAGAAGGGATACATGAAGGCACATATATTACAAGCTATAAGGGTGCTTCATATGATTTAATCCGTCCTTCAAGAAAGGCCAGCCTTGTCTTCCTATCATCAGCAGCCCTGACGAGCGCCTGCGACCTTAGCTCAGCCTCATTAAAACTTGCCGTATAAGCCAAGCGAGCTTTAACCTCAACCAAGGTTTCCCTCTGAGCTGACTCCTGCCGCGAGAGTTCGTCACTCTGAGCCTTAAGCTGCTCAAGCCGCGCAGTCTCTTCAAGACGCACTGGTTCAGCCTTGGATAAAAGAAGATTTGCCTTCCTGATCATCTCCTTGGCCTTTTCAATTTTATTTTCAGCATCAAGAAGAGCACTGCTAGAAGCATCTATGGCGTCCCCGAGCTCTACCTTCCTTGTCTCCAAGGATTTCAAGTCAGAAGAAATGGCCTTAGCGGCTTCCTGAGCGGCAAGATGAGCTTCATGCATCTGAGCGACAAGGTGCGCAAGCTGCTCATTAACT
This sequence comes from Agave tequilana, assembly GCA_038442645.1. Classification (NCBI taxonomy): domain Eukaryota; kingdom Viridiplantae; phylum Streptophyta; class Magnoliopsida; order Asparagales; family Asparagaceae; genus Agave; species Agave tequilana. The sequence goes on from JAVJIF010003749.1 coordinate 117,952, forward strand.
GAAGACTCCTGGTCTGAATGGCTAAGACGGCGCCATTCGTCTACATCCCTCTCAAGTTGGTCCACCAGAAGTTCCAATGCAGCGGCCTGGTCATCCCCTCCAAAGTCTCAGATGCTCTCAATGCTTCAGGAGAGGACCACCTTCAAAGTAGAGAATGAGGTAGTCGAGCCTTTTAAAATCAAAGCGATGGATCACTTTAAGCTCTTATAAAAGCTATTGACTAGCTCAGCCACAAATTCATTCTCGGCCTCAATCACTCCTAGCAGACGAACAACCCCTGAAGATTCCACCGGCTTTATTGACACCACTGTGGAAGGAATAGCAGAAGCACCGGCTACAGCAACCTGAGAGGTCAGCGGTGATGTCGGAGGAGTCCTCATTGAAACCAGTACACTAGCCACAACTGAGGTTGGACTAGTGACTATTTCCGGAGAGCGGGCTCAACCACCAGTGTCGGGGAAATAGGACTGGTAATCACCTTTAGCACCGCACCTGGCAAGATAGGCAGCGCTGGCGAAACTGATGGCATCTCACTCAGCGATATGGTTGGAAGTGAGATCGGCTCCATGACTACCGTCTCCTCAATTCAGTCCCTTTGGCTAGTTCAGGCTGATAAGAGGGTAGGTCACCATACAAAGCATCCAACTCAGCAGCATCCGCCGCGGTCGAAGTGCTTACTTCACCCTTGGATCCCTCAGGAAGACAGGTGGGCTCTCTTGAAGTCGATGCACCCAGAGGTGGAACACCTTCAAAAAGGCTTTGTTTAGCAAGGCATAACAAATAGCAAGTTCTAAAAGGTCAAAACAATACCAAAAGATAATGTCGCCTCAATCGTCTTGAGGGCTGCATCAGTCCCCACGGGCTCCATAGGAAAATCTTTGGCAGAATCAACACGAATGGCCAGCCCACCTTCACTTGCCAAACCCTCCGTGGTCCACCCAAAGGAGCTAGAAGCTTCGGGACTTTCTTTCGAGGTCCCAGCGCCCGAAGGACCTACGTCAGCCTCATCATCTCCGGACTCTTCTGAGATGGCGAAATAGCCAGCCTTATCGCCCTCCTTATAAGTAAACAAGGGATCATAATGCTCCCCTTGTTCTCCGATAGCTTCAGCTCTCGGGCTTCTTACTACCTTGGTGCCTGAATCACAAAGCAAATAATGAGCTGTCCGGAACGCATAAAGTGTATTGCAAGGACGAAGCTGATCTTACCCGGGTCCGGAGCGGCTTCACAAGTAGTCAGTTTAGGAGCCGACAATTCAGTTACTAATGGGGCAGGAGGAGGAAGCGCTGCAGATGGTTTGCCCTCTGTAACAACCGTAGGAGCATAGCGACGAGGCTTCTTCACTACTCTCTTCCTACGAGATCCACCCTCCCGCTTGCGTTTGAAGTGGACATCGGGATCTTCCTCCTCCACTTCTTCAACATCAGCGTGTTCTATGGGGGCCGTCCCCACCACGCCAGAAGCAGCTGATGGAATTTTAGCACCCGTTTCCGCTTCGAAGCAAGGACTTCCTACATCCGAGGCTTCACTGTCATCAACGGCAATGAACTCCCCGAGGCCTGGGACGCGAACCCTTTTACCCTCGCCTTTCTCAGTGACCTTCCGCATCAGCCGCTGAGAAATTAACTTCACACCAGAAGAATTAATAGAAAATCCAGTGGGTGTGAAGTTTGAGGTCGTATACCACTGGCAGAATCCCAGGCTCATCAGAAGGTTCGGAGTCCTTAGCGGCATGCACAGCCGTGCCTCGGTACAGCCAGCAATGAAGAACCGCCAGGTATGGGCTCCATCAATGAGGCTCCCCATGAAAGCCAGATTGCTGTTTGGATTGCCCACGTACAGTTGATCATATCCAAACTGACGGGCAAACCGACTTGGAACATAGGGCTCCAAGTAGCAGGTGTCCCCACTCCTATACAATAAATGTGAGGGCCGAATGCTAATCAGCCACTCAAAAATTCCCCGGCTCAATGATGTCTGCCCTTCCCTCACGTCCTTGAACTCTTCACCATAGCCCGCATCCCGAATATAGGAGAAGCAGCGGAAAAAGCTATAGACGTCATTGGGGCACAGCAACTTACGGACCGCAGCCACGTAAGTCTTCAGCCATGAACATCCTTCGAATCGGCGGAGAAGCGCCATTCGAACACCTTCTGGGGGGTCCTCTCCGGCTTCGATCATGGAGGGACAGTGAAGGTCAAACCACGCCATCAAATAAGTATACGGCAGACCTATTCTAGGAATTGGTCCGTCGCAGGGCAAAATAGTCCCCTTTCCCTGCTTCGTCGTTGGTGGCCTACAAAAAGCCTCCGTTAATGCGTGAAGGCCTCTCTGAATACAGCATACCATGGTCGGAAGAAGTCCAAGAGAATGACCATGGACTAGACGAGCGGCAGGCAACAAGACAGTCGGATGAATGACGTCGCCAGATGAAGACGGCACCACACATCTCTTCAACTAGACCGTCAAGAAACCCGCCAGAAGTGCCTTCCGGGACGTCCGCCGACGAGCCTGGTGGTGGAAACTCCGAAGAATATCGCCTTTTTCATAGGGGTCATCATCTTCTTTCAAAATTAGATCCCCTTGAGAATGCTTTTGCATCTGGCGAAAGATGTCTTCATCAGCAACTCCACAATGAGCCGCCTCAGGAGTATTTTCCATATCTGGGAACAAATAATTTCCCCAGCTCTTCAAGCTACATGAAGCTCCCTTACTGCTCCCATGCATGCTGGAGCAAATGTACAAGTGGCACATTAACTCCCGGTAGGTCTCAAACAAGGCGGGCTCCTGCTTCTCCAGAAGTGCCAATTCCGCCTTGCATGGGAAATATTCTTCGTATGGGAGGGATCCCAAAGGCAGAGCAGAGACTTCCCACATCTTGTGCAGAGCCATGCCCAGTTCGCCAACAGGGGTGAAGAAAGTCCCTATAGCCGGGCAGTATAACTCAAAGATGGCGTAGAAGTTCGCTACGCTCATCTGAATGCCATAGCAGGTCGCCCTGATGGCCTCATAAAGATTCAGCCTCTCTAGATCCTCCTCGAAATGAGCAAGGACGTATAGAGTCAAATCCCTCCACCATGCCTTGGAGGGTAATCCAGCCTGGAGTCCAAAAATCAGTGGCTGGATAGTTACCACGAACCTTAAAGAATTGATTTCCGAAAGTCTGAGCCACCGCAGGATTTTCTCCCACTGGGATGTCTGGGAGTACATTCCCAGGGTGGAGACCCATTATACAGCGAGGAGGCTCCGCTCTTGTGTAACTGGGTGAGGGAAGTATCAATTTCCCTACGTGAACGGATTCAGTAGTCCGACTCACTTGCCACTGCATCTTCCGAGCCTTCGTCGCGCATTGGAAGAAAGACAGGGGAAAATGCCGCTTGTTAGACGGAAGATAGAACTTCTCGCCATCTAATTGGAAAATCCACTGCCCCTCTCTGGCTAGCAGCTGGCGATCATGGTCTGGCGCCGCGTCTCCAAACATGAAGCCGGGCTTCTGATAAATTCGTCGGTCAGAATCTTCAAGGGGAGCAGTAGTTAAGATGCTCCTCATGGTGCATTGATCCCCACCATAAATAAGCGTGTCCCGAGCAGGAGAGCTCCGCTCGCTGAACAGCGAGGCCTGCCCTTGGAATTGCAAGCTAACGTTGCCATCTAGCCCCCTGGCTGTACCGAAGAGACTGTTCAAAGGACCAGGAGTGTAGTGCACTGTGAGAACAAAGGAAAAACTATGATTAGTTCATCAGCCAAACAAGGGCTAAAACAAGAAAGCAAAATTTAACAAGGTATAGCCTCGCTCTCTGAGCGAAGCTAGCCTGATAATAGTCTCGCCCCCGAAGCTTAGCTTCGCAGTTGCAGCGTAACTCCACATACCACTTGAAGGCAGAATGCAGGAAAATATCCAAGTGTTAGCTTCGCTCTAGAAGCTTAGCCTCGAACAACAGAATGTGACAAAGCCCCAAGGGCTAACTTCGTCAGAAGGGTATTATGGTCTAAAGACTATTTTAAGGGCATTAAAGTCCTTAACATTTCAAAGGACAGCTTCGCATCCTGTCATTCAACAGGATGTGAACCGCCTAAGGGATAGCTTCGTTTGGAAGCTTAAAGAAGAACTCTTCAGTTCTGGGATTCCCGATCAAGAAATCAAGGAAAATTCAGGGAATTGAACTCCCTAAAATCACAAGATCATGATTGACCGTCCTGGATTCATCTAAAGATAGCCAGAAATTGGCTTGAAGAGAGAGCTGACAATCTATGATCAAAAAGAAAAGATCCCTACCGGCGATTGGTCGTTCGATGACCGGAGGAGGAGAAGGACCCTCCGTTGCAGAGGTTGCGACCTCTTTTCCTGCTCATCTCTTGGGAGCCATTAAAGAACTGTGGAAGTTCTTGAACTCTTGAACGAAGAAGAAGAAGAAGAAGAAAAGAGTCAAGTGCTCTGTAAATTTTAAAGAGTCAAATGCCTTCTCTCTCAGCCTGATCAGGCTTTTATAGGCCGATGAACGCCTGAAACGACGCCTTAAAAAGAGCACAAGCTTTCGTTTCAAATTAATTTGAAACGGCGCCTAAAGCGCCTTCCCGAGAAGCGCTGATTCAGCCCCACTAAGGGCTAACTCCGCCACAAGTCAAGTGCTGACTTAGCGCGACCTATTGATAGCTTCACCGAAAAGCATGCCTTAGCTCCGCTAAAAGCACAGTCCGAACTTCGCGGGAAATTCATGCTAGCTTCGCCAGAAGCTTGTTCCTGATTCAAAAAGGATTGTCTTTAACTTCGCGTAAAGGCTAGCTCCGCCGGCCTAATTTAAGTGAAGGAGAAAAAAAAATCAGATGAGCAGAAACTGAACTTTTATTGATTTAAAAGGGAAGGTACATTCATACTATTTCATCAAGGTTGTGTTTCATACAACACAATCATTTGCTCAAAGGCATACAAGTGGTCCTATCTACTTCCAAGCCAAACCAACTGGACACGAAAGGCCTTCCTCCTACACAAGGCCGTAATCCTTCGCATAATGGCAGATGGTGCCACCAGGAAGTTGAACCTTCCGTAATCAAAATTGGCGAAGGACCGATTGTCACCAGAAGGCTGGATCTTCTTTGATGAAAATTGGCAATGAAGGATCCGGGACCTTACAGGTGATGTCCGCTTTCCCGAAGTGGATCATCTCGGATGAGCGACTACCAGCCTCGCCTCGAAGTGGATCATCTCGGATAAGCGACTGCCAACCTCTTCTGGGAACACACATCAGCTGCCCCAGTTGTTCCTCCTGCTTAGGATTTAAAGTTTCAACTGGAAAAGTAAGAGGCAATTTTTTGGTCTCTTTCATCAGAGACTGGCGAACATAGCTTACTGCAATGCGAACTGAAACAAGTTAGCAGTAAGTCAAAGGGAAAGCTGCCAAAAAATGCTAAGTCAAATTTTTTGGGGCGAAGTAATTTATATCCAATTCAGTTAAGGATTGATTTCAGTTAAAGTAGAGGATAGCCTCGCTTGCACAGTGATGATGGGCTAGCTTAGCATAAGCCAAGTCCTAGCCTCGCCTATATGGTTAAGCCAGACTGATCCTGAAGAATGTAGTCTTAGCCCCACCTATATGGCAAGACTGGCTCGACCTTGAAGAGACTAAGTCCCAAGTTTTGCCTAAATGGCGAACTTAATACACATGCAATGATCTTTCTTTGATCAAGTCAAAATGATAGCTTCGCTGGGAAGCTGGGCTGAAACCCTTCTCTGCAGATCAATCAAATGCAAAATGAAGAACAAGGGAAATCAATCCCTGAGGTAGCTATTAAAACTTAATTAAGGGAGATAAACTTCCTAAAAGTTATCAGTTCATTGGTAAAGTCTCTGGATGACCGAGACTTACCGGTCCTTGGCCGGGTAATGACCAGAGTGGGCATCCCCACTAGTTCAGAGATCTGAGTATCTCTCTCTAATAACCAAGAGAAGAGAAGAGTAGACTACTTCTCTTCAGAGGACCTCAGGTGTCCTATTTATAGGCCTCATGGCCTGAGCGCTACCGCTTCAAGCATAGAAGCGCGAGCAGATTTAAGGCATTTATTGAGCCTTGAGAAAGGGAACGGTTTCCCTCGAAAACGTGCAAGGAAGAGATGATCTCCCTCATTAAGTCATTTATTGAGCCTTGAGAAAGGGAATATTCTCCCTCAGAAGCGCACAAAGGAGGAATGATCTCCCTCGATTAATGCAAGAGAGGTTATTCTAACCTCAGAAAAAGGAGCAATCCTTCTCGTAACCGGCTAAAAGCAGTTGGCCTCAGAAAGGAACAGCATTCCAAAGCGAACTTATTCCGGGAGGCTCGGACGCGGAGCTACCCAGACGCGAAGCTACTCAGAGTCGCAAATCTACACGATTCTTCGGCGAATCTATCCCAAAGCAGGATTGAAAGTGAAGCTGAACTCAACCACCATGGGGACGTTCGTACTTCACATACCACCGATCAAAGCGATTCAAAGTATTTCGAAGTCTGAGCCATTGCAGACTTTCAAAAACTTTGAAGGGGGTCTTGTTGACACTTTAAAAAAGACAAGATTCTGACTGGCCTGAACAATGTCTAAACTTGTTGACATTTACAAAAAACAAGTGACAGATAGGCTGATTGGTCTGAACAATGTCTAAACTTGTTGACATTTACAAAAGACAAGCGATAAACAAGTTGACGACCAGTTCTGTACTTGTTGACATTTACAAAAGACAAGTGACAGATAAGCTGACGACCAGTTTTCACCCATCTCCGAGGGACAAAGCAGCAACTTGGACTCTACTATCCAGTTAAGCAGACAGTAAGCCCAGATTGTCTCTAAACAGACCTCAGCAGGTCTAAGATGCTAACACTTAGTATCACATGAGCCCAAAGGGATAGCCTCGCCTGAGAGGCTAAGATCACCTATCTTTTGTTGGCCCAAAGGCCTTCCACCCTAGTTTTGATGATGATTAACTCATGTAGTTATGTTTACTAATAATCTTGTGTTGTTTAAGTTTCAGATAATTAACCAAGATATTAGTTGGTGATTAGCTTCAACAAGGAGTTTAGAAGCTTTTCATAGTGATTCCAGGGCCAAAGCTTCAAGATCATACATTGCCTAGCCCATGGCTGGAGTTTTGGAGCAAGTCTACTTGAAGATGAAGATCATCAAGAAGACTTAGGTATCCATAGTTTAGATAGTGTGTTTTAGATCCATTTGTAAAGCTTAGTATAGTTGATATGCTCAAGTGCACAAACACACACATTTTTATGTTTTGGTTTTGGTTTTCATGAATAGTAGATCAAAACAAGTTTCTTTATTTCTATGAATATTAGATATGTTCTAGATATACATACATGCTTTAAACTTGCTAGACAAACTTATTTTGACTATCCTATTCATGTATTGAAAAATCAAGTTTGATAAAAATACAAGTTTTGTTTTTGATAAAATTTGCAAGACTCAAAAATGAATTGATATGATTGATATATGTCTTGAAATTTTTATCACTTGTTTGTATTTTAATATAAAATGTTAAAACAAGTTTTGGTGATTTTTAGAAGTGTTAAAAGATTTTTAGAAAAATATTTTACAGTGTTTTCTGACCCAGATTTCTGTTCCAGGCTTCAATCAGTCGACTAAATCAACTGACCTAGTCGACTTGCTGAAGTCGGTCGACCGGGCCGGTCGACCGACGTGCACAAATCTGTGCACGTTTGGAGACACTAGGACGGTCGACCGTCCGGGTCGACCGGGCTGAGAGCAGTGCTTTCTGTTTGTTTGGGTCGACCGGGCCGGTCGACCGTGGTTGCCCAACGGTCACATTTCTGACCGTTGGCGGTCGACCGGGCCGGTCGACCGCCAGCCTGTCAGGCTGCCACATCAGCCTAACGGCTAGTTTTCTAATGGAGGTATAAATACCCCATCTCTTGGGCTGTTTTGATAAGACTTTTGACAAGAAAATTTTCAGAGTTTGTTTAGTGTTTAAACAAGTTTTCAAAAGAGTTTTTGAGCCAAAAAGATTTCATCTTTCTTGTTTTTGGGTTTTTGGAAAATTAAAGAAAATAGGAATTTGGGATATTTGTATTGGTTTTCATTCTCTATCTTTTATAAGAATTTCCCAAGTATTTTCTTTGTTGCTTGTTTTCAAAAACACCTAGTTTTCCACACTTGAGCTATCTTCTATCTTAATCTATTAGGATCATTTGTTTGTGAAAAAAGAGAAAAGTAAAGAGAGATTGTTTGTGGTCTTTGGAACCACTTGTTGTAAACACCCTTATTCTTGTTGTATCCCTCTTCGGTAGAGGTGATCGGGTGATTGGTTTGCTCCCTCTAGTGAGAGGTGGAGTTTGGTTGTAAACCCTCTTCGGTAGAGGTGTTGTGGTTGTATTGGCTACGGGCCTACCCCTCGGTTGTGAGGTGGTTGTTTGAGAGAGGAGTTAGGTACTCCAAGGTTGTAACAAATCCTCTTCGGTAGAGGTTCCCTCGGTGGGAGATAGTGGATTGGAAATCCTACACGGTGGTGTAGGCGGGGATGTAGAGCAAGGTGCTCGAACCTCGAAACATATCCGTGTGTTTGCGTTTGATCCAATATCTCTCAACTTTCTCTCTCTTTATATTGTGCAAAGCATCATTCATCATTCATATCATACATATCTATTTGCTTGTGTTGCCTTGCATATATTCATATTGCTATTGCTTGCATTTGTATTGTGCCTTGCATATTTCATATTGCTATATCTTGTATATGCTTGGTTGTTTGTGTGTGCCTCACTTGTACTTAATCAACAAGAGCTTCACGGGGAATTCGGCTACACTTGTTGTGTTGTATTAAGTTTGTGCAAGATTTGCATTAGCTTCCGCACTTAGTTTTGCATTTAGTTCCTAGATTAGCACTTACACCTATTCACCCCCCCTCTAGGTGTTTTTCAATTGGTATCAGAGCTAGTGCTCCTGATATTAGGCTTAACATCCTAAGAGTGAGATCCATTTGATTGCTAATCTATTGTTTGCATTTACGCGTTTGCACACATATAGTTTTTACCATGGACTTCATGACCCCACCTATGTATGATGCTTCCAACATTCTTGTTCGGAAGACTAGGATGTCCATATACTTCAAAACCCTAGGCTTACATGTTTTCCTTGCGGCCACCAAGAAATGCTATCTTGGAGATCGCAATCATATAGGGGCCAATGCACAAGCCCTAGAGGCCATTAGAAGCACATTACCTAAAGATTATCTTATGTGTGTTTCTAACTTTGATTCCGCTTTTGTAGTATGGAACAAATTGACAACAACCACCACCTCCAAGCTTCAAGAACAACTTCAACCGGAGGAGTCTAGTGGAGAATCCGATTCTCAATGCTTCATGGTCCAAGGGAATGACTCCCTTGAGGTACAATCGGAAACCCACTTAGATAATGATGATTGTGCTAGTTCTTCAAATGATTATGTTGATCCTCATGCCTTGAATGAAGAACTTTCTATTGTTTGTGAAAAATTAATAGAAAAATATAATTTGTTGAAAAAGAAGAGTGTAGAAATTGAAAAAGAAAATAAGAGTTTGCATGCTAGACTTAACAATGTTTTGCAAGAGAAGGTTGAGGTCTATAATGAAAGGGATTCATTGAGATCTCAATTAGAACTTGCACTAAAAGAAAATGAATTTTTAAAATCTAAAAATGATTGCCATGCTATTTTGAAGAAGAATGAAAACTTGTCTTCAAAAATTGATTTTGTTTTAAAAGAGAATGTTGCTTTGAAAAACAAAATAATTTCTATTTCTAATGATCTAGATGTTTGTTTAAAGAAAAATATTGTTTTGCAAAATAAGATGGATGCACATATTTGTCATGCTAGTGTAGCTTCTTCATCTAGTCTACCTAATGCATGTACCTCTTCCTCTAAGATCAATGATGATATTTGTATGTTAAAGAAGAGAGTAGATTGTTTGGGCTCCACTATGAGCCAATGTGCCATGAACCACACATGCTTGGAATCCTTGGTTCGAAAGAAACAAGTTCCAACTTTTATGCATGCACACCCTCCACGGCATACACATGCTTCTCACGGACACACCCATCACCATATGTATGCTCATGTGTACACTTGTACACATTGTGGACGTAAGGGCCACCTTGCTAAATTTTGCTTTGATAGATTACATGATGTAAATTTAGCAAAGAATTGTGTTTGGGTTAGAGAAAGGACTAACCCCCATGGACCCAATAAGATATGGGTACCAAACACCACCCCTCCTATTTTTGATGTAGGTGTGGGCTCTCACATGACGTGAGAGTGATGACACCTTGGAGTGGATGCGTTCCGTACTTAAAGGAAATCAATTGGATGCATCACTTTCAAGGGAAGTTTGGTGGAGATGACCTCCATGTTTTAGAGACAAGGAGAGTTGCTTCTTCGATTTTGGTAACAATCCTTTACTCCCATTTATTGTTTACATGCTTTCCATTTTATTGCTTATAGCATGTTTTTGATGTCTATGGATTAGTATGTAAATACCATGTTTATTAGATCCTTGACATGCATGTATAGTATTTGAGACACACATGCTTATATGAACCCATACTTAGTGTTCTCACTTTTGTTTAAGCTATAATGTACATCATGAATCTAATACATGTGAATTTTCATAGTAATCATGTTTTAGTTTTATCATGATGATTTTTATCCCGTTTTATGCTTCATGTGTAGATTACATGTTTAGATGTTAGTTTTCATTAAAACTTGGTGTATACTTGTGCATATAGTGGGCCACAAATAAATTATATATGTTGGGCTTGATTGCTTATTTGAATCCATTAGATGTGCTAGTATAGTCTAGTTTTGATGATTCATACATTTCAAACTTGTATTCCATTTTTGGATTTGTTTTATGAGTTTTCACTTCATGTATATGTTTGTATTGCCAAACTTTAAGATATACATGTATACCCCTTGAGTCATTTGCCCTTCATGCAAATCTATATATATGGACTCAATTGTGTTTAGGGATATGTATGTGTACTTATTGTGTTAACAATTCATACATATACCATGAAATGATATTTGTTTTGATGAAGATTTAGTTTTTCTTGATTTTGTGTTTAATTGTTTAACTTCATGTATATGTCTATCTTGCCCAAACTATTAGATATACATGATTATCCTTTTGAGCCACGTGCCTTCATGCATATACATTTGTGGACTCTTTATATTTTGGATATGTATGTATACTTTAGTTTGTATTAGACATACATATGCCTTGAAAATTAAATAAGTTTTGATGATTTTCATGTTTTCATGTTTAAAGGAATATTGAGCTTTATTGACATTTTCATGATACCATGTTCCACATAACACTAGTGCACTCACCTCTTTTGAAAATTTTATGTACTTTATGGATATTAGAGTGTTTTAGTGCCATGTGATTTACTTATGTTCATGAAAAATATTTTTAGTTTATTCCTTGCTTGAAGGGTTTCGCACTAGTTAACAAAATTTTTCATTTTAACTAGTTCGTATTCTTCTTTTGGTAGAGTTTTTTCAAACGTACTCTATTTTCAAACCTATTTTTTGAAAACCCCTACCATCCATGGGAGGTTGGATGGGAGTCCATACCTTGTATGTTTATATTGAAAATCTTTTTAAACTTGTGCATGAGATGGGAGGTTTAGTTATATGAGTTATACCATGCTTTTATTGTTATGTCAATTGGTATCATTGAACTCTTTCAATTGGTATCATTTTGATCTTTTTGTATACTCATATGTTTATTGTGTATGTATATTTTCAATTGGTATCATCTATTGGTGATTGGTACTCATTCTATTTCATACACATATACTTGTTCTATTTGTGCTTAAGATACAAATTTTTCACACAAATTTTGTTTATGCTAGAGCTTGAGCTTCAACTTCATTTCAATTGATTTAGTTTTCAATTGGTATCTTATTTCAAGCCTACGCATAGCTTTTGTTGGTATTTCATAAAGGGGGAGAAAATTCGATTTTCATATTTCAATTGGTATTTAGTTTTCCACTCCCTTACTTTATGATAGAAAATAGTCATTTCAATTGTTTATATGACTTAAAAGGAAAAATACTATCTTTTGATATCAAGATGTTTTGTGTTTTAAATTGATATCTAAAAATTTTGTTTAAAATAAAATACAAAAGTTTTGATTTATATTGATTATATGCAAGGAGAGCTTAACATCTCTTCTACATATAGATTCATGATGAGTGTATATTATATTGAAGAGCTTAACATCTCTTCTTTATGTGGTACACATGTGTAGGGGGAGCTTCACATCTCCTCTTATGCATTACATAATGTGTGTTATGTGAATTAGGGCTTAACATCCCTCTTTCATGTAATGCATATGTGTAGGGAAGCTAACTTAGCGTTTTCCTCTTCATGAATGTATATAGCATATAACCTTTATTGATCTTTGTTTATTTTCAATTGATATCAAGATGCTTCATTGACATATTTATCTATTGATATCATGTTGTTTATAGTCACCCCTTATTGACCTTGTTTTTGTTTTAGACAAAAAGGGGGAGAACATTGTTTTATTATTTTTGATTGACTTAAAAGGGGGACAAAGATTTTTACCCCTCATTTTATTGTTTTGATTGTTTACCCCTTTGTTGATGATTGACAAAAAGGGGGAGAATTATTTGAGAAGTTTAACATGCATAAAACACATAAACATATTATAAAACACAAATTATTCTATGGATGATTGGTACATGTTTTTATATGCATACTTATGTTTTTGCATATATTAAGTTTTATTGGTATCTAGAGCATCTAGTGTTTTGTTAATGTTTTATTAATTTAATTGGTATCTAGAGCTTCTAGAATATGTTTTTTTGCATGTTGATGCATACATGTTTATTCATTGCATATCTTTTGTTTATTTGTTTATGCATGAGTTAAGGGGGAGCTTCTTTGAAACTTAACTTTAATCCATGCATATATAACTCCATGAGTTTTGTCATCATCAAAAAGGGGGAGATTGTTGGCCCAAAGACCTTCCACCCTAGTTTTGATGATGATTAACTCATGTAGTTATGTTTACTAATAATCTTGTGTTGTTTAAGTTTCAGATCATTAACCAAGATATTAGTTGGTGATTAGCTTCAACAAGGAGTTTAGAAGCTTTTCATAGTGATTCCTGGGCCAAAGCTTCAAGATCATACATTGCCTAGCCCATGGATGGAGTTTTGGAGCAAGTCTACTTGAAGATGAAGATCATCAAGAAGACTTAGGTATCCATAGTTCAGATAGTGTGTTTTAGATCCATTTGTAAAGCTTAGTATAGTTGATATGCTCAAGTGCACAAACACACACATTTTTATGTTTTGGTTTTGGTTTTCATGAATAGTAGATCAAAACAAGTTTACTTTATTTCTATATATATTAGATATGTTCTAGATATACATACATGCTTTAAACTTGCTAGACAAACTTATTTTGACTATCCTATTCATGTATTGAAAATCAAGTTTGATAAAAATACAAGTTTTGTTTTTGATAAAATTTGCAAGACTCAAAAATGAATTGATATGATTGATATATGTCTTGAAATTTTTATCACTTGTTTGTATTTTAATATAAAATGTTAAAACAAGTTTTGGTGATTTTTAGAAGTGTTAAAAGATATTTAGAAAAATATTTTACAGTATTTTCTAACCCAGATTTCTGTTCCAGACTTCAATCAGTCGACTAAGTCAACTGACCTAGTCGACTTGGCTGAAGTCGGTCGACCGGGCCGGTCGACCGACGTGCACAAATCTTTGCACGTTTGGAGACACTGGGACGGTCGACCGTCCGGGTCGACCGAGCTGAGAGCAGTGCTCTCTGTTTGTTTGGGTCGACCGGGCCGGTCGACCGTGGTTGCCCAACGGTCACATTTCTGACCGTTGGCGGTCGACCGGGCCGGTCGACCGTGGTTGCCTGTCAGGCTACCACATCAGCCTAACGGCTAGTTTTCTGATGGAGGTATAAATACCCCATCTCTTGGGCTGTTTTGATAAGACTTTTGACAAGAAAATTTTCAGAGTTTGTTTAGTGTTTAAACAAGTTTTCAAAAGAGTTTTTGAGCCAAAAAGATTTCATCTTTCTTGTTTTTGGGTTTTGGAAAATCAAAGAAAATAGGAATTTGGGATATTTGTATTGGTTTTCATTCTCTATCTTTTATAAGAATTTTCCCAAGTATTTTCTTTGTTGCTTGTTTCCAAAAACACCTAGTTTTCCATACTTGAGCTATCTTCTATCTTAATCTATTAGGATCATTTGTTTTGTGGAAAAAGAGAAAAGTAAAGAGAGATTGTTTGTGGTCTTTGGAACCACTTGTTGTAAACACCCTTATTCTTGTTGTATCCCTCTTCGGTAGAGGTGATCGGGTGATTGGTTTGCTCCCTCTAGTGAGAGGTGGAGTTTGGTTGTAAACCCTCTTCGGTAGAAGTGTTGTGGTTGTACTGACTACGGGCCTACCCCTCGGTTGTGAGGTGGTTGTTTGAGAGAGGAGTTAGGTACTCCTAGAGTTGTAACAAATCCTCTTCGGTAGAGGTTCCCTCGGTGGGAGATAGTGGATTGGAAATCCTACATGGTGGTGTAGGCGGGGATGTAGAGCAAGGTGCTCGAACCTCGAAACATATCCGTGTGTTTGCGTTTGATCCAATATCTCTCAACTCTCTCTCTCTTTATATTGTGCAAAGCATCATTCATCATTCATATCATACATATCTATTTGCTTGTGTTGCCTTGCATATATTCATATTGCTATTGCTTGCATTTGTATTGTGCCTTGCATATTTCATATTGCTATATCTTGTATATGCTTGGTTGTTTGTGCCTGCCTCACTTGTACTTAATCAACAAGAGCTTCACATAGCACCTCAACCCATTCAAGGGGAATCAAGAGGAGTTAGTCCAGAGCCCTTCACGGGGAATTCGGCTACACTTGTTGTGTTGTATTAAGTTTATGCAAGATTTGCATTAGCTTCCGCACTTAGTTTTGCATTTAGTTCCTAGATTAGCACTCACACCTATTCCCCCCCCCTCTAGGTGTTTTTCATCTTTGCCTTGAAGCCATTCACAACTCCGTTAGAAAGCTAACCTATAGCTTCGCCTGAAGTGCTCAGTTAACTCCGCAGAGAGTTAGCTTCGCTTGAAGCAGAAAGATGTTCGGTAGCTTCAGCACAGACGATATCTAGCTCCGCTGAAGAGCTGTCTTCTGACTTCGCCACATGCGCCTTCCAGCTCCGTTGTGAGCTTAACGAGGACAGCTCCGCTGCGGGTCTGCTATGGTCAACCTTTGACCAATTAAATCTCCAGATGAGATCAAAACTAATCAGGATTGAGATCAAATCCAATAAAGATCAAATCTGAGATCAAATTTTGCAGTTGATTGCCATAATCTCTTGACTCTCCTAAAACGAGTAAGAGGATGATGGGAAATCTTCCAATTATATAGAAAGGATCAAAACAGATCAAGAGGATCAACCGACCTGCTATTTCTAGGTTCGCAGAAGCTGATTCTAGCCTCACAGCAAGGCTACTTTCTAGATTTAAACAGATTTGATTCAATCTGTTTCTATATTTCAAGGGACAATTATACCCCTGCTCTCCCTATAAATAGCTCACCAGGGGCACAAGGAGAGAACACATGCGATACGCTCCAGAGAGACGGCAGAATTCTCGAGAGGACGCACCGCGCACAAACAGAGATCTAGTCTCTTGCTTCTAAGAATTCAGAGACTTTAGAGAACTGCTTCTCTAATCAGGGTGCTGATACCCTAATACCTTCCTTCCTCTCAAGGAATTTCCGGAACCAGGCGAGAAGGAATTCCTAAGCGAAGGCGGTTTTGAGAAGCAACAAGAGGATTCTACCAACCTTCTGTTCTCCGATTCCCCGAACCAGGCGAGAAGGGAATCTCATCGCTCGCATCGTCAAAGGGACAAAGTGGTCGCGCGCTGACTAGACTCCTATCGGCATACTTCTCCAGAATCTTAGAGGAGATCTACTTGTAATCTTATGTGTTACTTGTAATTTAGCTCCTCGACCCTTTTTTGTAAGTTTTCCCCTTTGCAAATCAATGGAAAATAGCTATCTGTCCTCAAACACGAACTAGACCAGCCAATTAATAGATCGAATCAAGTCATTGTTTAAGATGTATTAATACTAGGCCTAAGCCAATCAATAGATTGAACAACTAGCACATGAAATGACGCTGATAAGTGTTAAGATAAGCTATATAATTAAAATGAATATTCATTGATATCTCATGAAGTAATACAGGTAATCATACTAGTAAAATATATCAGATGGTCTCATGAAATGATACAAGTGACATATAAACGCCTATAGACAAAAATAAATGAGGAAATAACTTAATAACAAACACTCACATGAAATGACGCGATTTTGAGTCTGAATCGCTATCTGGTCTACACTGCATAAACTGGTATGGATCTCTGAATCATCTCATTGGTCGGTCTTCGAATCGCAATTGTATCGGGTCCATAATGTGCACAAATCTGAATCTATTGTTACCGAGTTCGGATCACACGAACGAGTTTGAATCGCTGCAATACGCAACCACACTCACACACAAACATGTTACGCACACGTACACACCCAAAACAAAAATGCACACACATACACGCACAATACATACATGTATATGTATACATGTACATGTATACAACTCACACTCTTATGCACACAACATACATGCATGCGCACGCATTAACACATAAAACACACACATACAAACATAATACACACCCACACATAATTACATACATATATATACATACATACACAACACACATGCACACCTACACATAAACACGACACTAACATAATACCACTAATACATTATATACATACATATATAAGCATACACACACATACAAACATAAATACATGCACACATATAATCATGCACACACTCACATACACTTGAACTCACGCACCCACACAACTATGCACACATACGTTCACATAATTAAACACACACATTCACATACAATATACAGAGAGGGGGGAGAGAGGACTCATGCAAAAGGGAGAAGCTTGGGTGAGGGAAGTGGATGGTCGTCGACGGCGGAGCTTGGCGGTGATAGATGCGGAGCTCACAGATCTCGCCAAAGAGGATGTGGGTTGAGAAGCTCGCCGGTGATGATAGCGGACAACTCCGATGGATGGTGCAGCCGACCATGGGTGATGGCGTGGCCGCGCAAGGTGATGGGGCGGTACGGGCAGGAGGAAATGCAGCCTAGGGGGCTCTGCAGAGGAGGCTCTCGGCCTGGGGGAGGTTGCAGGATTGTGCGGGTGCCAGAGGAGAGGGCAGCCATGGGATTGGATGGGGGTGTTGGGAGGCTTGCATGGAGATAGCGCTAGAGATCTGGGAATTTGGGTTTGACCAGCAAGCCGAGGAGGAGCCGAGAGGTGGAGTTGTGCACGGAGGTAGAGCACACGGATTGCGCACGGGGATATCGCCGAAGGAGAGCAGCAACATGGGTGTACGTGGCCTTAGAGGATTTGGCCAAGGGGAACTCACGGCCTGGGAGGGTGCTCCAGCAAGGCAAGGCGGGGGTGATCTCATCGAAGATATTGCTAGCTGATCGGCAAAAAGCAAGCATAAGAATAAGTAAAAAGAGTGTGGGTCGATGTTACTGCTTTTGCGACTCTTCCGTAATAGCGAAGTGGCTATACGGGTTGTATCCATAAGGAGGGAGAGCGATGGAAGCTTGATGCGGCTTCTAAGTTCAAGAAAAGAGAAAGTTCTTTGCTTCAAATAAAGAATTGAAAAATGAAAACAAGTTGGTTTCAAGAATTATTTTAGAATGGTTTGGTGGTTTGTAAAATTGGATTTTCTTAATGGTAAAAATGCATGGCTAACTTTCTACTAAGTACTCCCACTAATCCCTAACTTCTTTAAGATGTAACCTCACGATGGATAATAGGCAAGTAAAATCTTTATGCATAGGAACTATTTACATTGAGAACGAATGAAAATCTTCCTTTAACTTAGCTTTACACGACAAAAACTTGGACATTCCCTTATCAAGATCCAATAGAAGGTAAGAATAAGGGAAGACACAAGTGCACTAATGCTATCGGCAAAGTTAAAAGGAAAATCTCTAACTTACAGCAATAAGTAAAGCACACAACCCATAGATCATCAAAAACCCATTAAGTATGAAATATAAGAAAGTAATACTTGTAGGTAAGTTAGAGTTAGAACCCTCGTCTTAAGATGTCATAGTTCTCATTTGCACAAGGCTTGTTTGACACTATTGACTCATTTGGGTTTATCAATCAAGTGTTAGAGATTAGTGGGTTAGTAGTTAGTTAGCCATGCTATGGAGGAGTTAGTTAGACATGGTAGTAAAAGAAACAACAAAAGAAAAGGGATAAAAAGAAAAGGAGTTACACTACAAGAAAGTAAAAGAAAAGAAGTGAAGAGAAAGGAAGTTACACTACAATAAGAAAGTAAAAGTAAATGGCAAAGACAAGTAAATGGAAAGAAGAAAGAGAAGTAGTTACTTGTATTAGCTTGTCACCTTTAAATACAATACTTACACACTCTCTCTTTTTCACTCTAATAGCTAAAGCAAAAACTAGAAGAAGAAAGAAACAACAACTATAATTCCTAACAACAAAGTAACAAATATAACTCTATTCTCTGGATATCTCCCAACTGAAGCCCCTAGGGGGTATTTATAGGCACTAGGGGAAAGGGGGCCAGGGAGACAACCCCTGGCCCGAAGCCCAGGCACGCGCGTGCCCACATGGCCGCGGAAACGCGGCCATGCCAGGGCAGCACGCGCCTGGCTTCGGTCAGTGCGTCGTCCTGTCTGTCCCCTGTCAGGTGGATCTTCTGGTTTCTAGATTTGATGCTCTGGACTGATAAAATCTTCACTCTAAAGTTAATGGCTGCTTGGTAAGCCTTTAATCACCTATTAAATGGTGGTTAGGGTCTTGTTCTTCATTTGTATACCATAGACCTAGGATTAAGCAAGCAAATCTTTATTAGCAGAATTTTACATCAAATAAATATGAGAATGTGTAAGAAATTATGCAAAATTAGAGACTAATCACACCCCCACACTTATCTTTTTGCTCGTCCTGAGCAAAACAAAAATAAAAAAATTATTACACTACTTTCGCAGGTGACGCGATTGCACTGAGCAAGTGCAACAAGCTTTTAAACCTCTAGGTATTCCCTAGAGGAGGAGTGTTGTCTCATGAGGGTTTTCAGTGGATTGCACCCACAAAATCCAGTAAGTAAAGAAAAAATACTTAGTTTTTAGCAAACTACTTTCAAGAAAAAGAATTTTCAATCATCTAAGTAAAAATGACTTAATGGTGTAAGAATTAGGTTCAACCCTCATAAGTCCTCCTATACTTTAGCCTTTATAAAAGAAGAGATTATGATTTTTCTTTAAATTTAGAAAGAATTTTATACTTCTAACTCATTCTATTATTTTACTTTAGATAGATATGCATAATGTATAAGTGTGATGTGCTTGGGATTTTTCAACTCAACTTTGAATATTATTTAATTTTATTAATATTTATTTATTATTCTTAGTTTTATTAGGCTTTCTACTTTACTCATGTAACACACATCAAATCGATGACTCATAAACCAGATGATTTTAGGGCACCAGGTAGAAAAATACCCCTCGGGTCAAATATGCAAGTAGAGTAGGCCATGAAAGCAAGATTTGCTTATATATTATACATTAATTTTTTTTTGGCGTGAGTAATCATGCTTCTTGAGGCACAATTACCCAGCGTTTTTTTTTCAAAGTTGTGTCTCTAAATCCCAAGCATGCATGTGTGATTTATGCATATTCTACTAAGACTAAATAAAAGATGAGTTATTTTCCTTATCCCTCCTAACTTTTTAGTCAAACCAATCTTTCTTCTTTATTTAGGCAAAAATAAAGATTCATTAATAAGGTTCCCTTAATTCCTACAATCTTTTGGTATTTTTATAGAGTATGAATTTTTTTTCAATCTGGAGATTTTTTTATGGAAAAAAGGAAATGAGTAAAAGGAAAAAGAAATGTCAAAAAATGTAGAAGGGGTAAGCAGATAAAAAAATTTAATTAAATTTTTTTTAAATAGTTGTTGTGGTTAGGTGCATGACGGGGCAAAAAGAGTCAACACACTATCATCCGGAGTCATAGGCTCAGTGGTCAAGAAGGGCTTCAGTCTTTCCCCGTTCACTTTGAATTCCGTATTGTTCTTAGGGTCTACAATAAGCACAACACTGTGTGGAAAAACAGTGCACACAATGAAGAGTCCAGACCAACGAGTCTTCAGCTTCCTCGAGAAAATATGAAGCCTAGAGTTATACAGCAGGACCTTGTCACCCGGAGCAAAGTTTTTTTCGGGTTATGATCTGGTCATGGAAAAGTTTAGTCCTGCTTTTGGTAATTCGAGCATTCTCATATGCTTTATTCCGTATCTCCTCTAATTCTGAGATCTGAAGTTTTCTTAGCTCACCGGCCTTATTCAAATCAAAATTGAGCTGCTTAATGGCCCAGAGGGCACGGTGTCTAATTCTACTAGCAGATGATAGGCTTTTTCGAATATGATTCTGTAAGGAGACATCCCCAAAACTATCTTAAAAGTAGTGCGGTAAGCCCACAATGCATCGTTAAGTTTGATCGACCAATCCTTACGGTTTTGTCCGACAGTCTTTTCCAGAATGAGCTTGAGTTGTCGATTGGTGACTCTACCTGCCCATTTGTCTAGGGATGATACGGAGTGGATAACTTGTGATTGATGGAATATTTTCGCATCAGAGCTTCAAAAACTCTGTTGCAGAAATGTGATCCATTATCATTAATTTATCGCTCTAGGGGTGCCAAATCGGGAGAAGATGTTTTCTTTGAGAAATTTGACAACCACTTTGTTTTCATTAGTCTTTATAGGCACAATTTCTACTCATTTAGAGACATAGTCTATAGCAACCAAAATGAACTGGTTGTCGAAGGAATTAGGGAATAGTCCCATGAAGTAGATACCCAAACATCAAAGATTTCAACTTCCAGGATTGGGTTTAGGGGCATCATGTCTCTTCTTGAAATTTTCCCAATCTTCTGACAATTTGCGCATGACTTGCAAAAATGGTATCAATCTTTGAACAAAGTGGGCCAGTAAAACCCACTTTGTAGAACCTTCTCTGTAGTTTTACGGGGACAGTGTCCTCCGCATGCAAGGTCATGGCAAAAGCTGAGCACACTCCTCTGTTCATCCTCTGGTATGCATCGTCGAATAATCTGGTCGGGACAACACTTAAAAAGATATGGCTCTTCCCAGAAGAAGTACCATACTTGGGCAAAGAAGCGATATTGGTTTTGCTTTGTCTAGTCAGTGGGTAATTGTCCAGTGTCCAGGTTATTAATAATGTCCGCATACCAAGGTTCCTTAAGAATGGCCAGGATGTGCTCGTCTGGGAAATCCTTGTTGATCGGAGCTTGTACGATCGGTGCGTTCGGAATTCGTGATAAATGATCTGTTACCACATTTTTTATACCTCGTTTATCCCGAATTTCCAGGTCAAATTCTTAAAGCAAAAGGATCCGTCGAATCAATCGGGCTTTTGCTTCCTTCTTGGTCATGAGGTATTTCAGAGCCGAATGATCCGTAAAAATCACCGTCTTCAAATCTAATAAGTAGGGCCGGAACTTCTCTAACGCAAAGACAACGGCCAAGAATTCATTCTCAGTCGTTGTATAATTCTGTTGGGCGTCATTCAAGGTCCTACTCGAGTAATAAATCACGTGCTGTCTATTGTCGATGCGTTGTCCTAGAACAGTGCCAATAGCAAAATCAGAGGCATCACACATGATTTTGAACGGTTGGGCCCAGTTAGGAGCAGAAATAATAGGCGCAAAAATAAGTTCTTGCTTAAGCTTCCCCGATGACTTGAAACATTCATCGTTAAAATCAAAGGGCACGTCCTTAGCGAGCAGGTTGGTTAAGGGCTAGCGATTTTGCTAAAATCCTTAATGAATGGTCTGTAGAACCCAGCATGCCCTAGAAAGGATTAAATATCCTTGATGCTTTTGGGTAGTGGAAGCTTAGCAATCACTTCTACTTTAGCCTTGTCCACTTCAATGCCTCTCCTAAAAATCTCATGGCCTAAGACAATCTCCTGTCTCACCATGAAGTGACATTTCTCCCAGTTTAGATTTAGATTCTTCTCTTTACATCTTTGCAGCACTAACTCTAGGTGATGAAGACACTGATCGAATGAATCTCTGTAGATGGAGAAGTCATCCATGAAAATCTCAAGAAAACGTTCTACCATGTCGGAGAATAAACTGAGCATGCACCGTTGGAATGTTGCGGGAGCATTGCACAATCCAAAGGGCATGCGTCGATAAGAGAAGGTCCCGAATGGGCAGGTGAACGTGGTCTTTTCCTGGTCTTCTGCAGTAATGGGTATTTGATTATATCCCGAGTACCCATCTAGGAAGCAATAGTACTCATGTCCAGCCAATCGTTCCAGTATTTGGTCGATGATGGGTGACGGGAAGTGGTCTTTACGGGTGGCTGCATTCAACTTTCTATAGTCGATACAGACACGAACCTTGGTAGGCAGTCTTATTTGTATCAAATATTTTTTCTCATTTTCAACCACCGTAAAGCCAGCTTTCTTTGGGACCGTATGAACAGGGTTAACCTATTGACTATCAGAAATGGGATAAATGATCCCATTATGTAATAGTTTCAAAATTTCCGCTTTAACGGACTCTTGCATGAGTGGGTTCAGCCTGCGTTGTGGGTCCCTCCTGGGGGTTGCTTCATCGGTCAAATGGATTCTATGTTGCATTATGGCTGGATTTATCCCTTTGATGTCCTTCACCGTCTAGCCAATGGCTTCCTTATGTCTTTTTAGAATAGTCATTAAGCTGTCCTCTTATTGCTCAGTCAGGTGGGATGCTATGATGACTAGCAAGGTGTCCTTTCCGCTGAGGCAGGCATACCTGAGGTGTTCAGGTAAGGCTTTTAGCTCTAGGGAAGGTGTTGCTTCATTGGAGGCAATCTCCAGGCTTTCAATCCTATGATGAGGTACACTTGGGCTTGACGCCCAATCCACTGCTGAATCTACGATCTGGTCTAGATTAAAATCCTTCGCCTCCTTATCAAACTCTGCCTATGTTTCTATCTCCATACTTTCCTTATGCTCACTGGTCAGGTTTTCAATAGAATTGACCTCAAACGTCTGATCATTAACGTCCCTAGGTTGTCTTCAAGATTGAAGACATTGACTTCCTTCGTCATATCTCCAAAGGTCAATCGAATGGACCCGTTCCTACAGTTGATTATGGCATTGGCTGTAGTAAGGAAAGGGCGTCCTAAGATGACTGGAGTTTGAGATCATGGATTTGACACAGGTTGGGTCTCAAGCACAATGAAGTCAACGGGGTAGATGAAATCCCTGACCCGGATAAGGACGTCTGTGATTTTCTCCTTGGGGATTTTCACAGATCAGTCAGCTAACTGAATAGTGACTCGGGTTGGGCTCAGCTCGCTCAACCCAAGTTGCTGGTATACTGAGAGAGATAGCAAGTTGATACTTGCTCCCAGGCCAAGAAGAGCTCTACTAATTTCTGTCTGTCCTATGGTTTAGGAGATTGTGTGACATCCGGGATCCTTGTATTTCACCGGAATGGTACCATATAGAATTTCACTTATATTGGTTGCCAAGAACACTTTCTTGGGCATATTTATTTTTCTCTTCTTAGTACACATCTCCTTAAGAAATTTTGCATAAGCTGGGACTTGTTGGATAGCGTCAAGAAGAGGTACATTCAATTTGACCTGGTCTAACATCTCTAGCATCTTCTCCATGTGCATATTCTTATTGTTGTTCCTAAGCCTACAGGCTTATGAACTTGTTCAGTAGCTTTAACCTCGTCAGATGTTTAAGGAGCAATTTGGGAGGAACTAGCAGAGGTGGAGGCTAGAGTAGGATCAGGATGGACTGAATTTTTCTGGTGGCAGACCTGGTTGTCTACCTTCTTTCCAGATCGAAGTGTGTGAACAGCATTGCACTGATTGATCGAAGGATCCTGAATTTCATAGGCTTGATTGGAGGTTTTAGGTTGACTAGGAGTTGACTAGGTAAAGTACCCTTTGGTCTTTTACTTAGGGAGCTAGCTAACGGACTCATCTGCATTTCCAATCTCGGTATGGGCTGTGAATGGTTGTTCAGTGTTTGTCCCTGATTTTACATAAAAGCGGTTTAGGACTTCATAAAAGCTTCCATGCTCTCCTCTAATTTGCTGAATTTCTTTTCCATTGGTGAACTTTGAGAGGAGGAAGATGGAGCTTGACTGAGAAAATTTGGTGGAGGACTGGGATGGTGAAAATTGTTAGAGAAATTTGGCCTAGAAGGATTGTTCTAGGCCCAGGAGAAATTGGGGTGATTCCTCTAACCTGGATTGTATGTTTGCGAGTAGGGATTATGCGGCCATGTGTAGGCCATGTTCAGGTGTTCCGGTGGCACTTGTTGGGGATGAAAAATAGGGCACTCTTCAAAGACATGGTTTGGTACCTGACAGTATGAACAACCCGGATTGTGAATTGGTGGTGGGTTGATTTGGTTGACATTGGCTGGCTCTTTTGTCTCTAGAGCCTCTATTCTCCTCATTAGGATTGCAATCTTAACTTCTGCAGCTATGGATGAATCTAGATATAGGAGACCTCCTCTTGAAGCTATAGATTGTGAATTCCATAGTTTTTCCGAGGCTGGCTCCCATTACAGGGTTTTCTCAGCTAAATCCTCAAATAAATCCCAATCCTGGTTCTCATCCTTTTGTAAGAACCCTCCCTGACACATGGTTTTTAGAAGGGTTTTCGTTTGATAATCTAATCCATCGTAGAGAATCTGGCACTGACGCCATTTCTCCATACCATGATGAGGGCACTGAGCTAGGAGATCTTTGAATCGCTCAAAGTATCTCTAAAATGGCTCACTCTGTTTTTGCCTGAACTGCAAGATATTCTTTCTAATGAGGGCAGTTTTGTGAAGTGGGTAGAATTTCTTCAAGAAGGCCTTGACAAAATCATCACATGTCGTGACAGAATCTACCGCCAAACTGTACAACCATTTCTTCGCTAGGTCCTTTAGGGAAAAGAGAATGAAACGTAACCTAACGACATCGTCTCCTAACTGGGGTATACGCATCATGAGGCATACTTCTTCAAACTCCCTAACAAAGAAGTATGTGTCCTCTGATTCTAAACCATGAAACTTTGGGAGAGTGTTGATGAATTGATGCTTTAATTCAAAATTATTTCCATTTGCCTCAGGTAGTTTTATACAAGATGGTAATGAGGTTCCTATCGGGTAAAATATGTCCTGAAGTGACGCCATCACCGGCTCTGGATGCAAGGGTAGAGAAGTGTTTCTAATTAATCTGGAAGTTGCAGGATCTCTCACCCACTCTTGCAAGCAGCACACACCACAAACAACGTGAAGACAACAAACAACGTGAAAAGAATAAAAAGCAAATAAAAGAAAGAAAAATAACCACTAAGCCTTAGTCTAAGGTACCTGGACCTAGATGACTCCTAACTGGTCGATTCTCTGGGGGAGGTTGTTGCAGGAACTCGACTACAAGCTAATTGGTCAGGAAAGGGCAAAGCTAGGGGGAGGTATCCGGGCGTTAGCCAGCCTTAATTACGCCAAATCACGGAGCTTTCGAGGCTTTGCCTCTCAATCCACTTTCCTTAGATATTGATTTTGTAGGAGTATAATTCTTACAATTTTCACCCTCGGTTAATCTCTTAATGAGTCCGAGATGTCCCTAGGGCCAACGTCTATCAATTTTTAGCTAAGGCTTGAGTTATGTGAGTGCAATTGGAAATGATTTTTGGGCTAAGGAAGGGTGATGAAATCCCCACCTTATCTTGTTTATTTGAGATTTTGCTTTTAATGTCAATTGTGCAAGTGTACAGTTTATTCACAATAAGGTAACATTCAAAGCGATAAATCACTTCAAAATGTTGGTCCTATTCTATATGAATGCACACGTACCTTTTCTCCAGCACTCTTCAATAGAAATTGAAATGAATTGAAATAGACACGTGCCCTAAATGTAAAAGTCTAATCAAAATTTCAATTAAGCAACAAGTGAATTTCTGTTGAGTTTATTACACAAGTATAAGGTGAAGCATTCAATGGGATCAAAAAGAAATTTAGAAAGCAATTTTAGCGGCTTTCGACAACCCTGTTAACGAGTTTGTTAGTACTTCAATCGAAAAAACTCGCTTTTACACGAATTTTTCTGAGGGCAAATGAATCCTCGTGCAACATCCTTGGCCACCTCTTTCGCTTCTCGTGTAAGCTCCTTGGAACTTTTCCTACACACAAAAACAAAGAACAATATTTAATGTTGAACAATAAATCCGTTCCCTCCCTGGCAATGGTACCAAAATTTGATCGGCAAAAAGCAAGCACAAGAATAAGTAAAAAAAGTGTGGGTCGACGTTACTGCTTTTACGATTCTTCCGTAGTAGCGAAGTGGCTATACGGATCGTATCCACAAGGAGGGAGAGCGACGGAAGCTTGATGCGGCTTCTAAGTTCAAGAAAAGAGAAAGTTCTTTATTTCAAATAAAGAATTGAAAAATGAAAACAAGTTAGTTTCAAGAATTGTTTTAGAATGGTTTGTAAAATTGGATTTTCTTAATGATAAAAATTTATGGCTAACTTTCTACTAAGTACTCCCACTAATCCCTAACTTCTTGAAGATGTAGCCTCACGATAGATCATAGGCAAGTAAAATCTTTATGCATAGGAACTATTCACGTTGGGAACGAATGAAAGTCCTTCCTTTAACTTAGCTTTACACGGCAAAAACTTGGACATTTCCTTATCAAGATCCAATAGAAGGCGAGAATAAAGGAAGACACAAGTGCACTAATGGTATCGGTAAAGTTACAAAGAAAATCTCTAACTTACATTAACAAGTAAAGCACACAACCCATGATCATCAAAAACCCATTAAGCAAGAAATATAAGAAAGTAATGCTTGTAGGTAAGTCAGAGTTAGAGCCCTCATCTTAAGATGTCATAGCTCTCGTTTGCACAAGACTTGTTTGACACTATTGACTCATTTGGGTTTATCAATTAAGTGTTAGAGATAAGTGAAATAGTAGTTAGTTAGCCATGCTATGGAGGAGTTAGTTAGACATGGCAGTAAAAGAAACAACAAAAGAAAAGGGGTAAAGAGAAAAGGAGTTACACTATAAGAAAGTAAAAAAAAAGAAGTGAAGAGAAAGGAAGTTACACTATAACAAGGAAGTAAAAGTAAATGGTAAAGACAAGTAAATGGAAAGAAGAAAGAGAAGTAGTTACTTGTATTAGCTTGTCACCTTCAAATACAACACTTACACACTCTCTCTTTTTCACTCTAATGGCTAAAGCTAAAACTAGAAGAAAAAAGAAACAACAACTACAATTCCTAATAACAAAGTAACAAATACAACTCTATTATCTGGATATCTCCTAACTGAAGCCCCTGGGGGGTATTTATAGGCACCAGGGAAAGGGGGCCAGGGGAAAACCCCTGGCCCAAAGCCCGGGCGCGCGCGCGCCCATATGGCCACAGAAACGCAGCCCAGGCTGCGTTTTTGCAGCCATGCCAGGGCGGTGCGCACCTGGCTTCGGTCAATGCGTCGTCCTGTCTGTCCCCTGTCAGGTGGATTTTCTGGTTTCTGGATTTGATGCTCTGAACTGACAAAATCTTCACTCTAAAGTAAATGTCTACTTGGTAGGCCTTTAACCACCTATTAAATGGTAGTTTAGGGTCTTCTTCATTTGCGCACCATGGACCTAGGATTAAGTAAGCAAAACTTTATTAGCAGAATTTTACATCAAATAAATATGACAATATGATAGAAATTATGAAAAATTAGAGACTAATCACTGGCGGCCAGTAGAGGAAGAAGGAGGGATGGGGATTAGGTTTAGAATTAGGGTTAGGTTAGAGAAGGGATGATTTTTATAGGATGTAATTTGGGTAGTGGGTTGATGGGTTTTGGGTTTTCATAATGGATATGGGAATAATGGGTTAATGGGCTTGGGTTAATGGGTAATAGGTAATGGGAATATTGGGTATGGGTTGGTTAATAGGGTTAAGATATAGGGTAAATGGGTAGGAATCAAGAAAATGAATAGAAAATACAACTACTCCTAATAAATGAATACAATAATATTAATAATAATAATAGCAACACATAAGAATAATATTAGTAATGATATTATCAATAATAGTAATAATAATACATAACAATAACTTACAATAACTCCAATAATATTAATAGTAACTATAATAATAATAATTAGTAACAATAATATTAATAATACTAATAATATTAATTAGCAATAACCATAATAATAAGAATAATATTAATAACAATAATAATACTAATAATAATAAATAATAATTATCAAAATAAAAAATAATAATAACAATTACTACTAATATTAACAATAAATATTAATAATATATAAAGCCAAATAAATATATATTATCTCAAAATAATTTTGTATATTTAAAATAATAGTCATAAATCAAGTTAATAATAATAATAAAATAATAAGTAAAGAAAAAATAAAAACTTAGAAAACTAAAAATACAGTATTACTAACTGGGGATATCACATTTAACCCACTTTATAAAATTTCTTCCTCGAAATTTCAATAGAGCATGGAATGGTAAAAAGAATCAAAATTAAGAGAGAAGACAAACAAGCTTCCCCATCGCTTCTTAGGGACACCACGATTCAGCTGCGCAACTATGATTTCTGCTACCTGCTTTAGCATGGGGTTACCAGTTTCAAAATACAAAATCAAGGAAATAGAAATCGAAATGAAGGACAGAATCAAAATGAAAGTCCAGATCACTCTAGAAGAAGGGTTGGAATCAGCGATATCAAAAGGTCAAGAAACGGAATTTCAAGAAAATGATGATCAATTCCAAATAGACTAATATCATAGTGAATAGTATATATATTGTAGTGTTATATATAACTTGTTTCAAGTTTACGGTAAGAACTAGGTCTTCCTGCAAATGCGAAAGTCAAAAGAAGTCAACATCGCAAGTTGAAAATTTAGGCTCTGATACCAAGAAAATCTTGTCATGCCCCGCTTTCCAAAATACGCTGGTGTGGAGACGCGATGAGAGTCAGTGATACTTATACGTAAGGAAAACACCTCACGTATACGTGCTAAGTCTTAAGTAACTCGAACAATCTATATGAATCTACTAAAATGAATCACTATTACTGCAATAATACATATAAATGTCCACACATGATATCATGTGAAATAAAAAAGAAATAGAATAGAAGCCAAGTCTAATATATAGGAATCAAAAGAAACAAATAGGAATAAAGGAAGGCAAGATACCATAATTAAATAGAGAGAAACTCTAGACTCCTCACGAAGTGTACGAGTTCATCGAACACCTGATCAATAGAATAAAGCATCCAATCTGGACGTGCAAATCCAAGGTCATCAGAAAGCGACCCAATGAGTGTGTAAAAAAAAGAGAAAGTGCTCATGCATATAAACTGTGTGTATACAATAATAACATGTTTAAAACTGTAAATAAAAAATAACCAAATAAACAATATTATGAACAAAGATATGAATGAAATATTACTCATATGACAGTAAAAGGAAACAATTAATGTCAAAGAGGTATGATCTATCATATATCTCTAATCAGGTTAGTTATTATTAACCTAACTAATATAATACTTAGTTGTGTCCCATACCACAGCCGTTTTTTCACATATCAAATAAGATTATCGTTATTGTAACTGCCTGCCAATGCAGTGCATGTGCTTTGGAAGGGTACTGTGCATGCTCGGTATCACAGTCTAACATCCTGGCGCTGAATTAGGACAAGCGCAAGACTCTAATAACTGAAGACCACAGTCCCACACAAAGGTCAACTAGTATGGCGCCGTAATCCGGGCATAGCCTTGACAACTGATAACTGAATAACTAGGTAGCTAGTATTACCTTAGTTCCTTATGGTGGAACCCACAACTCGGTATACCATAATAAATTATTTTAGAATACACAACATGCATTATCAGGCAATTACCCCTTTTCCCGAGTTATGGTTTCTTTTATTAACAAGCAAACAATATGAATTAATAAGTAACAGTAACTGATATCTCCAATCACTGTTGATGTCAATACTAGCTGATATCTGACAACTGACAACTGCTATCTAACAACTGATCACTGACAACTAATAATAGACACTGAATACTGAAGATATAGGGTCACTAATAACAACTGTGACACTAATAACCAGTACTGATAACTAACAACTACTATAAACTCTGAAGTGCAAGAACATTGATATTTATGAAATCACTCACCACAACAGTATCACCAATAACTAAGATCGTTCAACAATTATCATAAAACTTGAACGATATGATCAGTAAATAAATCCTAAATACTCACAACTATAAATTCAGCTACGTCAATCCTATCTCAATGCAGATCAAGATCCGATATAAATAACGTAAATCCCAAATCAACTCCAACTCAAGATGAATCCAAATCACGGTCCAAGTCTCCTCACAACTAAACCTGAATCCAGAATAATAAATAACTAAATAAGAATTAACATGGGTACTAATATCCTGGTAACAAAACATTGAGTCCAGAAATATTTAACATCAAATTACATCTGAGCCATCATCTGTGGTATCTCTAAACCATCTCATATCGGTATAGCAACATCATATCTACCTGTCCACAATATAAAAAAGAGCTTCGGTCAGATCACCAACAATTGCCGATATACACTTCACATAAAATATGCTATCTGTTCTTAAACACAAACTAGGCCAGCAAATCAATAGATCGAATCAAGTCATTGTTTAAGATGTATCAATACTAGCCCTAAGTCAATCAATAGATCGAACAACTAACACATGAAATGACACTGATAAACATTCATGTAAGCTATATAATTAAAGTGAACGTTCACTGATATCTCATGAAGTGATACATGTAGTCATACTAGTAAAATATATCTGATGTTCACATGAAATGATACAAGTAACATATAAACGCCTACTGATAACAGTAAATAAAGAAATAACTTAAAGAATAAACACTCACATGAAATGACGCGGTATCAGGCACGAATCGCTATCTGATCTACACTGTATGAACCAGTACAGATTTTTGAATCATCTCATGGGCCGGTCTTCGAATCGCCAGTGTATTGGGTTCATAACGGGCACAAATTCGAATCTTCTGTTAGCGAGTCTAGATCACACGAACGAGTCTGAATCACTGCAACACGTAATCACACTCACACACAAACATGTTACACACACGTACACATCCATAAATAGAAATTCACACACATACATACACAATACATATACATACACGTATACACTACACGTATACAACTCACACTCATATACACACAACATACATGCGTGAACACACACTAACACATAAAACACACACATACAAGCATAATACACACCCACACATACATACACAC
Organism: Agave tequilana; assembly: GCA_038442645.1. NCBI lineage: Eukaryota > Viridiplantae > Streptophyta > Magnoliopsida > Asparagales > Asparagaceae > Agave > Agave tequilana. The sequence continues at coordinate 149,542 of JAVJIF010003749.1, forward strand.
ATACATACATACATACATGTGTGTGTGTGTGTGTGAATGTGTGTATGTATACACACACACACAAGACACATGCACACCTACACATAAGCACGACACTAACATAATACCACTAATACATTATATACATAAACATACAGACACATACAAACATAAATACACACACACACATAATCATGCACACACCGATATACACTTGAACTCACGCACCAACATAACTACAAACACATAAATTCACATAATTAAATACACATTCACATAATTAAGCATACACATTCACCTACAATGTATAGAGAAGGGGAGAGAGAGAGGACTTGCACAAAGAGGAGAAGCTCGAGTGAGGGAGGTGGATGGCCGTCAACAGCGGGGCTCGACGGTGATAGATGTGGAGCTCGCGGATCTCACTAGAGAGGATGTAGGTTGAGGAGCTCACCAGTGATGAAAGTGCACGACTCTGAATGCAGCCGACTGTTGATCAAGCCAAACCTGCACACACAAAAATACAGACTTTTAGAATAGTGCTAGGTCCTCAATTGTACCTTGTAGCCTAGGGCTAACAGGTCGTGATCCACAGAGAGGAACAACGATGGAAGCGTTGTGTAAGTTTCCCTCTTTTAATTTATTAAAACTAGTTAATATTTATCTTCTCAGTTTATAAAAAGAAAATAAAAATGTTAAGTAAGTTAAGAAGGAGATAGTAGAAGAGATGGTGGTATTGTTGTTGTTTTAGCTAAAAAAGACAAGGAACCAAAAGACATAAAGAAAAGTGTTTGATGGAAAAATCAGAAACAAAAAGAAATAAAAGAAGAATATTTACCTCTAATATTGAACCATAATGAAATTTACTTTAGCATGGAGTTAAGCAAAGAAGTAGAAAAGAATAAAGGAAAGCAAGGCTTCGGCGAGATTAAGCACAATGAAGAAAAGTGGGAAACCTCCATTGATTGTCACCTTCAATATAAGTTTCTTGAAGAAAGGATTACAATAATGTCACTCTACAATAACTCTTTCTCTCTTTTAATTATGTAACTCTAGCCTAAAAATAAAATTAAAAAATAAAAATTACATTAAAGAAGAAAAGAAAATATAAACTAAATCTCTTTCTGGAGGGGTGCCCTTTCTACCTTCGGGGTATGAGGGTTTTTATAGGAGAAAATCAGAGGGATAGAAAGCGTATGAAGATAGGGAGAGCTGGCTATTTTTGAATTTAAATTCTCCCCTTATCTCCAAACTTGATTTATCCAAAATTTATTTCTGATCTGCAGCTTGTTGGCGTATTTATTCCTGAATATCACTTATCAAATAATAGAATTGGAAAGAGTAATCAACATAAGAATTGTAGCTCATTAAGCCTCCTTTCTGGAGCATCTTTAATCATTAAATTTGAGTTTTAGTAGCGAAAGTTATGATTAAAATGCTAAATTATATTCAGCCTAAATCCGAATCTAAATTACTTCATCTCATCCATTGATCTTTTCTCATCCATTTATCCTCTTGAATTTTCAATTTGTCTTCCAGAATTAATAAGATATTCATTTATTTTCGGCGAAACAAATAGGGTCTTCAAACAATCTGTTTTTCTCTTGAAATGAGATGATATTATATTATCTTATCTGATATATTTTGTTTTCAGAGAAGATAGCTTCTATAACCTTTGGATTTGAATTGGTCCCCTTTCATTTGAACTTTTGGATTTAAATTGGATAAATTTGTTAATCTCTCGCTTTTTTTCCTTAATTACCCTACATGCCACTAGACATGAAAATTTATTTATAGCAGAGTTTTATTTAAATATAAATGCAGAAATGTGACACATATGATATTAAAATTTGTAATGCATGTATGATCACACCCCCACACTTATCTTTTGCTCATCCTCGAGCAAAATAAAGAGAAAAGAAAAAAAACTAAACTGACCTAACCTAACTCACTTTTGTAGAAATCACGGTTGTATTTAGCACGTGCAACAAGCCGTTAAACCTCTAGGTTACCTTAGAGGATGAGTTTTGTCTCATGAGGATTTTCAGTGGATTACACCCACAAAATCCATAAAGAAAAAGAAATAAAGTGTTAGTATTTTTCAAAAATGCATTTTGAAGGAAAAAATATTTAAAGTATTAATGTAAAAATTCAAGTAATCTATAAGTCATATGATTATCAAAATTTAGTCATTTCTAAACTTAGTCTCTATTCGAAAACTTATTTTCAATCAAGGTAAGAATTAAAGTTGTATTTCTCATCTAATTCATTATTTTACCCTAAGTTATATGAACCTTGTGACCGTAAAAATTTTACTTGAGATTCTTCAATTCTAACTCTTATGTCTTATTATATGTATATATATAATTTTTTAACATTTATGGCGATAATATTCCTTAGCTCTATTAGGCTTTCTAATTGGCCCATGTAACGAGACTTAATCGGTGACTCCCAAACCAGACGATTTTAGGGCATCGGGTTAGCAAACACCCCAAGGACTTAGGACTCGAGCAAATAAGCCCACAAAACTAAGGATTTTATTTATGTGAACCACTTTTAGGCGTGAATACTTATGCTTTATGAGGCCCAAAAACCCAGCTTAATCAGAGGATTTTTATATAATAATTTCTTTATAAGGCATAAGAATCTTTGTTTTAGAACCCTAAGTGTGTAAGTGTATAAAGTGTGCATATCTCATTATGGTAAAATTCAAGAGTAAATTACTTTCTCAATTTTTTTCCTAACCTCAAAATCAACAAATAATTTTATTTTAACCAAGTATAAGAAATCCTAATTATGATCCTCTTATTCCTTAAATTTAACTTAATTTTTTTACAAAAATAAGTCAAAGTATTATTTTGCTTTTCAAAAAGTTTTAAAGAAAGATTTTTTTTTTTAAATTAGTGAAGTTAGCATATTTGTAAATCCTCCACACCTAACTCAAGCATTGTCCTCAATGTATGAATGAAATGCAATAATACATGAAAAAGAAGAAAGGGAAAAAAATTTTAACCTCAAGGTGGTAGTGGTCTCATTAGGCCAAGCATTTCTGCCCAATCTAGATACTATGGATTTTCATGGAACCCACATTTCATAACCTCTTTCCTATTAACATTTTTATAATCCCCAATATGAATAGGATTATGATGTTCTAGCATGAAATTTTTCTTAGTTATATGACCAATCTTGGGATATCATCATGAAATCATATTGATCTAAACCTTAGTCCAACAATGAAATGTGGTTCTGTAGAATGGATAATTTGGGCTCAACAATGAAAGAAATAGAAACCGAAACTGACTTGGGAATAAAACTCAAATCAAGTTTAGATTCGAGAGTCAGAGTTGGTTCATGAGTTTAGTTCAAATCATAGAATTGAAGTTCACATTCATTTCCCAACAATGGAATGTAACTATCCAAAATAAGTTGTTTATGTTCAAGCTCTATAGGGATCGGAATCAGTGTTGGCTTCAGAATTAGGTCTGAATTGGGTAAGAATACTGGAGTCGATTCAAAAAGTGAAACTGAATCACAATATTAGGAATCAGTGTCACATTCATCTTCAAATTCAATCTCATTAAAATGAAAACTTACCAATTTATCAATGAGTTGATATTGGTCAAGTTTAAAGTTTTGTGGTGAAATTAAATCTTGGTTAAAACCTCCAAGATACCATGATTCTTCGTCAATATGGCTAGGAGAATCATGACTGATCGAAAATGTGTTAGGTAGAGTTTCCTCATTCCTATCATTAATTGTGTTTACCAAATGACTCACTTTTGCTTCTACCTTATTAAGAGATTTGAGATAATCTGTTTGGGATTGAATAAAATCATTTTGGGACTGAAGAATGAATTCCATATTCTTTTCTAAGTCAACATGGTCTTTTTGTTGTGATTGGACTTGGAAATTAGAGTAAGGATCTTGGATTTGGGAATTGTTTGGGAGAATTGAGTCCGTTATGATTTGTACTTGTCGTGTGGACTCAAGGAAGACTTCAAAAGTCTTTTCTAATAAAGATTTCTCTTTTATAGGTTGGTCTTGGTATGTGTCACGCCCCGCTTCCCAAAATATGCGAAAATGGAGTAACGATGAAGGTCGGTAATGTATATACGCGAGGAAAATACCCCACGCATACACGCTAAGCCTAAAGTAACCTGAACAAGCTATAAAATCTACTATGATATATCAATATTACTGCAATATGACATATAAATATCTAACACAATGATAACAGATGAATAAAGGAAAGAAAATGGCAACTGGATACGATAAAGATAGAATCAGGAATAACATGAATAAAAGAGTAAGAATACCTATAATCAAGAAAAGAGAGACTCCAGCTCCTCGTAACGAGTACGATCACACGAACATCTGAACAATATAAGAAGGTGTCCAAAAATCCCTGGACATACGAATCCAGGGTCATCAGAAGCGACCTAATGAGTGTGTGTGTAAAGGAAAAGGTGCTCGTGCATGTAACGTGAAAGCATATTATGAAAGAAAGATATAAATGATAAGGTTAGAATAACATGCCAACAATGAATGAATAGTAACTAAGCCAGTCAATGATATAATCAGGGGTACTTCAGGTCATGAGTATAGTCAAGGTCTATCATAACATAGAAGCAGATGTCAGGTTCAGTTTATAATGTCAATGAAAGAATCCAGTTTTTCATTATTAATTATGTCAGCGAACACCAATTGCCACATGTAATAGGCGCATCCCATACTACGCCTATTACACGTACCAATCGAGGTCCTCAGTTATTGAAACTGATCGGTTGGAGACATTGTTTATGTTTTAGGTGGGTCCCGTGCATACTCGGGACCACGGCCCAGACTCTTGGCGCTGAACCAGGACCTACCGCAAGGTAGTCAGGAACATGTATAATAGGAACAAGAACAGGACTAGGGTGTCAGTTACCCCACGGGAACCCTACAGTGGAACCTCTTTCGGCTGCGCAACCTAAAATCCTAGGTCCACCCAAAATACAGACACTGTCTCCTCCATCAATCTCCCCAATCCTAGTGTAAGTTATTTAATATCATGTTATTAGTTTATCAAGGTTAATTAATGTGCATGTTACTTGAATTACTGGGAAACTCGGTGGTAATCACGATAACAATATTAACATGTATAATCAGGATACTGATATAACAGGAATATATAATATCAGTGAACATGATACCGGTATAACAGGAATATGTAACAAGTATAATATGAAAGTGTTGTTATCGTGTAACAATATTTTTCCAGCAATTAATAGTAACATGGACATGATAGTTATCAGGTAGATACCTAGTATAATCAGTCAAGTTTTCTAGGCAAATCATGATATTCAGGATGATAATGACTTACTATCGAGAATAAAATAATCCGGGCAATGTATATAACCAACTCATATCCTCAAAGTCATCGACATATCCATCCTCTAAATCACTGGTATAAACGAATCTCAATAGCTTGCCTAAAACTCTGAACACATAATATAATTACCGATATCAATGAAATCACTCTCATAATAACTCTATCTCCATAACTGAATTGATCAATAACTAAACATGAAACACATGGAATATCCTCGAGATCAATAAGTCAACAGATACTGAAATCATAACGAAGTAAGGGAATCATTTTCAAACAACATATGGTCTAGAATATCTACTTCTGATACTTAACATCAACAAAATATCATCTAAATAAATCCCAAATACTTACAACTATAAATCCAGCCATGTTAATCTCATCTTAATGCAGATCATGCTTCATTATAAAGAAGATAAATCCCAGATCAACTCTAACTCAAGATCAATCCAAACACAGTCCAACTTTCCTCACAACTAAATTCGAATCCAGAAGGATAAATAACTAAATAAGAACTAGCAAGAATACTAATACCCCAATGACAAAACATTGAGTCCAGAAATGTCTAACATCAATCACATTTGATCCATTATCTGTGGTATCTCTAAATTGTCTCATATCAATAGAGACATCATATATACTTGTCCACAATATCCAAAAGAGTTCTGGTTAGAAATAATCACCAAATACATGAATATCAAATCTGAAAACTAATACCAATTTTATCAACCTTAAGATTGAGCTGAGTCAACTCACAGTCTAAGGTGTATCAAAACTAGGCCTAAGCCAACAACGATAAACTACCAATACATGAAATGGCATAGATACAAGCTCCTATCAACTATGTAAATAAAGTAAATAATTATGAATGTCTCATGAAGTAGTACAAGTAATCAAATTGGTAAAATATAAAAGAAAGTCACATGAAATGATAAGTGTAACATGTAAATGCATACCGACAACGGTAAATAAGGAAATGCACAAGAATGAACACTCATATGAAATGACGCTGTTTTGGAACCGATTCGCCGTATGATTTTCACTGCACGAACCGGTACGGATCTACAAATCATCCCATGGGTCGATCTTCGAATCGCCATTGTATTGGGTCCACAATGAGCACGAATCTGGATCAGGTCCGGGTCTCCTGTAGTTGGGTTCGGATCTCACCAAACGAATCCAAAACACTGTAACACGCAACCGAACACATGAACTATCACAAACATACCTTCATACACGTATACACTTCATAATATACATGCATAAACATACGTGTACACCCGCATATATACGTATACAAGTATACACATACATACACCGTTCCACGCACGCATGTTTACATAAATATAAATACATACAGACGCTCTCATACACACATATGAGATTATATACATTTATACATACTTATATATACATACATACACATGAATTAAAACCCATACACATGCATGCATCCTTGCATAAATACATGCATACACATGCATGCATATCACAACCACTCACGCACACACCAACACACATTTTAATTAAACTTCCCAATTATTACAAGTTTACCCTTATACATATATATAACACTAACCTCGGGGCAACTTGCAGCGCGCCGACGGAGGCTCTGACGGAGGCGTCGGGGCCCGCGGAGGGTGTCATTGGATAGAGAATATCATCGTGAAGGGCGTGGGTGCGTTCGCGCTCGCCAACAGTGATCAACGGTGTCTCATGAAGTGGCAAAAAAAGGGTTCGGACATTGGGAGAGTGCAGCCAAAGGGGAAAGGCTTGGATGCCTTGGTGCCTTGCCTTGGTTGTTGTGCTTGCAAGGGGATGCGTCAACATGGAGGGGAGAAGGCGTGGGGGTTTGGCATGTGTGCTGGACTGGTTGTGTTGTTGGCATGTTGCTCTGGTCGGTGGAGGGAAGGCAACTGGGGTGCTCGACGGCCAATGGGTGCGCCATGGGGATGAACGGGGGGGTTGCTAGCACTCGGTCCGACGGTGGAGAGGGCGCTGCCATGGACTGAGGGCAGCTGGGTGGGTTGTTGTTGTCATGGTTCGCCGTAGCACACACCAATGGTAGGGATTGGTCTGCTGCAAAGGATGTTGAGGAGGCCATGGATGGTGGGGACTCACCATGACGCGATGACGGTGCTCCGATGGAAGAGATCGGAGGAGAAGAGACTAGATGAGGGTGGAGGAGATCGGCCATGAAAGGGGGCACGGCAAGGGCTTGGTAGATGGGGTGGGCGGCTGTGAGAGATGGAGAAGGGGAGAGACTCTAATTAGAGATTAGGTTTAGCGTTAAGAAATATATGATAAGATTATATATGGGGGTTTTAGATAGTGGGCATTGGGTTATTGGATTTGGGGTTTGTATCAATAGGTTAATAGGTATTGGGTTTGTGGTTATAATGGGTATAGATTGGGTTTCGGATTAATGGGTTTCGGGTAGATAATAGGTATAGTTTCTCAATGGATAATGAGCTTAAGGGTATGGGCTTGACTAATGGGTTTGGATAAGTAATAACGGGTTGGGTAGAGATAACCTATTGGATGTGGGTATGGGTCAAGGAATAAACTAATGGTTATGAGATATAGGGTATTGGGCTAACGGGTAGGGACATGAGTATAAAATCAAGGGAAAGAAGATACAACTACTACTACTAATAATAATAGTAGTAATGATAATAATAATCTTAAGGAAACAACCATTACTAATATTAACTAATAATAATAGTAATTAACAATAACATTTAATAATCATAATGGTAGAATAATAATGAAAATGACTACCACTAATAATATTAGTTAAAAATAAGAATAATCATAGAAGTAATAATAATAAGTAATTAATAATATTAATAAGAAATATTGGTAATTTATATACATATATAAAGCCAAATTACCATTTAATATTCCAAAATAATTTATTTATTTAATAATGCAATAAGTCATTAAATCAATTTAATAATTAACAATAAAATAATTGATAAATCAAAATAAATACTTTTAGAAAAATAAAAATACGGTATCACTAACTATGGATATTATAGTATGGATTATATGAAACTGTTTGTTGGTAAGGTTGTTGATAGTAAGACTCGGTGAAGTTGTATCCCCACTGACTCGGTGAAGAGTGGTGATGATTGTTCTATTTTTATTCATAGTACTGGGATTAGGGCATATATTGATTCGGATAAGACTAATCTGGCGTACTTGATTGGTTAGAGTTATGTAATGCCGAGTTGGTAATATCTGAATTGACACAGGTTGGGGTGAAATATGGACTTAAGTTATAATCAGAATAATTGTAATTATAATTTATTTTCAAAAGAACAAATAAAAACAAACAAAAAATAAAAAAATAAAAAAATCAAGCTTATGCTAGGGTAGAGTTTAAACCAAACGACTCCTAACCGTTGATTATCCACAAGAGGTATATTGCAGAACTTGACCACAAGTTAATCAGCTAGGTAGGAGCAAGATTGATGGGACGTATCCGTGCCTAAGCAACAGGCCTAATTATGCCAAACCACCAGCCTTCAGGGTTTTGCCCTCAATCTTCAACCTTAGACCCCGATTTGACAAGAGTCAAATTCTAACAACTTCCTCCTTATGACAATCCCTGTTTGAGTCTGAGATGTCCTTAGGGCCAATGTCTACTCAATTTTATGTTAGGTTGGGCTAGTGAGTGAGGAGATTGTTTATGTGCTAAGGGAGGGTAATGACTTTCTCACCTTATCTTATTTAAGGATATGCCTTTAGTCTTTTTAGCGCAGTGTACAAGTATAAAATAAAAGGTAACACTCAAGCAATATGAATCACTCAAAATATATTTTCTAAACTATATGCAATGCACACATACCTTTGCTCCAGCACTCTTCAACAGTAATGTAAAGAAACGAAATAGACAGAAGCCCTAAGATGCAAGAGTCTAAACGTTTTTTAACATTTACAAAGTAACAAGTTACTGTTGATTAGAAATATATACAAAGTGAGTTAAACAGATAAACTAATAAATGCAGAGAGCTAATCTCTGAAAAGTAACGTGCAAGAGACTACAGTTAGTAGTTCACCACAGTTGTGGGCTCTGATGCTCTGCCTTCTTAGACAGAGGCACAGAGTAGTAATATGTCCACTGCAGCTCCTAGTTTTCTATAATTAACCCCTGTACACCAAAACAAAAAAAGAAAAAGGGATTAATTTGTCAAAGTAAATTAAAAAGAAAGAAAACTTATCGTCCCTCCCCTGCAACAGAGCCAAAATTTGTTGATCGAGCCAAACCTACATACAGAAAAATACATACTTTTAGAACAGTGCTAGGTCCTCAATTCTATCAGTAGCCTAAGGCTAACGAGTCATGATCCACAAGAAGGGACAGCGATGGAAGCTTTATGTAAGTTTCTCTCTTTTAATTTACCGAAACTATTTAATATTTATCTTCTCAGTTTATAAAAAGAAAAATTGTTACCATCATTGACATTTATTCTTGTCACTGTATCTCCAAGTAATTAAAATAACATGGATATTGATTGATCTAAATAATAATGTAATTGAACAATTTACATCGGGATTAAGAAAATTAATGGAGAAGACATCGTCTGTATTCTAGGTGGATCTAAGATACAGCTTGTGCAGTGATCGACAAAAAGCAAGCACTGAAATAAGAGAAGGAAGTGTGGGTTGATGTTACTGCTTTTGCGATTCTTCCGTAGTAGTGAAGTGGCTATACGGGTCGTATCCACAAGGAGGGAGAGTGATGGAAGCTTGATGCGGCTTCAAAGTTCAAGAAGAAAGAAAGTTCTTTGTGTCCAAATAAAGAATTGAAAAGTGAAAACAAGTTGTTTGAAGAATTGTTGGAAAATATTTTGGTGGTTTATAAAAGTGATTTTTTTCTTAGTTGTAAAAATGCATGGCTAACTTTCTACTAAGTGCTCCCACTAATTTCTAACTTTTGGAAGATAGCCTCACGATGGATCATAGGCGAACACAAGCCTTTTGCATTGGAACTATTCACGTGAAAATCGAGTGAAAGTTCATCCTAAAACTTAGCTTTATACGGCAAAAATTCGGACATTCCCTTATCAAGATCCGATAGAAGGCGATAATAAGGGAAGACTCGAGTGCACTATTGGTATCGGCAAAGTTAAAAGGAAAAGTCTCTAACTTATAATAACAAGTAAAGTACACAACTCATAGATCATCAAAACTCATTAAGCATAAAGTATAAGAAAGTAAATACTTGTAGGTAAATTAGAGTTAGAACCCTCGTCTTAAGGTGCCATAGCTCTTGTTTGCACAAGGCTTGTTTGACACTATTGACTCATTTGGGTTATCAATCAAGTGTTAGAAATTAGTGGGTTAGTAGTTAGTTAGCCATGCTAATGAAAAGTTAGTTAACCATAAAAGTAAAAGAAACAATAAAGGAAAAGAAGTGGAGAGAGGAAGTTACACTAAAACAAAGTAAAAGAAAAGAGGTGAAGAAGAAAGAAGTTACACTACAACAAAGAAGTAAAAGTAAATGGCAAAGACAAGTAAATTGGAAAGAAGGAAGAGAAGTAGTACTTGTATTATCTTGTCACCCTTCAAATATAACCCTTTACACACTCTCTCTCTTTCACTCTAATGGCTAAAACTTAAAAGTAGAAGAAGAACAACAACAACTATAAACTAAAAACAAAGCTACACAACTTGCTCTAACTCTGGATCTGCTCAAACTGAAGACCCCAGCGGGATATTTATAGGCACCAGGGGGAAGGGGGTCATGTGGGAAGCACGTGGCCTAAAATTTAGGCGCGCGCACGCCTAAAGGGCCGCGTTTTCGCGGCCCAGGTTGGGCGGCGCGCGCCCAGTTTTGGGCAGTGCGCTGCCCAGTCTGTCTTCTGTCCACCTGAGCTCCTAGATTTTCGATTTGATGCCCTAGACTAACAAAATCTTCACTCTAAAGTCAATGGCTACTTGGTAGGATCTTAATCACCAATTAAATGGTGATTTAGGTCTTCTTCTTCATTTGCACACCATGGACCTAGGATCAAGCAAGCAAGTTTTTATTAGAAAAATTTTACATGAAATAAATATGAGAATGTGATGAAAATTATGTAAAATTAGAGACTAATCACACCCCCACACTTATCTTTTTGCTCGTCCCGAGCAAAACAAAAATGAGAATATTATTACACCACTTTCGCAGGTGACGCGATTGCACTGAGCATGTGCAACAAGCCGTTAAACCTCTAGGTTTCCCCTAGAGGAGGAGTGTTGTTTCCTGAGGGTTTTCAGTGGATTGCACCCACAAAATCCAGTAAGTAAAGAAAAGAAGTTAGTTTTTTTTTTTTTAATATGAAAAAGAACTTTCAATCATCTAAGTAAAAATGACCGAATGATGTAAGAATTAGGTTTAACCCTCATAAGCCCTCTTATACTTTAGCCTTCATAAAAGAAGAAACTATGGTTTTCCTTTTAATTTAGAAAGGATCTTGTACTTCTAACTCATTCTTTTATTTTGCTTTAGATAGATATGCATACTGTGTAAGTGTGACGTGCTTGGGTTTTTTCAACTCAACTTTGAATATCTTTTAATTTTATTAATATTTACTTATTATTCTTGTTCCATTAGGCTTTCTACTTCACTTATGTAACACATATCAAACCGATGACTCCCAAACCAGATGGTCTTAGGGCACCAGGTGGAAAAATACCCTTCAGGTCAAATATGCAAGTAGAGTAGGCCACGAAATCAAGATTTATATATTAGTTAATTTTTTTTGGCATGAGTAATCATGCTTCTTGAGGCACAATTATCCAGCTTTTTTTTCTTTTTTTTCTCAGAGTTGTGTCTCTAAATCCCAAGCATGTGTCTGTGAATTATGCATATTCTACTAAGGCTAAATAAAAGGTATGAGTTATTTTCTTTATCCCTCCTATCTTTTTAGTCAAACCATTCTTTCTTGTTTACTTAGGCAAAAATAAAGATTCCTTAATAAAGTTTCCATAATTCCTACAATCTTTTGGTATGTTTACAAAGAGTATGAAATTTCTTTTCAATCTAGATTTTTTTTACTTTTCTTTTTTTTTGAAAGAAGAAAGAAGAATAAAAAGAAAAAGAAAGAAAAGTATTAGCACCCCCCCACACTTATCTAATGCATTGTCCTCAATGAATGCATATGGAAATGCGAATGCAATAAATAGGGGGAAGAAATGATGTCACCGTCTTCGTGAACTCGGGCCGGCCAAGTGCGAATAGGCTAAAAAAATGTAGAAGAGGTAAGCATATAAACAAGTTTTTTTTATTTGTTTATTTATTTGTTGTGGTTAGGTGTATGATGGGGCAAAAAGAGTCAGCACACTATCATCCGGAGTCATGGGCTCAGTGGTCAAGAAGGGCTTCAGTCTTTGCCCATTGACTTTGAATTCCGTGTTGTTCTTAAGGTCTGCAATAAGCACAGCACAGTGTGGGAAAACAGTGCGCACAATGAACGGTCCTGACCAACGAGTTTTCAGCTTCCCCACAAAAATATGAAGCCTAGATTTATACAGCAGAACCCTATCTCCTAGTGCAAAGTTTTTCCTGGTTATGATTTGGTCATGGAAAATTTTAGTTCTGCTCTTGGTGATTCGGGCATTTTCATAGGCTTCATTCCGTATCTCCTCTAATTCTGAAATCTGCAGTTTCCTAAGTTCACCGGCCTTGGTCAGATCAAAGTTGAGTTGCTTAATTGCCCAGAAGGCCTGGTGTTCTAACTCTACTGGCAGATGACAGGCTTTTTCAAACACGATTCTATAAGGAGACATCCCTAGAACTATCTTAAAAGCAATGCGGTAAGCCCACAATGCATCATTGAGCTTAACCGACCAATCCTTTCGGTTTTGTCCGACAGTTTTTTTCAGAATGAGCTTGATTTGTTAGTTGGTGACTTCGACTTGCCCATTTGTCTTGGGATGATACGGAGTTGATAACTTGTGATTAATGGAATATTTTCGCATCAGAGTTTCAAAAACTCTGTTGCAGAAATGTGATCCATTATCACTAATTATCGCTCTGGGGGTGCCAAAACGGGAGAAGATATTCTCTTTGAGAAATTTGACAACCACTTTGTTGTCATTCGTCTTAGTTGGCACAGCTTCTACCCACTTAGAGACATAATCTATAGCAACCAAAATGAATTGGTTGCCGAAGGAATTGGGAAATGGCCCCATGAAATCAATACCCCAAACATCAAAAATTTCAACTTCAAGGATCGGACTTAGGGGTATCATGTCTCTTCTTGAAATCTTCCCAATTTTCTGACAATTTGCGCATGACTAGCAAAAATGATATGAGTCTTTGAACAAAGTGGGCCAATAGAACCCACTTTGTAGAACCTTTTCTGCAGTCTTGCGGGGACCGAAGTGTCCTCCGCATGCAAGGTCATGGCAAAAGCTAAGCACACTCCTCTGTTCCTCATCGGGTATGCATCGTCTAATTATTTGGTCGGGACAATACTTAAAAAGATACGGTTCTTCCCAGAATAAGTACCGTACTTGGGCAAAGAAGCAGTATTGGTCTTGCTTTGTCCAGTCAGCGGATAATTGTCCCGTGGCCAGGTAATTAACGATGTCAGCATACCAGGGTTCCTTAAGAATGGCTAGGATGCGATCGTCTGGGAAATCCTCATTGATCAGAGATTGGATGGTTGGTGCATTCAGAATTCGTGAGAGATGATCAGCAACCACATTTTCTATACCTCTTTTATCCCGGATTTCTAAGTCAAATTCTTGAAGCAAAAGGATCCACCGAATCAGTCGGGCTTTTGCTTCCTTCTTGGTCATGAGGTATTTCAGAGCCGAGTGATCCGTAAAAATCATCATTTTTGAACCTAACAAGTAAGGCCGGAACTTTTCTAACGCAAAGACAACGGCCAAGAATTCCTTCTCAGTCGTTGTATAGTTCTGTTGGGCGTCATTCAAAGTCCTACTCGAGTAATAAATCACGTGCTGCCTATTGTCTATGTGCTATCCTAGAACAGCGCCAATAGCAAAATCAGATGCATCACACATGATTTCAAATGGCTGGGTCCAATTAGAAGCAGAAATGATAGGCGCAGAGATAAGTTCTTGCTTAAGCTTCCCCCATGATTTAAAACACTCATCGTTGAAATCAAAGGGCACGTCCTTAGCGAGCAGGTTGGTTAAGGGCCTAGCAATTTTGCTAAAATCCTTAATGAACCGTCGGTAGAACCCAGCATGCCCTAGAAAGGATCTAATATCCTTGATGCTTTTGGGTAGTGGAAGCTTAGCAATTACTTCTACCTAAGCCTTATCCACTTCTATGCCTCTCCTCGAAATCTCATGGCCCAATACAATCCCCGTCTCACCATAAAGTGATATTTTTTCAGTTTAGAGTTAGGTTCTTCTCAATGCATCTTTGTAGTACTAACCCTAAGTGATGAAGACACTGATCAAATGAATCTCCGTAGATGGAGAAGTCATCCATGAAAATCTCAAGAAAACGTTCCACCATGTCAGAGAACAAACTAAGCATGCACCGTTGGAACGTTGCAGGAGCATTGCACAATCCAAAAGGCATGCGCCGATAAGTAAAGGTTCCGAACGGGCAGGTGAACGTCATCTTTTCCTGGTCTTCTGCAGCAATGGGGATTTGATTGTATCCCGAGTCCCATCTAGAAAGCAGTAGTACTCATGTCCAGCCAAATGCTCAAGCATTTGGTCGATGAAGGGTAGCGGGAAGTGGTCTTTACGGGTAGCTGCATTCAACTTCCTGTAGTCGATACAAACACGAACCTTGGTAGGCAGTTTTGTTTGTATCAACTCTTTTTTCTCATTTTCTACCACCGTAAAGCCAGCCTTCTTTGGGACCGCATGAACAGGGCTAACCCATTGACTATCAGAAATGGGATAAATTATCCCATTATCTAATAGTTTTAGAATTTCAGCCTTAACTGCCTCTTGCATGAGAGGGTTAAGCCTGCGTTGTGGGTCCCTCCTAGGGGTTGCTTCATCGACTAAATGGATTCTATGTTGCACTATGGCTGGACTTATTCCCTTGATGTCCTTCATCGTCCATCCAATGGCTTCCCTATGTCTTTTCAGAATAGACATTAAGCTGTCCTCTTGTTGCTCAGTCAAGTGGGACGCTATGATGACTGGCAAGGTGTCCTTTCTGCTCAGGTAGGCGTACTTGAGGTGTTCATGCAGGGCTTTAAGCTCTAGGGAAGGTATTGCTTCATTAGAGGCAATCTCTGGGCTTTCAATCCTAGGATGGGGTACACTGGGGCTTGATGCCCAATCCACTTCTGAATCTATAATCTGGTCTAGATTAAAATCCTCAGCCTCCAGATCAAACTCTGCCTCAATTTCTATCTCCATACTTTCCTCATGCTCACTAGTCAGGTTTTCAATAGAATTGACCTCAAACGTCTGATCATTGACATCCCTAGGTTGTCTTCTAAGATTGAAGACATTGACTTCCTTCGTCATGTCTCCAAAAGTTAATCGCATGGACCCGTTCCTACAGTTGATTATGGCATTGGCTGTAGCAAGGAATGGGCGCCCTAAGATGATGGGAGTTTGAGACCTAAGATTGGACACAGGTTGGGCCTCAAGCACAATGAAGTCAACAGGGTAAATGAAATCCCCGACCCGGATGAGGACGTCTGTGATTTTCTCCTTCGGGATCTTCACAGATCGGTAAGCTAGCTGAATGGTGACTCGAGTTGGGCTTAGCTCACCCAACCCAAGTTGCTGGTATACTGAGAGAGGTAGCAAGTTGATACTTGCTCCCAGGTCAAGAAGTGCTCTACTGATTTCGGTCTGTCCTAGTGGGACATCCGGGATGCTTATATTTTACCAGAATAGGACCAGACAGAATTTCGCTTATATTAGTGGCCAAGAAGACTTTCTTGGGCACATTGGTCTTTCTCTTCTTTATACACATATCCTTAAGAAATTTGGCATAAGCCGGGACTTGTTGGATAGCGTCAAGAAGTGGCACATTCAATTGACCTGGTTGAACATCTCTAGCATTTTCTCCATGTGCATATTTTTATTGTTGTTCCTAAGCCTATTGGGAAAGGGTGCTACAGGCTTATGAACTTGTTCAGTAGCTTTGTCCTCGTCAGATGTTTGTAGAGTTGATTAGGCGGAACTAGCAGAGGTGGAGGCTGGAGTGGGATCAGGATGGACTGGACTTTTCTGTTGGTAAACCTGGTTGTCTACCTTCTTTCCAGATCGCAGTGTGTGAACAACATTACACTGTTTATTCGATGGATCCTGAATTTCATATGCTTGGTTGGAGGTTTTTGGGTTAACTAGCGGCTGACTAGGCAAAGTACCCTTAGGTCTTTCACTTAGGGAGCTAGCTAACTAGCCCATCTGCATTTCCAATCTTGATATGGCCTGTGAATGACTGTTCAGAGTTTGTCCCTGGTTTTGCATAAAAGCGGTTTGGGACTTTATGAAAGCCTCTATGCTCTCCTCTAATTTACTGATTTTCTTTTCCATTGGTGAGCCTTGGGAGGAGGAAGCTGGGGCTTGACTGGGAAAAGTTGGTGGAGGAGTAGGATGGTGAAAGTTGTTCGAAAAATTAGGCCTGGGAGGATTGTTTTAGGCCCAGGAGAAATTGGGGTGATTTCTCCAGCCAGGATTGTAGGTCTGTGAGTAGGGGTTGTGAGGCGGCCGTGAGTAAGCCGCGTTCATGTGTTCCGGTGGCACTCGTTGGGCATGAAAAACAGGGCACTCTTCAAAAACATGGTTTGGTGCCTGACAATATGAACAACCCGGATTGTGAATTGGTGGTGGGTTGATCTGGTTGACACTGGCAGGCTCTTTTGTTTCCAGAGCCTCTATCCTTCTCATTAGGGTAGCAATCTTAGCCTCGGCAGCTATGGATGATTCTAGAGATAGGAGCCCTCCTCTTGAAGCTATAGATTGTGAATTCCTAGATTTCTCCGAGGCTGGCTCCCATTGCAGGGTTTTCTCCGCTAAGTCCTCAAATAAATCCCAACCCTGATTCTCATCCTTTTGCAAGAACCCTCCCTGACACATCGTTTCTAACAGGGTCTTAGTCTGATAATCTTGACCATCGTAGAGAATCTGGCACTGACGCCATTTCTCCACGCCATGATGAGGGCACTGAGTTAGGAGATCTTTGAATCGCTCAAAGTATCTCCAAAATGGTTCGCTCGGGTCTTACTTAAACTGCATGATGTTCTTCCTAATGAGGGCAGTTTTGTAAATTGGGTAGAATTTCTTCAAGAAGATCTTGACGAAATCATCCCAGGTCATGACTGAATCTGCTGCCAAGCTATACAACCACTTCTTAGCTAGGTCCTTTAGGGAAAAAGGGATGAAACGTAACCTAGCTGGGGTATACGCATCATGAGGCATACTTCTTCAAATTCCCTAACAAAGAAGTATGCGTCCTCTGATTCTAAACCATGAAATTTGGGAAGAGTGTTAATGAATTATGGCTTTAACTCAAAATTATTACCGTTTGCTTCAGGAAGTTTTATGCAAGATGGAAGTGAAGTTCTGATTGGGTAAAATCTATCCTGAAGTGACGCCATCACCGGTTCTGGATGCAAGGGTAGAGAAGTGTTTCTTGTTAATCTGAAAGTTGACGGATCTCTCACCCACTCTTGCATGCAGCACACCACAACCAACGTGAAGACAACAAACAATCGAAAAAGAACTAAAAACAAACAAAAGAAAGAAAAATAACCACAAGCCTTAGTCTAAGGTACCTGGACCTAGACGACTCCTAACTGGTCGATTCTCTGGGGGAAGGTTGTTGCAGGAACTCGACTACAAGCTAATCGGCCAGGAAAGGGCAAAGCTCAGGGGGAGGTATCCGGGCAGAACCACGGGCCTAATTACGCCAAACCACGGAGTTTTCGAGGCTTTACCTCTCAATCCACTTTCCTTAGACACCGATTTTGCAGGAGTATAGTTCTTACAATTTTCAACCTCGGTTAATCTCTTAGTGAGTCCGAGTTGTCCCTAGGGCCAACGTCTATTGATTTTTAGTTAAGGCTTGGGAAAGTGTGAGTGCACTTGGAGATGATTTTTGGGCTAAGGAAGGGTGATGAAATCCCCACCTTATCTTGTTTATTTGGATTTTGCCCTTAAAGTCAATTGTGCAGGTGTACAGTTTATTCACAACAAGGTAACACTCAAAGCGGTAAATTACTTCAAAATGTTAGTCCTATTTTATATGAATGCACACGTACCTTGTCTCCAGCACTCTTCAACAGAAATTGAAATGAATTGAAATAGACACGTGTCCTATATGCAAAGGTCTAGTCCAAATTCCAATTATGCAACAAGTGGATTTCTGTTGAATTTATTACACATGCATAAGGTGAAGCATCCAAGGAAACTAAAAATTTAGAAAGCAATTTTTATTTTAGCGGCTTTCGGCAACTCTGCAAACGAGTTTGTTAGTACTTCAATTGGAAAAACTCGCTTTTACACGAATTTTTCCGAGGGCAAATGAGTTCTCGCGCAATGTCCTTGGCCACCTCTTTTGCTTCCCGCGATAGTGAGCTCCTTGGTACTTCTCCTACACATAAAAACAAAGAACAATATTTAGTAGTGAACAATAAAGCCGTTCCCTCCCCGGCAACGGCGCCAAAATTTGATCGACAAAAAGCAAGCACTGAAATAAGAGAAGGAAGTGTGGGTTGATGTTACTGCTTTTGCGATTCTTCCGTAGTAGCGAAGTGGCTATACGGGTCGTATCCACAAGGAGGGAGAGCGATGGAAGCTTGATGCGGCTTCAAATTTCAAGAAGAAAGAAAGTTCTTTGTGTCCAAATAAAGAAATGAAAAGTGAAAACAAGTTGTTTGAAGAATTGTTGGAAAATGTTTTGGTGGTTTGTAAAAGTGATTTTTTTCTTAGTTGTAAAAATACATGGCTAACTTTCTACTAAGTGCTCCTACTAATTTCTAACTTTTGGAAGATAGCCTCACGATGGATCATAGGCGAACACAAACCTTTTGCATTGGAACTATTCACGTCAAAATCAAGTGAAAGTTCATCCTAAAACTTAGCTTTACACGGCAAAAACTCGGACATTCCCTTATCAAGATCTGATAGAAGGTAAGAATAAGGGAAGACTCGAGTGCACTATTGGTATCTGCAAAGTTAAAAGGAAAAGTCTCTAACTTATAATAACAAGTAAAGTACACAACTCATAGATGATCAAAACTCATTAAGCATGAAGTATAAGAAAGTAAATACTTGTAGGTAAATTAGAGTTAGAACCCTCGTCTTAAGATGCCATAGCTCTTGTTTGCACAAGGCTTGTTTGACACTATTGACTCATTTGGGTTATCAATCAAGTGTTAGAAATTAGTGGGTTAGTAGTTAGTTAGCCATGCTAATGAAAAGTTAGTTAGCCATAAAAGTAAAAGAAACAATAAAGGAAAGAAGTGGAGAGAGGAAGTTACACTAAAACAAAGTAAAAGAAAAGAGGTGAAGAAGAAAGAAGTTACACTACAACAAAGAAGTAAAAGTAAATGGCAAAGACAAGTAAATTAGAAAGAAGGAAGAGAAGTAGTACTTATATTATCTTGTCACCCTTCAAATATAACCCTTTACACACTCTCTCTCTTTCACTCTAATGGCTAAAACTTAAAAGTAGAAGAAGAAGAACAACAACAACTACAAAATAAAAATAAAGCTACACAACTTGCTCTAACTCTGGATCTGCTCAAACTGAAGACCCCAGGGGGATATTTATAGGCACCAGGGGAAAGGGGGCCACGTGGGAAGCACGTGGCCCAAAACGCAGGCGCGCGCGCCTAAAGGGCCAGGGCCGCGTTTCCGCGGCCCAGGCTGGGTGGCGCGCGCCCAGTTTTGGGTAGTGCGCTGCCCAGTCTGTCTTTTGTCCACCTGAGCTCCTGGATTTTCGATTTGATGCCCTAGACTAACAAAATCTTCACTCTAAAGTCAATGACTACTTGGTAGGCTCTTAATCACCAATTAAATGGTGATTTAGGTCTTCTTCTTCATTTGCACACCATGGACCTAGGATCAAGCAAGCAAGGTTTTATTAGCAAAATTTTACATGAAATAAATATGAGAATGTGATAAAAATTATGCAAAATTAGAGACTAATCATGCAGCCGAGATGTGGTTCCACTGCAGGGTTTCGAGGGATGACTGTCATCGCGTATTGTTTCCATTGTTATTATTATTGACTACCAGCTTTAGGACCTTGTTCAGCGCTAGGTCATTGGGCCGTGGTTCTGGGTATGTACGGAACCCACCTAAAGTATGGACAATATCTCTTCCTATCAGTTTCAATAACTTAGAACCCCGATAGACATGGGTAATAAGTGTAGTATGGGATGTGTCTATTACAGGTAGCAACTGGTGTTCGCTAACATAATTAATAATGACAAACTGTTCATTTTATACTGTGACTGACGGTATCCACTTGATTTATAAACTGTGATAGATATCTGACCGTAGTACATGATTCTAGAATAGAATGTTTTCATTATTATTTATTTATATCCATATACATTATTGTGCTCTTGATGATCTGAATATTTTATTATTATATTTCATTTCATCACTTTATATGCACATGCACCTTCCCCTTTTATTTTACACACTCATTGTGTCGCTTTCTGATGACCCTAGATTTGCACGTTCAGATATTGGATATTTTATTTCTTTGATCAAGTGTTCGTTGAGATTGTATGCTTAATGAGGACTCAGAGTTTCTCCCTATTTGGATCTGGTATTCTTGTCTTTCTTTTTATCCCTGTGATTTCTATAGTTTCCTTGATTCCATATATATCGAACTGATCATTATTTCATTTTCATATTTATAGTTATCATGTGTGGACATCTATATACATTATTACAGTGATCATGATTTATTATAATTGATTTTTTGTAGCTTGTTTCGGGTTACTTAAGGCTTAGCACGATAAACGAGGTATTTTTCTTGCGTATATGCGCCACCGACTCTCATCGCCACTCGTTTTCACATATTTTTGGAAGCAGGGCATGATAGGTCGGCGAGCTGGGAATGGCGCTCCATGAGATGTGGAAAGTCTCCAATCTCCCTATGAGTTCCAAGCCTTACGAGGAGTACTTTCCATGTGCCGAGGAGTTGGCGCAGCTGGAGAAGGATGAGCCGACCATGTATGAGATGTACGGAGAATTGATGTGCAATTTCTACAATTGTCTCGAACTCTACCCTAGTCACGAGAATATAAACAACATGAAATCTTTGGTTGAATACTTATTCTCGGTCATGGACGGGCCTCTTGAAAATCTCTAGACTTCAGTGGAGGACAAACGGATCGCCAAAGCTATGAAGACGGGAGGACATGAAGATGTTGTTCTGGAGGAGGATGATGGTGAATACGAGCGAGGGGATACCTTCTTGAGCTTTCATCGCCAGGCTAAAAGACTAATGTCCCAGAAGGCTCTGTTGGCTGGTTATCTGTCGCCTGGTTAAAAAGATGTGTAATCTGTTGGCCCAAAGGCCTTCCACTCTAGTTTTGATGATGATTAACTCATGTAGTTATGTGTACTAATAATCTTGTGATTTTAGTTTCAGATCATTAACCAAGATATTAGTTGGTGTTTAGCTTCAACAAGATGATTTGGAAGCTTGCACATGTTGATTCAAGAGCCCGCGCATCAAAGATATATATAACACTTGCTTGGTGAATCACGGTTTGGACCAAGTCAACTTGGAGACGGCGTTCTACAAGAAGACTTAGGTATCCCTAGTTTAGTTTGTGTTTAGAGCCTAATTGTAAAGATTAGAATAGTATGATAATGCTCAAGTTCACAACACACACGTTTCATGTTTTGAATATTGGTTTTTGGTTTTAGGTTTAACCGATCTTGGTTTTCATGAATAGATAGATCAAAACAAGTTTACATGGTTTAATGTATATATGATTTGTTATATATACATGCATGCTTTAATTTCCTAGACAAACTTAGTTTTGACTCTTTTATTCATGTGTTTTATGTTTTGGCATTTCTAATCAAAACATATATCGGGTTTTGGAGTTGAACCAGTTTTAGTTCTACTGATCTGCTTGACACCCTTCTATAGTTATTATCATAACTTTTTATTTTTATATTCAAATAACATGATTTAACTTGCATTTTAAAGATAACTTTCAGATCTAAATTTCTTATTTAATAACCATTTTCAGATTCTAATTTTAAAGTTGTCAAATATTTGGTTGAAATCTGTTCTTGTTCTGAAAACAGGTTACAGTTTCTGTTTTGACACCTGTAAGTGTTTTATTGATAACTTTCGCATCCTAATCGATATTGAGTTGATTTTAGATTCATTAGAAAGATAACTTAAAGATCTACAAATCATTCCTATATACCTTTTTATGAATTCGAACGTTTTAAGCCTGAAAAATGTACTCCAATATGACCTATTCTGTTGACAGCCAGGCTGGGCCGGTCGACAGGTCCGGTCGACCGTGCCTTATGGACGGTCGACCGGCCGGTCGACCGGACGTGCACAAAAACGTGCACGTCGACTGTTTCTGTAGATGGTCGACCGTGCCGGTCGACCGACTGAGAGCAGTTGCTCTCTGTTTGTTTCGGTCGACCGGGGCGGTCGACCGGCAGCTGTCAACGGTCAGAATTTGACCGTTGCGCGGTCGACCGGCCGGTCGACCGGCAGGGTATTTCTGACAAAAGTTCTGTCAACAGCTATTTTCTGAAATTGCCTATAAATACCCCATTTGAAAGAGTTTTTCTCCAAGATTTTTTGTGCGAATTTTTCCTGATTCTCTGGTGTTTTCAAAGCAATCAAAAGAAGTTTTTGTGCTTGATTTGAACAATCTATTTTGGTGTTTGATTAGGGTTTGGAAAAATCAAAGAAAGGATGTTTGGGAAAAGCTTGTGATTGAACTACTCTATATTGTTTTCTTGATTTTTCCCAAGGATTTTCTTTGTGATTTCTGATTTCCATTCCTTTGGTTTTCTCCACACTTGAGCAAAAATCTACTATCTATATCTATAGGTTATTTGTGTGGAAGAAGAAATTGTTTGTGGTTATTGTTGTGACCACCAAGTTGTAACCCAATCTTTTCTTAGCTTTGTGCTTTGGGTTGTATCCCTCTAGTTGAGAGGTGATCCTTGTATTAGTTGGTAATTGGGAGTTTGTTATATTGGTTTGGAATTTGCCTCAAGGAGGAGGTTGTGATTGTTGGAGTTTGCCTCAAGGAGGAGGTTGTAAAGAGAGGAGTTGGGTACTCCTTGTAATTGTGATTGCCCCAAATCCTCGGTGGAGGTTCCCTTAGTGGGAGTCCTTAGTGGACAAGCTAGTGGATTGGAAATCCTTCGTGTGTCGAAGGCGGGGATGTAGAGCTGGGTGCTCGAACCTCGGAACATATCTTGTTGTTTGCGCTTGATCCATTGGCTCTCTCTCTAAACTCTCTCTTTACTTTGTGCCTTGCATCTACTTATATTGCTCATTCATATTTGCTTGGCTTGGTTGTGTGCATCACTTGTTGATAGCACTTGAGTGTGAATTGCATTAGATTTTTAAATTCCGCATTTAGTTCATAGATTAGCCATATCACCTATTCACCCCCCCCCTCTAGGTGATTTCAATTGGTATCAGAGCTAGTGCTCCTGATATTTAGGTTTAACCACCTAGGAGTGATCTTGGTTTGCTAATCTTCATTTGCATTATCATTTGCACTCATCTAGTTTGCACTCATGGATAGCCCTCCTATGTTTGACCATTTTAGACTTGATTCTTGGAAGGTTGACATGATTAGACATATAAAAAGCCTAGGACATTTAGCTTATCAAGCCATCACTATAGAAACCCTCCCAAATAGTAGCAAGCATAAGAAGGCCAATGCACTTGCACTTAGGACACTTAGAGCATCCCTTAATGAACATCTTTTACATATTTTTGATCGCTATGATTCGGCTTTTGCAGTTTGGAGCATATTGACGTCTCCCGAGCTACCCTTGATTATCAACAAGATGAGGAGATCTAAGAGAGAAAAGTCCGAAGAGCATTGCTTCATGGTCCAAGGGAAGAACTCCCTTGAGGTACACTCGGATTCCCCTCTTGATGATTGCTCTAGTTCATATTGCCATGGTTGTTTTGAAGTTCAAAATTTAAATGTTGAACTTGCTTCTAAACTTGAAAATTTTATGGAAAAACATGAGAATTTGAAAAAGAAACATTTTGATTTAAAAGAAGAAATGAAGGATTTATGTTCCACTTTTGAAACGGTTTTGCAAGAGAAAGAAGAGATTATTAGTGAACGTGACACACTTGAATCTCAACTTGAAATTGCTTTAAAAGAAATCGAAGTTTTGAAAAACAAAAATGATTGTGATGATGTTGTAGAACACAATGAAGTTTTGTCTTCTAGATTGGATCTTGTTTTTAAAGAAAATCTTACTTTGAAAAATAAAATTGATTCAATTACAAAAGAATTGGATTTGGTTTTGATTAAAAATAAATCTTTACAAAATGAGATTGATATTCATGTTTGTCATGCTAGTGTAGCTTCTTGTTCTAGTACACCTATTGCATGCTCCACTTTATCTTCTAGCATAGAAAATGATATTATTGTTTTGAAGAAAAGTGTTGATAGTTTGGGCTCCACTTTGAGCCATTGTGCCATGAATCACACACGATTGGAAACCTTGGTTCGCAAGAAACAAGTTTCAATCTTGCATGCACACCCATCTAGGCATACCCATGCTTTTCATGATCATCACCATCATATGTATGCTCATGTGTACACATGTACACATTGTGGTCGAAAAGGCCACCTTGCTAGATTTTGTTATGATCGTATTTATCATGAAAATTTAGCAACTAATTTTGTTTGGGGTAGAAAAGATACTAACCCCCGTGGACCCACTAGTAAATGGGTACCAAAATCACCTCTTTGACTTTTGATGTAGGTGGGAGCTCTCGCGTCACGTGAGGGTATTGGTGCCTTGAGGTGGATGCATTCTAAGCTAAAAGGAGAAAACATTTGGATGCTTCACTCTCAAGGAGTTTAGGTAGGAGGACCACCGGGTGCTTTGGAGACATGGAGAGTTGCCCCTTCGGTTTTGGTAACAATTCCTTACTCCATTTAATGTTTACATGCTTTTTTTTTATGTTCATCCTTTTATAGCATGTTGTGTTTTGCTTCATTATGCTTGTGCCATGTTCATTAGATTAAGGTTGTACATGTTTAGCTACTTGAGCACCCATGCTTCATTTGGAATCTACATTTAGTGTCTCACCTTGTTTAAACTAACATGTATGCCCTAGATCTAATGCACATGCATATGCATTATGACCATTTGGATGATTATGATTTTTGTTTTGTTGAACCATGCTTTATTGTTTCATGATTAGTATGATACTTGCCATGTTTTAATTATCATGTTTATCTTGTTGGTTTATGATTCCCGTTTCATGCTTCATGATTTGATTACTTGTTTAGATGTGAGTTTTCATTAAAACTAGGATGTATACTTATACATATAGTGGGCCACAAATAAACCTTTATATATGTTTGTGCTTGGATGCCTATTTGTACCCATTAAATGTTCTAGTATAGTCTAGTTTTGATGATTCATGCATTCTAACTTGTATTCCCATTTTGGATATGATTTTATGATCATGTGTTTTAACTTCATGTATATGTCTATCTAGTACAAATTATTGATTATACATATACATCCTTGAGCCACGTGCCTTCATGCATATACTTTGTGGACTCATCATGTTTAGGATATGTATGTAAGCTTTAGTTTGTATAAGACATACATATGCCTTGAAGTATAGATGATTTTTGATGGAAATTTAGATTTTCATGGTTTCATATTTTTAAAGGAATTTCACATGAGCTTTTTCATGTTGATATGTGTCACATAACACTTGTTCACTCACTTTATTAGTTTACTCATGATTTGCTTTCATGAGACTATGATATGGGATTTATGGATTTGAGTGTTTAGTGCCATGTGATTTACATGTGTTTCATGAAAAATAATTTTGTTTTCATTTCCTATTGTTGAAGAATTCCGTACTAGTTTTCAAAATTTTCACAACTAGTTCATGTTCTTCGCATTTGGTAGAGATTTTCAAACAAATTACACTTTCAAATCTATTTTTGAAAACCCCTACCATTAAAGGGTGGTTGGATGGGAGATCATGTTCATGTATGCTTTATAATGAAAATCATTTTTAAACTTGCACATGAATGGGTGGTAGTTGATATGAGTCATACACTTGATCTTATTGTTGTTTCAATTGGTATCATTGAATTCTTTCAATTGGTATCAATCTTGACATCCTTTTGTATACTCATATATATTTTGTTTTATATATGTATGCTTACACTTCATATAGTATCAATTTCAATTGATATCTATTTCTTAAATACATATATAGATGATTTATTTGTGCTTCAAGATATCACAAATTTTGGATATGTTAAGCTTGAGTTTTTCAATTGGTATCCATATACAAGCTTTATCATAATTTTAAGATTGCTAAGCTTGAATTTTTTTTAATGAATATCATGTTTCAATTGATTTAATTTTCAATTGGTATCATATTTCTAGCTTATGCATATGTTTAGTTGGTATTTCATAAAGGGGGAGAAAACTCACATTTCAATTTTTCAATTGGTATTTAGTTTACTATTGGTTTTGTTTCCCACTCCCTAACTTTATAATGAAAAATGATTAAAGAATGATTATTGATTTTTAATTGGTTTCATTTGATTATAAAGATAAATATCTTCAATTGGTATCTAGATGCATTTGTTTACTCAAAATTGGTATCATTGTGTTTTTCAATTGGTATCATGTGTTTTATTTTCAATATGTTTTAATTTCAATTAGTATCATATTTGTTTTAAATGCCCTTCTTACTTTCAATTGGTAATTGGTAGGCATTTCTTAAATGTTTTTATTCTCACTTTCTTTTGGTATCATAATGCACTTCAATGACACATTTTTTAATTGGTATCATTTTTGGTGTCACCCCTTGAAGTAGTTTATTGATTCTTTGTTTCATATATTTAGGGGGAGAAGAATTCATATCTATTTTGTTTTTATCCCTTTGTTGATGATTGACAAAAAGGGGGAGAAGAATTTGGAGTTGATATGCATGAGTTTTCAGTTTTATGATCATTTCATCTCCATTGGTATCAAGAGCATTATGAGTTTTGTTTTTTATTAGTATCAAGAGTTTTGTTTGGTAAGTTATTTGTTTTGTTTTAATTGGAATCAAGAGCATGTTTCATATGCATATTCATTTTGGATGTTAAGTACCTTGTTTAGTATGCATCTTATTGTTTGTTTATTCCTATGCATGAGTTAAGGGGGAGCTTCTTTGAAGCTTTACTTTAATCCATGCATATATAACTCCATGAGTTTTGTCATCATCAAAAAGGGGGAGATTGTTGGCCCAAAGGCCTTCCACTCTAGTTTTGATGATGATTAACTCATGTAGTTATGTGTACTAATAATCTTGTGATTTTAGTTTCAGATCATTAACCAAGATATTAGTTGGTGTTTAGCTTCAACAAGATGATTTGGAAGCTTGCACATGTTGATTCAAGAGCCCGCGCATCAAAGATATATATAACACTTGCTTGGTGAATCACGGTTTGGACCAAGTCAACTTGGAGACGGCGCTCTACAAGAAGACTTAGGTATCCCTAGTTTAGTTTGTGTTTAGAGCCTAATTGTAAAGATTAGAATAGTATGATAATGCTCAAGTTCACAACACACACGTTTCATGTTTTGAATATTGGTTTTTGGTTTTTCGGTTTTAGGTTTAACCGATCTTGGTTTTCATGAATAGATAGATCAAAACAAGTTTACATGGTTTAATGTATATATGATTTGTTCTATATACATGCATGCTTTAATTTCCTAGACAAACTTAGTTTTGACTCTTTTATTCATGTGTTTTATGTTTTGGCATTTCTAATCAAAACATATATCGGGTTTTGGAGTTGAACCAGTTTTAGTTCTACTGATCTGCTTGACACCCTTCTATAGTTATTATCATAACTTTTTATTTTTATATTCAAATAACATGATTTAACTTGCATTTTAAAGACAACTTTCAGATCTAAATTTCTTATTTAATAACCATTTTCAGATTCTAATTTTAAAGTTGTCAAATATTTGGTTGAAATCTGTTCTTGTTCTGAAAACAGGTTACAGTTTCTGTTTTGACACCTGTCAGTGTTTTATTGATAACTTTCGCATCCTAACCGATATTGAGTTGATTTTAGATGCATTAGAAAGATAACTTAAGGATCTACAAATCATTCCTATATACCTTTTTATGAATTCGAACGTTTTAAGCCTGAAAAATGTACTCCAATATGACCTATTCTGTTGACAGCCAGGCTGGGCCGGTCGACAGGTCCGGTCGACCGTGCCTTATGGACGGTCGACCGGCCGGTCGACCGGACGTGCACAAAAACGTGCACGTCGACTATTTCTGTAGACGGTCGACCGTGCCGGTCGACCGACTGAGAGCAGTTGCTCTCTGTTTGTTTCGGTCGACCGGGGCGGTCGACCGGCAGCTGTCAACGGTCAGAATTTGACCATTGCGAGGTCGACCGGCCGGTCGACCGGCAGGGTATTTCTGGCAAAAGTTCTGTCAACGGCTATTTTCTGAAATTGCCTATAAATACCCCATTTGAAAGAGTTTTTCTCCAAGATTTTTTGTGCGAATTTTTCCTGATTCTCTGGTGTTTTCAAAGCAATCAAAAGAAGTTTTTGTGCTTGATTTGAACAATCTATTTTGGTGTTTGATTAGGGTTTGGAAAAATCAAAGAAAGGATGTTTGGGAAAAGCTTGTGATTGAACTACTCTATATTGTTTTCTTGATTTTTCCCAAGGATTTTCTTTGTGATTTCTGATTTCCATTCCTTTGGTTTTCTCCACACTTGAGCAAAAATCTACTATCTATATCTATAGGTTATTTGTGTGGAAGAAGAAATTGTTTGTGGTTATTGTTGTGACCACCAAGTTGTAACCCAATCTTTTCTTAGCTTTGTGCTTTGGGTTGTATCCCTCTAGTTGAGAGGTGATCCTTGTATTAGTTGGTAATTGGGAGTTTGTTATATTGGTTTGGAATTTGCCTCAAGGAGGAGGTTGTGATTGTTGGAGTTTGCCTCAAGGAGGAGGTTGTAAAGAGAGGAGTTGGGTACTCCTTTTAATTGTGATTGCCCCAAATCCTCGGTGGAGGTTCCCTTAGTGGGAGTCCTTAGTGGACAAGCTAGTGGATTGGAAATCCTTCGTGTGTCGAAGGCGGGGATGTAGAGCTGGGTGCTCGAACCTCGGAACATATCTTGTTGTTTGCGCTTGATCCATTGGCTCTCTCTAAACTCTCTCTTTACTTTGTGCCTTGCATCTACTTATATTGCTCATTCATATTTGCTTGGCTTGGTTGTGTGCATCACTTGTTGATAGCACTTGAGTGTGAATTGCATTAGATTTTTAAATTCCACATTTAGTTCATAGATTAGCCATATCACCTATTCACCCCCCCCTCTAGGTGATTTCATAATCCCGTCTCCACCTTATGATTGGATTACACCCTTGGTAATCCTCCCGGTTGTTCAGCTAGTGCATAGACAATCACTTGGCCTACTTCTTGCCATGGTTTGTCGCATCCAGAATGGGCTCAGGACATTGATGGAGAAATTCGGCAGGAGGGTGACCATCACTATGGTGGGTAAAGATGTCGTACATACGCATATCTGATGGCCTGGTTCACACTTCATTACCCGATTTTGATCCAACCAAGAGAAGAGGCACCAGAGGGCATTCACATTGCCCACCTCTGGCATTCCGAGAACTCTCAATGGGAAGGCAAATATTTGGCGGGGGTTTGGAGATTGGTCGAGCTTCAAGATTCGTATAGTCTCTTTTGGTGCTTCCCACATATCCCACGAACCAGATACAATAAGGAATTTCGAGATGCTGGTGATGATCGCTATTCACTTGGAGAGGGTATATTCAAGTAGTTGGTCAGTATCTGGTTGTCCCTTCTAGTATATCGGTGCAGGTCTGGAGCCATATTCCTAGTCGCTTCATCCGACAGTTCAGTTATGACCAACTTTACGTCGATAATCCCAAACCTCGGCTCGAGTACATGGGTAGTCTAATTGATGGGGCCAGGGCTTGGAGACATTTCATCGTCGGGTGTACAGATACCCGATTTTGCATGCCGCATTACTTTTAATCTTCTCACAAGCCTAAGCTTTTGCCAGTGGTACAAAGTGTCCAATGCGTGTACATCTTCATACAAAGTAAATTCTACTGGAATCAAATTGATTGCAACTCGCCTGAGAGGGAAGCTAGAAGAGAAAAAATATGGGAAGCAAGTTCGGATGCCAGGAATAAAAGAGTTCCTGGCGAGGCTGAGAGCGAAACCTCAGTTGCAGCAAGCCCATGCTTGGGTGAAGTGGGTAGTGGACCGGCCAAGAAAGTTGCTGCTACCACTGCCCTTAATGAAGAAGAGGATGAAGAAGAAAAGGAGAATCCTGATACTCATTTCAAGTGAAAGCGTAGGTCGCCTCCTCCAGGTGCTTCCCCTCGGAAGAAGAAAAAGACTGTTAGGCCCTCGAGTCAGCATCATGGAACCCTGCAGATTAAAGAGAAAGAAGCATCGGTGGCCTATAGCCCTCCTCTTGCTCCACCAGTGACTGAGCCAACTATCGGTGAGGTTTCAGGGAAATTTGTACCGGTTGCAGATAATATTACCTCTTTTTATTTTAACACTTATTTTCATGACTGACTCTAAGTCTTGGAGTGCAAATGAAGAGGATGATCAGGCATGGGATGACCTTTTCACAAGTCGTGTAGAAGACGTGAGCGACTATATCAATCCAGATGGCCCCAAGGGAGAGATGCAAGACATCGGGTCTTCTGGCCGCATTGAAGTAACCACTCATAGGGACGAGACTACGAACATGGAAATTCTCGGGACTCCTGATGCCTTGCAGAGAATGTCCCTCTACTGGTTGTTTCTTCTGAACCTCCGGACAAGCCGGCCATTGAAACAATTTTTATAAAAATGCCTGCCTCTAAGGTTCCCCCTCCAATTGAAGCTAACGCAGACAAAAACACACCACCACTGAGAATGTTCTTACTAAAACTACCCAAGGTGAGGCAGCTGGCTCTGAGGTTACTATCACAACCTCAGGTAATGACTGAAATACTTTGAATTCAACATATAATTTCCATATTCATCGCTAACTCTAAAATTTTTGCAGAAGCTCCTACGAAAATTGCTCCTCTAATGATATTAGAACCTGAGGAAGAGGAAGATTTGTTTCCCCGGAGATTGATCCCGTGTTGTTGAGCATAGTACATCAAAGTGTAATTTAGCAACATGCCATATCAGGAGACTTGCCGATGATGACGGTTGAGGCGGAGTTTGCTTCTTCTGTCCAGATGGTACTAGAGAGGGTGAAAGCCAGCTTGAGCCTGAGACTAGGTCATCTTTGATTCTGCTAACTCCTTTGGCTTCCTCATCCACTGACTTGGTGGTTGTCCCTGAGCTAGTTTGTCCAGAAATAACTACTGACTTTATGTTTTCGACGATTACTCCTGTGAATACTCTCTTCCCATTGATTTCTTCAATAGCTATAACTTCAGCCACTCCAGAGTCATCTATAATGGCCTTGCCTCAGTAGAGTTCTCCTTCAGCCATTGCCCCTCCCCATTCAAGGTCGATTTAAAGATGAATTCATTGAAGAGTTCATTGAAGATTTTTACAAAAAATTGAAAAGCTGTCTCTCCATGATTTTCAAAAGTATCTATACTTCTTTTGCCTCTTATAGATGAATATTTTCTCGGGCGAAAGAAAGCATCCAGATGTTGGAGGGGCCAGCGAAGCTGAGTCTTTGGAAGAATTGATCAACAACATTGAAAAGGACATTAGTGAATTGAGTAATCTAAGGGAGCTAGATCTCACTCTAATTGTTAAAACTCAATTGGAACGTCTCTCAGAACAAATGCAAAAAAACTATCTAGAGACGCTCCAAGAGGCAGAGGCACTATCCCAAGAGCTGAATCCTTGGATGCCCGGGAAGCAGAGGTTGCAGAGGCAATGGTGTTCACCAATGAAGCACTTGATACTGTAAAGAACCAGACCAAAAAGGCAAGGCTGAGCCAATGCATCAATCTGAAACCATCCGCCGGAGGAGATGACTACTGAGAGCATTCAGATCCAACACTCAGGTGCGGAGAAGAGGACAATCTTGGAGGAGATTAAGTTCCACTTGGAGAAAATGGCTGCATTCAATCGGGAGGAGCTGAAGCCACAGGTCATGCTGAAAGCCGAGAAAGAAAGAAATAACAAATTGTCAGCTCTTGACGCAAAGATCAAATCTTTTGAGAGATAGTCTTGATTTGTAACACTTTGTATCTTCTTTTTGTGCTCTTTTGTTAATCAATAAAATATGCTTTTTGATTAATGACTTGTCTGGTGTCCTTCTTTTCTTTCTTTGTTCTTTTTAAATTTCCCGTAAAGAAAATTTAATAACTCAGTTCTCAAAAGAACTGAAAATGGAGACATGACTCCATAACTTTTGCTCTCGAAAGAGCGAATAAAATATAACTGATCTAATCAAAGGTTGAAAACATGATAGAATTAGTTAACAAACAGACTACCAAAAGTTAGTTATGATTTTGGTAGGCTGAAACAAAATCCACCGGGGATGAGAAAAGAATAAGTTGAACTTAGTGATCCTATCTGTTCAGAGATGATGAACTAGACATAACAAATTAAGAATCACTAATATAGGAACTTGCTGTTTAGAGGTGACGGACTGGATATAACAGCGGTAAGATAGTCCCTACTGGACCTAAGGTGAGATCTGGAATCTATCAGTTTAGAAGTGACGACCTGGACATAATTGATCAAGAATCACCAGATTCGAAATTTTGTTATTTAGAGGTGAAGTCCGCATTGGACTAGAAGATGAGATTTGGCTATCTATCAGTTCGGAGGTGATTAAGTGGACATAACTGATTGAGAAGCCACCAAGCTCATAATGCTTGCTGTTCAGAGTTGATCGACTAACTTGACAGTAAAAGAAGTCTATAAAGAACTAGAGGATGAAATTTATACATCGATCGGTTCATAGGTGATGAACTAGATATAACCGATTGGAAATTACCGAATTCAGAGCCCTACCGTTCAGAGTTGCTAGACTGGACATGATGGTAAAATAGAAGTCCTTATCGGAATAAAGGATGAGACTTAGCTATCTGTCGGTTCAAAGGTGATTACCTAGACATAACCGATTGAAAAGCCACAAAACTCAGAATTCTGCCATTCAGAAGTGACGATCTGGACATAACGGTAAGAAGAAGTCTGCATTAGAACTGGAGGATGAGATTTGGCTATCTATCAATTCAAAGGTGATTAATTGGACATAACCGAGTAAGAAACCACAAACTCAGAGCCCTTGTTGTTCAGATGTTATTGACTAACTTGACAGAAAAAAAGTCTATAAAGGACCAGAGGATGAAAATTTGGACATCGATCGATTCAGAGGTAACGAACTGGACATAACCGATTGGTAATTATCGAGTTCAGTAGCAAGAATTCTTAATCCTGGGATGGAATGAAGAATTTATGGACTTGGCTGTTTAGTGATCTCTTACAGATATAATAGCTTGAGTAAGGATCTGCTGTTCAGAGGTAAGTATCAACATAATAGCGATTTGAGAGTAAGCCCTTATTAGGCTACAAAGGAGTCCGCTTGGGATTGTGTTGAGTAGAATCCCGTGAGGTTTTTGGTGTTCCTTGGGGATATAGTAGGGAAATTGTCAGAGGTAATCATTAATGTGACAATTGCAAGTCTCACAGGGGAGTAGAGATCCCATGAGGATTTGAGAAAGAAGTTAGCATTCCTTAAGATTCCGTGAGGAATTCTTTAAAGAATTGTTAGAGAT
Organism: Agave tequilana; assembly: GCA_038442645.1. Classification (NCBI taxonomy): domain Eukaryota; kingdom Viridiplantae; phylum Streptophyta; class Magnoliopsida; order Asparagales; family Asparagaceae; genus Agave; species Agave tequilana. The sequence goes on from JAVJIF010003749.1 coordinate 183,848, forward strand.
AATCATTAACGTGACATAGCTGCTCCAAAGAAATTCCGTTGGGAATTTGAAAAGAGTTGTCAGAGATAATCATTAACTTAACAATCAAGCTGGGGAAATAGGAGGCAATATTCCTAAAAGATATCAGAGGTAATCATTAACGTGACAACTTGAGAGTTCATGAAGGACTAAAAGGTCCACTGAAGAGTGAACAAATACTCGAAAAGTCTGTGACATTAGCGAGATTACAAAGGAAAATATTTGTTGGAGAACTCCACCGGGGATAATGAAATGATTATTCCCTTTACGCTTTGAGAGCATGTTATCATAGGTAATATGTTAATATGACGAGCATTTGATTTTGTGATTCACACAATCTGAGTGGTCCTGCCATTCTATGGAGGAGAATGACAAGTGGAGTTCCAATTCGCTGGGGATACGTCAGAATTTTTGTTGTTAGAGGTTTAATGTTAACATGACAGCCTTGATCTATAATTCATTTTGTTAGGGAAATGACTACAGTTTTATGTGGTCCTACCATTTCATGAAAGAGAATTGGTAAAAGATTCTGATGAAATTGACTATTCTCTGCAGATGTAGGAATATTGCTAGCGAATTCTGTCGGGGAATAGGAGAAAGTGCTCCTAAAACTTGTTCGAGAACAGAACAATTCCATTGGGAAAATAGGAGAATAATACTCCTAAAACTCGTCAAAGGTAATCATTAACGTGACGACAAAAAATGAATTCTCACTGGAGGGAATAATCCTTTGTATACTCTGAGGGAATTTCTATAGAGAGATTCCACCTATCCAATAAGGGACTGTTCCTCAACTCTCGATTGATCAATGGTTGCCACACTTTGGAATGAATGTGAAAACACTGAAAAAGTTTTACAAAGATGCGTCTCAAGCCTTCTTCAATGTGTTCAGCTTGATAAGTCATCAGATAAATTCGTTCAGTCAGTTTATCTAAATATCTGAATAAACGGGTTGTGAAGTCGAGCTTCGATTGATCAAAAAGAGGAGGATGCGACTGAAGACATGCCACCATTACATATGAAAAAGTCAGAGATGAAAACTTTAATATGATTTGTTCGCTTAGTGGATCCACCATTCCATAGAAGAAAATTGATAGAGGATTCTAGAGGAATCAAAATGGGATCAGGCCCCTTAAGATTTTTAGAAAATCCTCAGCTATCAACAAATTTGATTTGTCTTTTCCAACTACCGTTTGAGTTGGGGTAGCCATGCTATTCCCCTTAGCATGATAAGTTGTTAAGGACTTTGTATTGGGTTTAGAAGCTAATATTTTCCTCTAACCTTATTCACTGAAGGCTTTAGATCGTAGTATCGTCTGAAGTGGATCTTTCTGTATTCCACTGGTGACCTCTAAAATCTCACTCGGGATTAAAGAGTTAAGAATAAACTTCATGGAGAATTTGTCAAGTAAGTCAAAATTCTTGATGAAGTGTTACCTAATCAAGATTCTGGTTATCTGCCGATCATCAAGTCAAGACATGGAACATGAACTTTGCAGGAAATTTATCGAGTAAGTTGAAATTCCTCTGGAGCTTCACTTTAGTTTGTCATAGTCAAGACTTAGGTTTGCAGCTGATCACCGAATCCAGATGAATGTAGAAACACTGAAAAGGTCTTGCAGAGATGGGTCACGAACCTTCTTTAATGAATTCGGCTCAATCAAGATCATCATGAGGCTTAATTGCGATTCGCTGAATGACCGAGGCGAAGGGATTATTAGAGATATGCCACTATCACATATGAAAAGGTCATCATCTTTTTGAATCGAGAAGAGCCATTAAACCTACTGTTTAAGCATGTTCGACCTCAAAGTATGACTTACTCTTCTAGATGAGAAGAGTGACAAGGCTAAAATAGAAAATTTTGTCTTTGTCTTCAGTGTTAACATTGTGTATTTCAATATCTTCTGATATTCAATCAGCCAGACTACTAGAAGAAGCAGAGATCAAACCGATTCCGCTTATGGAAAGAGATTTCTTGAGGGAGACGAAATAGTCAGACAAATATATCTTAATGACCAGTGGTTTAATGTTAATGTGGTCATGTACAATACTTTTTTGATTAGAGGTATGGTGTTAACATGATCAGGGAAAATAGTTCTTCAGGAATTTGCCATTAATCGGCATCAAGAGTGTGTCGCCATTTGAATTTGCTAGGCGGTAACTAAACTGTCTCTACCATGAAGGGTCCTTCCAACTTGGTTTGAATTTGCCATTGGTCTTATGTGTCATGACCATAGGTCACCTGACAGCTAAGACCAAATCTCCTTTCTGCAATATCCTCTCTGACCTTGTTATTGAAGGATTTTAAGATTCGGGCTTGATACGGCTTGATGTGTTGTTGAGCTTATAGTCGCTTCTCATCTATCGCTTCTAGCTCTTAGAGACGTAGTCGATAATTATCTTCTTCTGTCTTCTTGGTTGCCAGAGCATCACGAAGTGATGACATTTGTATCTCTAAAGGTATGACTGCTTCACACCCGTAAACTAGAGAAAAAGGTGTATTGCCTATAGAAGTTTGGTCCATCATTTGGTCGGCCTAAAGATATTCGCTAAGCTTCTCATTCTAGTCTCGTTTGCTAGAGGAAATAAACTTTTTAAGGAGCTTGATGATTGTCTTATTGAACGCTTCTACTAAGTTGTTGGCGGTAGGGTTTTAAGCAGTTGAAATCACATTTTGAATCCGATACTTGTCGCAAAAATGATAGAACATTTGGCTTACAAATTAGGGACCATTGTTGTGGATGATCCGCATGGGGACACCAAATCGGTGGACGACATCGTGTTTGATGAAGTTGACCATATTAGTGGTTTTAACTTCAAAGAGTGGTATAGTTTTCGCCCACTTTGATAAGTAATCAGTTATCACAAGGATGAACCAATGACCTTTCACCGATCGAGGACTGATAGGTCTTAGAACATCGATTCCCCATGCTTTGAATGTCCATGAAACGACTATGGGGTGGAGTAGCTCCGGGGGTTGGATTTGACAGGCCTTATATCCTCTTGCGTATTCAACTGCATCAAAGATCATGGTTGGCCAATAATAGCTAAGTCGGTGAAGTCGGTCCTTGAACTTCGGACCTGGTTGATGAGCACCACATATACCATCATGGGCCTCTTTAAGGTCTTCTCATGCCTCTAAATTGGATTGGCAGCAAACAAGTATACTGTCATATGAACAGCAATATAGTATCATTATCACTGTATCATAGTAGAAACGAGGAGATCTTTGTCGATTAAAAGCTGCTTCTTTGGGATTATCAAGCAGTATTCCATGCACGGCATAGTCGATAGTTGGGAATCATCAGTCTCTTGGTTCAAAATTTGTCAAAATTGTATGAACTTCGCTAACCTCTAAACCGTTCTTTAGACAAAAGAGATAATAGTGGCCACCGGCAGACAATAACTGATATCAGCTGGCAAGGCCAATGTAGCCACGAGCACAATTAGAGCATTTGCCTTTGTATTTTAGAGGCAAGAAACATGGCTAATGCAGAAACCATCAAATGAGTTGGCCAATTTAATGGCTGCATACAGATAAAGTATCAGGCCTTCAGACGAACCTCATACTCTCCTTTAATTTGGTTGACAATGAATTTGGAATCATTATAGGCTTCAAGGTATTATACCCCCATTTGTTGAGCGAGCTGAGAATAATGAGAAAAGTATTATCCTCAGCTACGTTGTTGGAACAAGATTTTGTCAATGAGAATGCACGAGAAAGAACATGATTCTCTAGTGAGACAAATATCACCCCGACTCTAGCAATTATCTTGCCTTTAAGGCCTGTTCTTGATGCACTGTCAAAGAACATCTGCAATACATCATATCCTTAGGTCATATGGGCTTCGATAATCTCATCTGGAATGTCTATGTGTAGCTTTGAAGTTTTCAAGAATGGATGGGCTGAAAGAAAATCTGCGAGAGCTTGACCTTTGTTTACCTTTTTGGGGATAAAAGTCATGTCACATTGAGACAGCAGAATGGCCCAATTAGTCAGTCTAGAGTTCAAGAACCCTGGCTCGTTATGAGAATGCGCAGGGGGTTGAGTGTTAAAATTACATGTATGGTTTAGCCAGCCAAGTAATGTCGAGTCTTTTGGGCAGCGAAGACAAGAGCTAGACACTCCTTGTCGACAGGTTTGTATCGAGATTCGACTCCAATCAAAGTTCTACTCAGGTAGTAAGTGGCCTGCTTGAAGCCTTCATCATTCTTCTGTGCGAGCAGAGTGCCTAAAGAATGGTCCATATCTCGCACATAGAGAAAGAATGAATTTTCTTAAATGGGAGCTACTAGGACTGAAGGTTGGTAATGTATTTCTTGACATCGTCGAAAGCCTTTTGGCAAGCCTCATCCCATACGAAGGAGACACCTTTCTTCATTAACTGTATGAATGGTTGGGAACAACCTGAAAGATTTGCAATTAATCTTTGGCTGTAATCAAGTCTGCCTTGTAGACCTCTGAGCTCTTTGAGGGTTCTCGGAGGTTACATGCTCTGAATGGCTTTGATTTTGTCAGGGTCAAGGTGAATTCCTTTGGATGTGACAATAAATCCAAGGAATTTACCACTCAATACTCCCAAAAATGACTTGGTTGGGTTCATCTCTTGCTGATGAGTCCGCATGATGTCAAACACAGGTCTCAGGTCATTGAGGTGGTTGCTTTTGTTGTGACTTTTTGACTACAATATCGTTAACATAGCACTTCACCATTTTTCATAGATGATCATGAAAAATTATGCTCATGGCACGTTGTAAGTTGCACCCACATTCTTCAATCCGAATAGCATCACTATGTAATAGTATACTCCCAATGGCATTCCGAATGATGTATGCTTTTCATTATCAAGGTGCATCTTGATTTGATTATACCCTGATAAGCCATTCATAAAGGACATCCTTTTGAAGCCACACGTATTGTCAATCATGACATCAGTGATGGGAAAAGAAAATTCATCCTTAGGACAGGCTATGTTGAGATCACAGAAATCAATGTAAATCCTTACCTTTCCATTTATCTTAAGTACAACCACAATATTAGCAACCCAGTTTGGGTGCTGCTCTTCTCAAATGAAGCCACATTCGATGAGTTTATGAACTTCAGCTTTGATTGTTTTCATGATGTCAGGTCAAAACCGTCGTTGCTGTTGCTTAACCGGCTTAGCATATGGTTTGATGTTGAGATGATGCCTGGCCACCTGAGGATCGAGACAACACATGTCTTCATGGCTCCATGCAAAGACATCTATATACTCCCGTATGAGAGATATGAGATTGATTGCACACATTTATTGCATTATTCTTTATTACATTTTCACATTTATCATGTAATAAATCTGCTAAATTCCTTGTCTTAAATGTCTATTTTGCAGAAGATAATCATGGGGAGGATAAAATCAAATAAATATCAGTTAAATTCAGATTTAACTAGGTCTATTTAGTTAGAGGAGGATGATCTCAGATCCAGATAGTTAAATTCAGTTTTTGGTGAAACAAGTAGTTAAAGCTAAAGATCAACCGAGGATAACGTCAAATACAGAGTCTAAATCCAAAAGGATAAATGGATAGAGAGAAAATTAACGGATGAGATGAAGTAATTTTGACTCAGATTCTGACTGAATACATTTTAGTATTTGAATCATAACTTTTGTTACTGAAACTCAAATCTGATGATTCAAGATGATCTAGAAAGCAAACTTAAAGGGCTACAACTCTTAAGTTGATCAATATTTCTAATTCATTCATTTGGTAAGTTATATTCAGTAATCAATATGCCAACAAGCTGTAGATCAGAACTGAATATCCACATCAAATCAAGTTTAGAGATAAGGGTATAACTTAAATTCAAAAATATCTAGCTTCCCCTAACTTCATACTCCTCTAAACTCTGCATTTCTTTAATAAATACTTGAAATCTCAAAGGCAAGGGAACGATCAAGCAAAGAGTAAAATTTAGGCTAATTTGTAGTTTGTAACTTAGGTTTTTTATTTTCTTTCATTTAATTTTTATTTTCTTTATGTAACTGAGAGGAGAGGATACTTTCATGGAGGAATGAGAGAAGCTTGTACTGAAGGTGACACTGCTGTAAGTGATCTTTTCTTCCATTGTTATTTGAACCAAATCAAAGTTTTTTCTTCTTTACTCTTGTTTTCGTTTGCTTCCCTCTTCTGTATTTGTGGATCCAAATGAATTTGATAGCCTTGAAGTTGCCTTGTCCTTGGAAGGTGGCTTATGGTGATGGATATCTATTTCTATGATAATGTAGCTTGCCCCTTCATTTCATAGTGTAAATCGGGAATGGGGGAAGATCCTATTTGTCATACTTCGCTCGCCTTCAAACAAAAGTACATCGTCGATACAGGTCAAAGGTAAGCAGGCGCCAAAGAGGTAAGTAAATTTTTTTTAGTTTTTAGTTTTCTTTCTTTTAATTTTTTAGTGCAAATCATCAACACTACAATCTTCCAACTCTTTTATCACTCTTTACAATTTCTTTGTAAATATTCATTTTCTATTTTTTCTACCTTCTCAATCTACCACTTTCTTCCTAACTCAACTTAAAGTCATTTTTCTTTTATTTTTAAGAACTAAAAGAAGATTTTTAACTATTCTTTGTAACCTAAAAAAGAACTTACTAAAAAGCTTTCATCGCTAGTCCCTCCTTGTGGATCACGACCTGCATAGCCACTTACTATTGCGGTAGTATTGAGTACTTGCACTCTTTATTCTAAGTTCTCAAATTCTGTATTTCTATGTGCAGGTACAACTCAATCAAATTTTAGCGCCGTTTCCGGGGAGGGACTGTAAGTTATTCTCTTTTTTAGATTTAAATTTTTTGGTTAACTTTCTTCATTGTTCTTAGTGTACAGTTTGACAAAAGGAATTTTTGCTGCAGCGGACATATAATGGCCCTGGACTCTGCTCAAGAAAGTAGAGCCCAGAAGCCCTCAGATTTGCTACATTCCTATGATAATCTGAGTGAACTACTAACCTATTTTTTTTTGCAGATTGGCTGAATTGCAAAGTTTAATATCTATAGCTAATTATTTTCTTGTTTGACTCATTGTATATCTATTTCCAGCACAACAGTAAAAGGTTGATTGTAAATGCTAAAAATAATTTAGACTTTACATTTAGGCACGTGTCTATTTCATTACATTTTCTATTTACTGTTGAAGAGAGCTGGAGCCAAGGTATGTGTGCATAGCATTTAGTATAAGGTTCATTCTTGTATGAAATATTACTTGAGTGTTACTTTTTCTATATACTTGTACATTGCACTAAATTGATTTAAGGGCTTATCCTATAAACGAGATAAGGTGGGAAAGTCATTACCCTCCCTTAGGCACAAACAATCTCCTCACTCACTAACTCAAGCCTAGCTAAAACTGAGTAGACGTTGGCCCTAGGGACATCTCAGACTCAAATAGGAGACTGACCTAAGGGGGAAGTTGATTTGAATTTGACTCTTACCAAATCGGTGACTAAGGTTGGGGATTGAGGGGTGAAACCCTGAAGGTTGGTGGTTTGGCTTAATTAGGCCCGTCGCTTTTGCGCGGATACCTCCCACCAATCTTGACCCTACCTGACTGATTAACTTATGGTCAGATTCAGCAATATATCCCCCGTAGACAGTCTAACCAGTTAGGAGTCGTCTAGGTCTAAGGTTTACCCTAACTTGGGTTAGATTTTTTCTTTTTATTTGTTTGCTTATTTGTTTATTTTTCTTTGTTTGTGTTTGACATTTCTTGTGTGAATGGCCTATAATGATAATTTTTCTAATTTTAATGGTAATCCATATTACACCCCGACCTCTTTTTCAGATATTACCAACCCGGCATATCTAACTTTAACCAACCTAGTGTGCCAGATTGGTCTTATCCGAATCAATATAACCCATGTCCCAATCTTATGACCACAATTTCCAAAATAATTTCAACTCTTCACAGAGACAATGGGGATTCATCTCCCTCGAGTCCAATTTTCAACCAACTTGTCCTCCTTATCCACCTTGTCCACAATATTTCTAAGATTCATACTCAATTCTACCAGTTCAAAATAGAAAATCATCAATCTTGAAAATGAGTATGCGTGAGTCCAAGTAACAATTACAAAATCTGACGGACTCATAATTTCACCACAAACTCCAAAACAAAACTTCATCTTTTCAAATTCAATCGCAACAAAATGATGAACCAATCGACCAAGAAAAGATATTAGAAGCCATGACTCAGGCTCATATCGCTCGTAATCATGACATAGATCTAATGGTCCAAACTCTCCATTCTCACCATTTGACCATTTCTAATATCGTTAACCATTCTGTTAGAGCCGAAGAATCATGTTGTTTTGAAAAACAAGATTCCATTTCAGCACACCCATTTGAACTTGCCCAAACTCCAAATTTTGAAAATGGCATTGACAGTTTGGCAAGTTATCCCTTTCCAGAAATTAAACTTGAGAATGAATATAATCCTGAACCCTAACTTGGTGATTCAACTCTACTTTCTGATTCAATAATGACTCTGGTGTTTTTACCTGATTTTAATCTTTTTCCTGAGTCAACAGTGGATCCTGTGCCAATTCATCATGAAATTGAATCGCCCATCTTTTATGATCATCATATTAAACTTGACCAATTTCATACTGTTGAAAGTCCATTGACAAATTAGCAAGTTCTCATTTTTATGAAATTGAACTCAATGAGAAATGTGACCTAGATTCTCAAATTTGTGATCCCGTTCAAATTCCTGAATCAATATTGACTCCCTTTTTGTTACCCAACTTGAATAATATTTTAGAGTCAGTTTTGATTCCCACACCTGTCATTCTTGAACTTGAATCACCAATATTAAGTCACATTCCGTTGTTGGAAAATGAATGTGGACTTGAGTTTCAACTTCTTGACTTGGACCCACTTCCTGAACTAATCTCGACTCCTGAACCTTTACTTGACTTAAGTCACTTTTTTGAGTCGTTATTAGTTCTCGTACTTCCTAAGTCCAGGCCAATCATTCCATCTTTCCACACTCCATTTTGGGACAAGGGTGTTGAAAAAATTGACTGCGAAATTATTTGTGAAATTTGAAAATTAGATGGGGTAAAATTCTTAATAAAAATCATTCATATATACATCATTTTGGTGGGTTATATTAGAGAGGTTTCTGGTGGGTTCCTTCGAACTCCACACAAATTCAATTGGGCCACATTTCATGGACCAATCAGACCACCACCGGAACTATCACCTTAAGGTAATATTTTCCTTCCCTTTCTTCTTTTTCATGCATCTATGCATTAATTCATACATTAAGGACAATGCATGAGATAGGTGTGGGGGAGGGTTCTAACATAACTTAGGTTTTCCTTTTTAATAAAAGAAAAGAAAAAAATTAACATTTTCTTTACTTTTAAAAACTTTTTGAAAATAGAAATAATATTTTGACATATTTTTTGTAAGAAATTAAGTCAATTTAAAGTAAAAGGAAAATCAAAATTAGGATTTCTTATATTTGGTTGAAATAAGATTATTTGTTTGATTTCTATGATTAGGAAGAAAATTTATGAAAGTAATTTAGTCTTGATTTTTACCTTGATGAAATATGCATGCTTCATACACTTACACACTTAGGATTCAAAAATAAAGATTCTTATGCCTTATTTAAAAAAGAAAAGAAAAGAAAAAGAAAATTATATATATATATATATAAATCCTCTGATTATTTGTACCTCATAAAGCATAAGTATTTGCGCCTAAAGGAGGCTCATATAATAAAATCCTTAGTTTTGTGACCTTATTTGCTCGAGTCCTTAAATCCTTGAGGTGTATTCTCACCCGGTGCCATAAGACTATTTAGTTTGGGAGTCACCGATTAAAGGCTCGTTACGTGGGCAGATTAGAAAGCCTAATAAAACTAAAGAATAATACCATCAAAAATAAAATAAAATATATATATATATATATAAATAGGGCATAAGAGTTAGAGTTAAAGAACCCTTCAAAACTTCACGGTCACGAATGTGCATATGACTTAGGGTAAAGTAATAGACTAGATGAGAAGTACAATTTGACTCCTTACTTTGATTGATAACAAATTTTTGAATAGACTAAGTTTAGGAATGAAAAATTAGGTTTTCCTATAACTTATAGATTACTTAAATCTTACAATAATATTTCAAATATTTTTTCTTTCAAAATGTGTTTTCAAAATACTAATATTTTTCTCTTTCTTTATGGATTTTGTGGGCGCAATCCGCTAAAAACCCTCACGAGACAAAACTCGTCCTCTAGGGAGAACCTAGAGATTTAACGGCTTGTTGCACATGCTCAGTGCAATCGCGTGACCCACGAAAGTGGTCTAATAATTTTTGGTTTAGTTTTATTGTTTTGCTCGAGGACAAGCAAAAGATAGGTGTGGGGGTGTGATTGCACACATTTATTGCATTATTCTTTATTACATTTTCATATTTATCATGTAATAAATCTGCTAAATTCTTTATCTTAAATGTCTATTTTACATAAGATAATCATGGGGAGAACGAGGATAAAATCAAATAAATATCAATTAAATTCAGATTTAACTATATCTATTTGGTTAGAGGAGGATGATCTCAAATCCAATTAGTTAAATTCAGTTTTTGATGAATCAAGTAGTTAAAGCTAAAGATTAACCGAGGATAACATCAAATACAGAGTCCAAATCTAAAGGGATAAATGGATAGAGAGAAGATCAACGGATGAGATGAAGTAATTTTGATTGGATATATTTTAGTATTTGAATCATAACTTTCATTACTGAAACTTAAATCTGATGATTCAAGATGATTCAGAAAGCAGACTTAAAAGGCTACAACTCATAAGTTGATTACTATTTCTAATTCTGTCATTTGATAAGTTATATTCAGTAATCAATACACCAACAAGCTGCAGATCAAAACTAAATATCTACATCAAATCAAGTTTAGAGATAAGGGGAGGATTCAAATTAAGAAATATCCAGCTTCTCTATCTTCGTACTCCTCTAACCTCTGCGTTTCTTTTATAAATACTTACAATCTCAAAGGCAAGGGAACGACCAAGCAAAGAGTAGAATTTAGGCTAATTTATAGTATGTAGCTTAGGTTTTTTTTATTTTATTTCATGTAATTTTTATTTTCTTTATGTAACTGAGAGGAGAGGATACTTTCATGGAGGAATGAGAGTAAGCTTGTACTGAAAGTGACACCGGTGTAAGTGATCTTTTCTTCCAATACTATTTGAATCAAATCGAAGTTTCTTTTTCTTCTTTACTCTTGTTTTCGTTTGCTTCCCTCTTCTGTGTTTGTGGATGCAAATGAAATCGATGGCCTCGAAGTTACCTTGCCCTTGCAAGTGCGGTTAATGGCTTATGGTGATGGATATCCATTTCTATGTAGTGTAGCTTGCTCCTTTATTTCATAGTATAAATCGGGAATAGGGAAGATCCTATTTGTCATACTTCGCTCGCCTTCAAACAAAGGTAGATCGTTGATACGGGTCAAAGGTAAGCAGGCGCTGAAGAGGTAAGTAAATTTTTTTAGGTTTTAGTTTTCTTTCTTTTAATTCTTTAGTGTAAATCACTAACACCACAATCTTCCAACTCTTTTATCACTCTTTTCAATTTCTTTGTAAATATTCATTTTCTATTTTCTCCACCTTCTCAATCTACCACTTTCTTCCTAACTTAACTTAAACTCATTTTTCTTTTCTTTTTAAGAAATAAAAGAAGATCTTTAACTATTCTTTGTAACCTAAAAGAGAACTTACTAAAAAGCTTTCATCGCTAGTCCCTCCTTGTGGATCACGACCCGCATAGCCACTTGCTATTGTGGTAGTACTGAGTACTTGCACTGTTTATTCTAAATTCTAAAATTATGTATTTCTGTGTGCAGGTACAACTCAATCAGAGGTCTTACATTTCTGTTGACGATAGGATTTCACTTATAGAGATGAGCTTTGACGAAGAGCTGTTTGAAGACCACCCTGACACTAATATCAGAGTCCCAACTAGACAAATTTGAAGATTGTGATGGTATGGATTCTTCAGACTCTGTTTCAGACTAGGGGGACGGAGTGACATATCCTAACTTCCTGTGTGTGCTGTCGTAATAGTTGGTAGATTTTTCTTTAGGCACTAAAGGTTGTAAAGGAATGTGCCGCCTTTTACCAAAATTCAAGTCGTCTCCACGATTCAAGCTGTACCCCATTCTTCTCATCATACGGTATGCTGACCATACGTAATGGAAGAATTATGGGGGTTCTAAGTCCTCCTCTGATTCTTTGGATGTCGTGACCAAATCTAGCCTCTGCCAAATACAATTGGAGATTGGTACCTTTTAGAAGGAGGGACAATGAAGACAGACCCTTCATTTTCCTCTATGTGCATGCATGCCATTTTTGAGATGGGCAGAGGCGTGTGCAAGGAACTATATGTCAACAGATTTAAATATATCCTCAAGACATAAACAATAATTAAAAGTGACATTTTCATTAAAGACCAACTCGCCCCATTTTCGTGGGCTTATTACAATCAGAATCATCAAGATACACTATAATTGGTTCTATGATGAAAGTACTCGACGCATCTTCTTTAGATTCTGAGTTTACCTTATTGCCACTGTCGATGTCATCGGGCAATGGTTTCTTCACTGGTTTGTTATTCTCCTGATAGAGTAGGGAGTCAGTGAAGTAGTTCTCCACTCTTTTGAACGGTTGCATCTCAATGAACATTGTTCAAGCCATATCATCATCATGTACATATTTGAAGCACCAGTGCAAAGTGGAGGGGATGATCCAATTGGCATGGATCCATAGTCCTCTGAGCAAGAGATTGTAAGATGTGTCAGTATCAATAATGTAACACATTACTTCTGATTTCAAGTCTTTAATTTGGCATTAGAGACGACTCCTTAGACTAAAAATGTCGAACATTGCATGGTTGAGGGATGTTGGGAAATGAATTGGGAATAAGAAAGTGCATAAATCAAATACACAATCAAAGACACCAAAATTTTACGTGAAAACCCCAAATCAAAAAGAGCCATGGAGCCGCACGCAAACTCACTATATTATCAGAGAGATTATAGGAAAAGAAGAGAACCTCACAGTCACTTTGTATTTACAATGGCATACACACGCTTTTCTCTACCTCTAACCGACGGGGCATCTCTTTTTATAAACAAAACTAGTGTTACAAGTTATGAAATTACCAATCCGCCCTTGACATATTCTCCAAGTTTCATGGGTTATGAAGCTTTGATACTGGACCACTATCCCGTTATGCATCTCTGAGATGCTACTCTGCACTGTCGCTTTAGAGTGCTCCTCCTCTTAGATGCTTTGGAGAGCTCCTCTGGAGTGATGCTGTGGGTTGCTCCTTCGAAAGTGATACCAAGCTGCTACTTCGGAGTGGGACTCCAACCTTGCCGTCAACCTGAAACTCTGAACTTGTCCAACCTTTTTACTAGATGCTTAGACCTCACACTTGGATCTACAAGAGGGACTTCTCAAAGTAATTTTGGTTAAGAGCTTCATCTCCGAGCCCCCGAGAGGGGCTCCCTGTCCCCTTCCAACCCCCATATTGATATGACCGAGCAGGTCGATCAGAATAATAACTCTGTGTAGGGCAACAAATCATCAACGCATTAATTAGGATCTATAACTTAACAATCTCCCACTTGGAGACTGATTATTAATACAGTAATATCACTCCACGTCTCTCTCATCTCCACCAACTCCCAACTCATAGTGAACTTGATGCGACTCATTCCTGGATCCTCAGCTTTGTAGACCCACATGTTGGACTAAAGGCCCATCACTCTAGTTTTGATGATGATTAACTCATGTAGTTATAGTACTAATGATTTTGCATGTTTAATTTTAAAATTTAATCAAAATATTAGTTCAAGTGTTTAGCTTCAATAAAAGACTCAATGTTATGTTTTAAAGCTAACAAGTGTTGATTCAAGAGCTCAAACAACAAAGATTATATCAAATACTCAAGGAGCCAAGCTAATTAAATCTAGCTTGGATCAAGTCAACATTAAAAAAAGATTAAGAAGAAGACTTGAGCTCATATGTTTGTAAGAGATTGAGGTTTTACCTGCCTACAAAAATATAGAATTTCAGAACATAGGATAAAGAATGCAAGTACTCAATACTACCGCAATAGCAAGTGGTATGCGGGTCATGATCCACAAGGAGGGACTAGCGATGGAAGCTTTTTTAGCAGGCTCTCTTTTAGGTTACAAAGAATGATTAAAGATCTTCTTTTAGTTCTTAAAAGGAAAATGAAAAAGAGTTATAGTTAAGTTAGGAAGAAAGTGATAGATAGAGAAGGTGGAGAAAATGAAAGTGGATATGTACAAAGAAATTGAAAAAGAGTGAAAGAAATTCGAAAGTTTGTGATGTTGGTAATTTACACTAAAATTAAAAGAAAGAAAACTAAAAATTAAAAAACATACTTACCTCTTTGGCGCTTGCTTACCTTTGACCTGTATCGACGATGTACCTTTTATTTGAAGGTGAGTGAAGCATGGCAGATGAGATCTTCCCCATTCCCGATGTACAATATGAAATGAAGGGGGAACCTACACTATCATAGAAATGGATATCCATCACCATAAGCCATCAACGACACTTGCAAAGACAAGGCAACTTCGAGGCTTTCGGTTTCATTTGGATCCACAAACACAGAAGAGGAAAGTGAAAAAAACAAGAATAGAAAAGAAAAGAAAACTTCGATTCGATTCAAATAACAATGAAAGAAAAGATCACTTACACTGGTGTAACCTTTAGTACGAGCTTTCTGTTATTCCTCCATGAAACTCTCCTTTCCTCTCAATTACATAAATAAAATAAAATTTACATAAAAGAAAATAAAAAACCTAAGTTACAAACTACAAATTAGCCTAAGTTCTACTCCCTGCTTGGTTGTCCCCGTGGTCTCCGGAAAACCCTATATTTATAGGCAAAACCCAACGGGGAGAGAAGTAAGAAGATAGGGGGAGCAAACGCTCCCCCTAACTCTCTAACAAAGCCATGGAAACGCGGCTATGGCCACGTTTCCACGGCCTGTCACGCATCCTGATTTTGATGATTTTGCTTTATTTGGTTCTGGATTTCCTATTGCAGCTCCTGGATTTGATGAAACGGTGTTTGATCTTGGGCTTAACCGATTAATTTAAAGAGATATATTTTTAACTGATTTTCAATTGATCTGACCGACCTGATCTACCCTGATTTACTGACTTGGAATTAATTCTGATTTAAATCAGAATTTGACGGGCTTTTGGGCTCGTTTCTCTTCCCTCTCCTTTAGTAATAGGCCTACAAATAAATTAAACAATAATTAGGAAAAAATAGAGTTTATTCTATAATAAGTATGAGAATATGATAATGAATGTGCAATATTAGCGATCGATACCTATCTTTTGCTCGTCCTCGAGCAAAAAAACTAAACAAAAAATTATTTAGATCACTTTCGCAGGTCACACGATTGCACTGAGCATGTGCAACAAGCCGTTAAACCTCTAGGTTTTTCCTAGAGGACGAGTTTTATCTAGTGAGAGTTTTTAGCGGATTACACCCACAAAAATCCGTAAAGAAAGAGAAAAATGTTAGTATTTTGAAAACACATTTTGAAAGAAAAATATTTGAAATATTATTGTAAGATTTAAGTAATCTATAAGTTATAGGAAAATAGAATTTTTCATTCCTAAACTTAGTCTCTATTCAAAAATTTGTTATCAATCAAAGTAAGGAGTCAAATTGTACCTCTCATCTAATCTATTACTTTACTCTAAGTCATATGCACCTTTGTGACCGTGAAATTTTGACTAAGGGTTCTTTAACTCTAACGCTTATACCTTATTTATTTATTTATTTATTTTTTGTGGTACTATTCCTTAGTTCATTAGGCTTTTTAATTTGCCCATGTAACGAGCCTCTAATAGATGACTCTCAAACCAAACGGTCTTAGGGCACCGGGTGAGAAAACACCCCAAGGACTTAAGGACTCAAGCAAACAAGGCCTCAAAAATAAGGATTTTATTATATGAACAGCTTTTAGGCGTGAATACTTATGCTTTATTAGGCATAAATACCAGCTTAATCAGAGAATTTATATATATATATATATATATATATATATATATTTCTCAAACTTATCTAATCATCTTTCATATAAATACCAAAGCTTGCATAGGCCAAAGCACCTAGCTAATCAATAATTAGATTTGTTTATCTTTCATATATATATATATTTAAAGGCATAAGAATCTTTATTTTTGAACATTAAGTGTGTAAGTGTATGAAGTGTGCATATTTTATCAAGGTAAAGATCAAGACCAAATTAATTTGACAAATTATCTTCCTAATCCTAAAATCAAACAAATAATCTTATTTTGATCAAGTATAAGAAATCCTAATTTTGATTTTCTTATTCCTTAAAATTGACTTAATTTCTTAAAAAAACATATGTCAAAATATTATTTCTATTTTCAAAAAGTTTTTAAAAGTAAAGAAAATGTTAATTTTTTCCTTTTCTTAATAAAAAGAAAAACCTAAGTTATGTTAGACCCTCCTCCGCACCTATCTCATGCATTGTTCTCAATGTATGAATTAATGCATAGATGCATGAAAAAGATTAAAGGGAAGGAAAATATTACTTTAAGGTGGTAGTTCCGGTGGTGGTCTGATTGGTCCACGAAATGAGCCCTATCGAATTTTCGTGGAGTTCGGAGGAACCCACCAGAAATCTCTCTAATATAACCCACTAAAATGATGTATACATGAATGATTTTTATTAAATATTTTACCCCATCTAATTTTCAAATTTCATAATTAATTTCAGAGTCAATTTTATTAACACCCTTGTCCCAAAATGGAGTGTAAAAGGATGGAACGATTGACTTGGACTTAGGAAGTACAGGAACTAATACCAACTTAGAAAAGTGACTTAAGTCAAGAAAAGATTCAGGTGTCGAGATTGGTTCAGGAAGTGGGTCCAAATCAAGAAGTTGAAACTCAAATCCACATTCATTTTCCCATAATAGAATGTGACTTAATATTGGTGATTCAAATTAAAGAATGACAGGTGTGGGAATCAAAACTGACTCTAAAATATTACTCAAGTTGGGTAACAAAACAGGAGTCAATATTGATTCGGGAATTTGAACTGGATCACAAATTTGAAAATTTAGGTCACATTTCTCATTGAGTTCAATTTCATAAAAATGAAAACTTGCCAATTTGTCAATGAGACTTTCAAAAATATGAAATTGGTCAAGTTTAATATGATGATCATAAAAGATTGGCAATTCAATTTCATGATGAATTGGTACATGATCCAATGTTGACTCAGGAAAAAGATCGAAATCAGGTGAAGACACCGGATCATTATTGAATCAGGAAGTAGAATTGAATCACCTAGTTGAGGTTCAGGATCATATTCATTCTCAAGTTTAATTTCAGAAAAGGATAACTTGCCAAACTGTCAATGTCATTTTCAAAATTTGGAGTTTAGGCAAGTTCAAATGGGTGTGCTGAAATAGAATCTTGTTTTTCAAAATAACATGAATCTTCGGCTCTAATAGAATGGTTAGTGACATCAGAAATGATCAAACGGTGAGAATGGAGAGTTTGGACCATTAGATCTATGTCATGATTACGAGCGATTTGAGCCTGTGTCATGGCTTCAAGCATCTTTTCATAGTCGATTGGTTCATCGTTTTGTTGCGAGTAGACTTGAAAAGAAGAAGTTTTGTTTTGGAATTTGTGGTGAAATTTTGAGTCCGTCAGATTTTGTGATTGTTGCTTGGACTCACGCATACTCATTTTCAAGATTGATGGTTTTTTATTTTGAACTGGTGGAACTGAGTATGAATCTTGAAAATATTGTGGATAAGGTGGATAAAAGGATAAGTTGGTTGAAAATTAGGCTCGGGGGAGGTGAATCCCCATTGACTCTGTGAAGAGTTGAAATTATTTTGAAAATTATGATCATAAGATTGGGGGCATGGGTTATATTGATTTGGATAAGACCAATCCGGCACACTAGGTTAGTTTAAGTTATGATATGCCGGATTGGTAATATCCGAAAAAGAGGTTGGGGTGTAATATATATTACTTTTAAAATTAGAAAAATTATTATTATAAGCCATATCACACAATAAATGTCAAACACAAACAAAGAAAAAACAAACAAATAAGCAAATAAATAAAAAGAAAAAAATCTAACCTAAGTTGGGGTAAACCTTAGACCTAGACGACTCCTAACTGGTTAGACTGTCTACGGGGGGTATATTGCCGAATCTGACCACAAGTTAATGTTGGCCCAGAGGCCCTTCACTCTAGTTTTGATGATGATTAACTCATGGAGTTATAGTTCACTAATAATCTTGTGATTGTTAGTTTCAGATATTTAATCAAGATATTAGTAGGTGATTAGCTTCAACAAAGGTGTTTTGGAGCTATCATATGTTGATTCAAGAGCTCGAGCGTCAAGATCGCATCTAACACTCAGTTGGAGTCAAGTTCGTTGGATCGGTTTTGGATCGAGTCGACTTGGAGAAGGAGTTCTACAAGAAGACCTCGGTTTATTTAGTTTTAGTTTGTGTTTAGATCATTGTAAAGATTAGATAGTATTGATATGCTCAAGTTCACAATACACACACAGTTTTTAAGTTTATTGGTCTTTGGTTTTCGGTTTAACCAATAATGGATTTCATGTCAAAAACATAGATATAAATCTTTATATGTATATTGGATTCTATCCATATACAATATGCTTCAAAGTTGTTTCAGTATCATGTTTTTGTATTAACATGTGCTTTGGAGAAAACGGTTTTCAATTTCAAAAATTCAAGTTTTGAAAAATACGGATTTTGGTTTAAGGCAAAATTTCAAGAACACAAAAATGGCTCAAATTGTTTATAATATGTGTTGAATTTTTGCCAAAAATTTTGTATTTTAAAGCTCTAATAAGAACCTATTTTTGTGAAATTTATGTGATTTTATGGGATTTAATCAAAGGTAAAAAGACAAGTTTTTAAATCCTAAAACTGTTTGACCTGGCTGTCTGCTGGTCGACCGGACCGGTCGACCGAGGCAGAAGTCGGTCGACCGGTCCGGTCGACAGACGTGCACAGACATGCACGCGGCCATGGGCTGGTGGGCCGGTCAACCGGGTGACCGACCGTCCAGAGAGCTCTGCTCTCTGGAAATGGCCCCGGTCGACCGGCCGGTCGACCGGCAGAGAGCTGCTGCTCTCTGTATCCAGTCCCCGTCGACCGGGCGGTCGACCGGTGGCACAACGGTCATAAAAATGACTATTGGGCCGGTCAACCGGGAGGGCAAAAATGACCTTTCCTACTGCCAACGGGAAGATTTGTTTTGGGGCTACATATACCCCATTCTTTGGCTGATTTCACCAAGTTTTTAGAGAGCAAAATTTTCAATCTTTACAAGTGTTTTACAGAAAGTTTTTAAAAGAGTTTTAAGCTGAAAGATTTGATCTTTATTTTGTTTTAAAGGGTTGGAAAAATCAAAGAAAAGAAAGTCTTTGGGAATTGGTTTGATCTTCATTTACATTTCTATCTAGAGTTTTTCCCTAGAATGTTTCTTTGTGATTTTGATTTCCAAACTCTTTATATTCTCACACTTGAACTATCTATCTATCCTATCTATTAGGATCATTATTTTGTAAGAAAGAATGGGTTTGTGGTCTTTGAGATCACCAAGTATTGTAAACCCTTTCCTTTGCTTTGGTTTTATGCCTTTCCCTTTAAGTGTAGAGGAGGTTGTGATATTTGGGTTGTTGGTATCTCTCTAAGAGTAAAGGTAATTGAGTTTATTGGTATCCCTCTAGTGAGAGGTTGATCTTGTGTTGGCTTTGTGCCTAGCCTCTAGTGAGAGGTTGTATTTGTTGAGAGAGAAATTGTGTACTCTCAAGTTGTATTTTCCCAAATCCTCAGTGGAGGTTCCCTGTGTGGGAAGTCCTGTGTGGACGATATAGTGGAAATCCTTCTGTCTGAAGGCAGGGACGTAGAGTTGGGTGCTCGAACCTCGAAACATATCTCGGTGTTTGCGTTTGATCCACTATCTCTTACTCTCTCTCTCTCTCTCTCTCTTATTTTGTGTTGCATCATATTGTTTATATCATTTATATGCTTGGGTTTGATTGGGTGCCTCACTTGTGTTGAACTAAGAGAGCTTCATATAGCACCTCAACTCTTATTTAGAGAAATTTAGAGGAGATAGTCCAGAGCCCTTCACCGAAAATTAGGCTACACTCTTCGGTTACACTAAGTGTGTTGTAATTTATTTTTAATTCCGCATTATTTGTCATTAGATTAGCCATACACCTGTTTACCCCCCTCTAGGCGTGCTTTCAATTGGTATCAGAGCCTACGCTCCTGATATTAGGTTTAACCACCTAGGAGTGAGATCTTGGCTAGCTAATCTAGATTTACATTTGCACATTTATTTGTTTACACACACTCATGGATGACCCTCCCATGTTTGATGTCTCTAAAATTGATATATGGAAGGTTAGGATGAGTTGGCATTTAAAAGCCATGGTTGGCAGTTTACCTTACCGTTACCAAGGAATCTTTTCTTGGCAATAGCAAGCATAAAA
This sequence comes from Agave tequilana, assembly GCA_038442645.1. Lineage (NCBI taxonomy): Eukaryota > Viridiplantae > Streptophyta > Magnoliopsida > Asparagales > Asparagaceae > Agave > Agave tequilana. The sequence continues at coordinate 204,521 of JAVJIF010003749.1, forward strand.
AGGCTAATGCACAAGCCCTAAAGGTACTTAGAAAATCTCTTAGTAAAGAATATTTAAATATGATTTCTCATTGTGATTTCGCTTTTGCAGTGTGGAACACTTTGACCTCTCTTGTGCTTCAAACGCCAAAATATGTGGAGGAGAAATCTAGTGGAGAAGAGTCCGACCAACGTTGCTTCATGGTCCAAGGGAATGACTTCCTTGAGGTATATTCGGATACTCAACTAGATGATAGTATTAGTTCTTCTTGTAATGAGTGTATGGATGCACATGCTTTAAATAAGGAACTAGCTATAGATTGTGAAAATTTGATTTTGAAGTATAAAGTTTTGAAAAAGAATAGTTATACATTAAAAGAAGAAAATGAAAATTTGTCTTCTAAACTTGATTTTATTTTGCAAGAGAGGGATGAGATTTCAAATGAAAGGGACTCATTGAAATCCCAACTTGACCTTGCCCTAAATGAAAATGAGATTTTGAAAAATAAAAATGATTGTAATAATATTTTGAAGCAAAATGAAATCTTATCTTCAAAACTAGATTTTACTTTAAAAGAAAATGATTCTTTGAAAAATAAATTATTTCTATTTCAAAATAATTGGATTTGGTTTCACATAAAAATGTTTCTTTGAAAAATGATATTGATTCTCATATTTGCCATGCTAGTATAGCTTTATCATCTAGCATACCCATTGCATGTTCCACCTCTTCTTCTATTATTGAAAATGATATAACTATGCTAGTGTTGATAGTTTGGGCTCCACTTTGAGCTAATGTGTTATGGATCACAACAAATTAGAATCCATATTTCACAAGAAACAAACACCACATCTGCATGCACACCATTCACGGCATACACATGCTTCTCATGCTCACACATATGACACTAGGTATGATCATGTGTACACTTGTACACATTGTAGACTTAAGGGCCACCTAGTAAGATTTTGTTATGATAGAGTACATAATGTAAATTTTGCAAATAAATTTGTTTGGGTTAGGAAAGGTGCTAACCCCCTTGGACCCAATAGAGTAAAGGTACCAAAATTCACTCCTATTGTATTTGATGTAGGTGTGGGCTCTCACTTAACGTGAGAGTGTTGGTGCCTTGAGGTGGATGCGTTCCGAGCTAAATGGTGACAATTTTGGATGCATCACTTTTAAGGAAAGTTTGGTGGGAGGACCACCTTGGTTTGGAGATATAGAGATTAGTCCTAATGATTTTGGTAACGATCTCTAACTATTATTTAGTTTACATGCTTTTATATCATTAATTTTTAGCATGTATTGGTTTTCATGTTTTCATGATAATTATGTTAAATGCCATGATAATTAGACTATTGACATACATGCATAGTATTTGAGATACACCCATGTTTATATAGACTCATTTTTTTATGTTCTCATTATACTTTAGCTATTGTGCATATCATAGCTCTAATACATGTGTATTTATATAATGATCATGTTGGCTTATGCTTTTTGTTTTATGCTTCATGATTTGATTACATGTTTAAGATGAAATTTTCATTAAAACTTGTATCAATACTTGTACAACTAGTGAGCCACAAATTGATTATTATATGTTTGTACTTAATTGTTCATTTGTACCCATTAGATGCACTAGTATAGCCTAATTTTGATGATTCATGCATTTTGACTTGTATTCCCTATTTTTGGACATATTTTTCATGATAATGTGTTTTAGCTTCATGTATATGTTAATTTTGCCAAAATTATTGGATATACATGTATACCCTTGAGTCACTTGCGTTTCATGCAAATTTTTATTATGGACTCATTTGTGTTTGGATATGTATGTATACTTATAGTTTAGACAAAACATACATATGCCTTGAAGTTTGAATTATGTTGATGAAAATTAAATTTTTCATGTTTTTCATGTTTATAAGGAATTCCATATGAAGTTATATTGCTTATTTCCATGACTATGTTTTTCACATAATTCTTGTACACTCACATTATTTGATGTTCTCATGACTTTATTTTCATGAGTCTTATATGTGTTTTATAGACTTTGAGTATCAATTGTTGAGTGATTTTCATGTTTTCATGGATTTATTCTTATTTTATTCCTTACTTGAAGGATTTCGTACTAATTTTCAAGATTATCATAAATCTAGTTGCGTATTCTTCATTTTGGTAGAGTTTTCAAATATGCTAAAAGTATTTTCAAACTCATTTTTGAAAATCCCTACCTTTAAAGGGCGGTTGGATGGGCGACTATGCCTTATATGCTCTTAATTAAAAATCCGTTTAAGCATGTGCATGAAAGAGAGGTAGCATGAGTTATACACTTGATCCTCATCATATTTTCAATTGGTATGTCAATTGACTTTTTTTTGGCTGTATACTCATATGTGTTTGCTATATATATGCTTCAAAACTTCAAAGGTATCAATTTCTATTGGTATTTACATTTTCAAACATATATATATGATTTGATTGTGCTTACTATATCTTTTCATCTTAAAGCACAAATTATGTTTATGCTAAACTAGATTTACTCCTTAATGACAATTATTTCTCAAATTGGTATCTTACACAAATTTAAGCATCATTTTTATTGGTATTTCATAAAGGGGGAGAAAACTTCATGTTTTATCTTTCAATCGATTTTATTTCCAATTGGTATCCTACTCCCACACTTTATGACATAAAATTAGAATAATATCATTTTTAAATCAATATTATTCTATTTGGTATCTTATTTATCAATTGATTTCCTACACTCTTAATGAAAAATATTTTAATTTGGGAATATGCTAACATTTTCATTATTGGTATCAAGAATCTTAAATTGCTTTATTCTAAATTTGGTATCTTTATTGCAAAATGATTTGTTTAACTAAATAGTTGGTTTGTTTTTCAATTAGTATCATGTTTCATTTTAAATTGGTATCTATATTGAAATGAGTTGTGTTTACATAAAAATATTTGGCTTTCACTTTCAATTGATATAAAAATTATAAAATATTTTCATTCGGTATCAAGATTCAATACACATATATATTTCAATTGGTATCAAAAACATATAATGTTTCATTGGTATCATAAAGTTTTGATATGTATTGCTTATATGCAAGGGGAGCTTAACATCTTCTCTATATATAGATTCATGTTGAGTGTATCTCATATTGAGGAACTTGACTGCTTTTCTTTATGTCTTACACTTGCGCAGGAGGAGCTTCACATCTCCTTTTATACATTGTATATTATGCGTTATGTGATTAAGGTCTAGATATCTCTTTTTTCATGTAATGCATGTATGCAGGGGGAGCTAACTTCACGTCTTTCCTCTTCATGAATGTATATCGCATATATGTATCTTTATTGTTGTTTTATGCAAAAGGGGGAGAACATTTTTTTTATGCCCCTTTGTTAATTTTTGTTGTTTGACAAAAAGGAGGATAATTTTTTTTGAGTTTATTTTTACCCCTTTGTTGATGAATTGATAAAAAGGGAGAGAAATATTTAAGTTTATATATGCATGCCTTTATTTCTATTGTCTATGCATATTTGTTTTGTTTATGCAAAAATGAGGAAATAAACATCAGATATTAAATATTTGTGCTCATTTATGCATCTTTATATTGAGCATTCATTGCATATCTATTTGTTTATTGTTATGCATGAGTTAAGGGGGAGCTTCTATGAAGCTTAACTTTAATCCATGCATATATAACTCCATGAGTTTTGTCATTATCAAAAAGGGGGAGATTGTTGGCCAAGAGGTCCTTCACTCTAGTTTTGATGATGATTAACTCATGGAGTTATAGTTTACTAATAATCTTGTGATATTTAGTTTCAGATTTTTGATCAAGATATTAGTAGGTGATTAGCTTCAACAATGGTGTTTTGGAGCTATCATATGTTGATTTAAGAGCTCGAGCATTAAGATCGCATCTAGCACTCGGTTGGAGTCAAGCTCATTGGATCGGTTTTGGATCGAGTCAACTTGAAGAAGGAGTTCAACAAGAAGACCTCGGTTTGTTTAGTTTTAGTTTGTGTTTAGATCATTGTAAAGATTAGATAGTGTTGATATCCTCAAGTTCACAATACACACATAGTTTTTAAGTTTATTAGTTTTTGGTTTTCAGTTTAACCAATATTGAATTTCATGTCAAAAATATAGATATAAATCTTTATCTGTATAATTGATTCTATCCATATACAATATGCTTCAAAGTTATTTCAATATCATGTTTTTGTATTTACATGTGTTTTGGAGAAAACGGTTTTTCATTTCAAAAATTTAAGTTTTGAAAAATACGGATTTTGGTTTAAGGAAAAATTTTAAGAACACAAAAAATGGTTCAAATTGTTTATAATATGTATTGAATTTTTGTTACACATATTTGTATTTCAAAGCTCTAAAAGGAACATATTTTTGTGAAATTTATGTGATTTTATGGGATTTAACCAGAGGTAAAAAGACAAGTTTTTAAATCCTAAAACTTTTTGACCTGGCTGTCTGTCGGTCGACCGGACCGGTCGACCGAGGTAGAAATTGGTGATCGGTCCGGTCTGCCTCAGTCGACTGGTCCGGTCGACTGACGTGCATAGACGCACACGCAGCCATGGGCTGGTCGGCCGATCAACCCTACAGAGAGCTCTGCTCTCTGGAAATGGCCCCGATCGACTGGCCGGTCGACCGGCAGAGAGCTCCTGTTCTCTGTATCCAGTCCCGGTCGATCAGGCGGTCGACCAGTGGCCCAACGGTCATAAAATGCCCTTTCCTGCTGCCAACAGGCAGATTTGTTTTGGGGCTATATATACTCCATTCTTTGGCTAATTTCACCAAGTTTTTCGAGAGCAAAATTTTCAATCTTTACAAGTGCTTTATTGTAAGTTTTTAAAAGAGTTTTGGGCTGAAAGATTTGATCTTTATTTTGTTTTAAAGGGTTGGAAAAATCAAAGAAAAGAAAGGTCATTAGGAATTTGTTTGATCTTCATTTACATTTCTATCTAGAGTTTTTTCTAGAATTTTTCTTTGTGATTTTGATTTCCAAACTCTTTATATTCTCACACTTGAGCTATTTATCTATCCTATCTATTAGGATCATTGTTTTGTGAGAAAGAATTGGTTTGTAGTCTTTGAGATCACCAAGTATTGTAAACCCTTTCCTTTGCTTTGGCTTTGTGCCTTTCCCTCTAAGTGTAGAGGAGGTTGTGCAATTTGGGTTGTTGGTATCCCTCTAAGTGTAGAGGTGATTGAGTTTGTTGGTATCCCTCTGGTGAGAGGTTGATCTTGTGTTGGCTTTATGCCTAGCTTCTAGTGAAAGGTTGTATTTATTGAGAGAGGAATTGTGTACTCCCAAGTTATATTTGCCCAAATCCTCAGTTGAGGTTCCCTGTGTGGGAAGTCCTGTGTGGACGATATAGTGAAAATCCTTCTGTGTGAAGGCAGGGACGTAGAGCTGGATGCTCGAACCTCGAAACATATCTAGGTGTTTGCCTTTGATCCACTATCTCTTACTCTCTCTTATATTGTGCATTGCATCATATTGTTCATATCATTTATATGCTTGGGTTTGATTGTGTGCCTCACTTGTGTTGAACCAAGAAAGCTTTATATAGTACCTCAACTCTTATTTAGAGGAATTTGAGGAGATAGTCCAGAGCCCTTCACCGGGAATTCAGTTACACTCTTTGGTTACACTAAGTGTGTTGCAATTTATTTTAATTCCGTATTATTTGTCATTAGACTAGCCATACACCTATTCACCCCCCCTCTAGGTATACTTTCAGTTAATCAGCCAGCTAGGGGTAAGATTGGTGGGAGGTATCCACGCAGAAGCGACGGGCCTAATTAAGCCAAACCACCATCCTTCGGGGTTTCACCCCTCAATCCCCAAGCTTAGTCACCGATTTGGCAAGAGTCAGATTTAAATCAACTTCTCCTTAGGTCAGTCTCCTATTTGAGTCTGAGATGTCCCTAGGGCCAACATCTAGTCAATTTTAGTTAGGCTTGGGTTAGTTAGTGAGGAGATTGTTTGTGGGCTAAGGGAGGGTAATGATTTTCCCACCTTATCTTGTTTATAGGACAAGCCCTTAAATCAATTTAGTGCAGTGTACAAGTATATAAAAAAAATAACACTCAAGCAATATTTCATACAAGAATGAACCTTATACTAAATGCTATGCACACATACCTTGGCTCCAGCACTCTTTAACAGTAAATAGAAATGTAATGAAATAGACACGTGCCTAAATGCAAAGTCTAAATCATTTTTAGCATTTACAATTAACTTTTTACTGTTGTGTTAGAAATGTATATACAGTGAGTCAAATAAGGAAATAAATGCTACAATTATTAAACTATGTAATTCAGCCAACCTGTAGAAAATACAGGTTAGTAGTTCACTCAGATTGCCACAGGAATGTAGCAAATCTGAGTGCTTCTGGGCTCTGCTTTCATGAGCAGAGTCCAGGGCCGCTTATATGAAAATCACCTAGAGGGGGGGTGAATAGGTGATAATGCTAATCAATGCACAATTTAAAAATATGATGCAACAATCGCCCAAAACAAGACTAAGAGCCGAATGCCCCGTGAAGGGTTCTGAACTCCTTCCTCCTGATTCCTCGTAAAATGAGTTGGAGGTGCGCAATGCAACCTTGTTGTATGGGACAAAGATTGACAAGATGAATGACAACAAGTGAATATAGCAATGACAATCAAAAGCAAGTAGTAATAGCAATGAAAGTAGAGCAAGAATAAGGAAAAATAAGCCAAACGCAAACACCAAGAATTGTTATCGAGGTTCGAGCACCCAGCTCTACTTCCCCGCCTTCCCCAGAAGGATTCCAACCACTTCCACTATCACAAAGATGTCACAAATACACCGGAGTACCCAACTCCACAATCTCTAGTACAAGTTCTCTCTTGGTAGTCAAAAGACCACAAACTTTCTCTTTCAAAATTCTCTTCCCTTACAAAGGTTCTTAGAGAACAATGAGTAGGAATGAAGCTCTTGTGTGCAAAGAGAAAAGAAAATGAAATCAGAGAATTCTTGAAAGCACTTCAAAAAATGAGAGAGAATTTCAGCACAAAAACCAAGAAACCAAGTCTTTTTGAAAGCCTTAAACTTGTGGAAATTTTGATAATTTTTCTAGTAACCAAACTCTCCCTAAACACCCCTATTTATAGGAGAGGGCTAGGATTTAAAGATAAAACATTTTTAAGGCTAATCAGAAGGTATTAAACCCAAAACAAGTCATTTAAACTCACTTAAGAGAGAAAAGGACAAAAATAAATCTGCTCAGAAAACTAGCAGTTACTGTTCAAACGGCTAGTCCGGTCGACCGGCCCGGTCGATCGCTAGTACAAAAAATAGCCGTTGCAAGCTACGGTCGACCGGCCCGGTCGACCCAAACAAACAGAGAGCAAAGTGTTACAGTCAGGCAGGTCTCGGTCGACCGTCATGGTCGACCGTGAAACGTGCACACTGATACGTGCATTTGCCAGAACCTCGGTCGACTCGGGCGGTCGACCGGCAAAGCCTGACATAGGCACGGACGACTCGGGCGGTCGACCGGCTCAGGCCAAAACACAAGTTTCAAACAGAATTTTGAGGAGATGAATATTTTTATCAAAAGATGTTTTAAATAGGAATAAGTATAAAACATAAATATGGATTTACAGGCAGAGGATTTTGTATCAAAATATTTTGTATAATTTATATGAATTAAACTTAGAAGTAAGATGTGCGCAAAAACGTGTGTGATGGAGCTTCAAACCTATTCACTATTCTTTAACAAAACTCTAAGCTAAAAACAATCTAATAAATTATCTTGAGCAATTTTGAAGTCTTGAGCCAAGCTATGCCTTGTTAGAGCCTTCACTTCTATGTTCCTTCTATGATGTCCAATATGCCTTCTTTGCTTCATGAACCTAGAAATTCTTGCAATAGCTAAGCAATGGTCTCCAAATATGGTACAAACATGAAACTTATCTTAACAAACTAATTAGTACCATATAGCTCCTATTTGTTTTGTTATCATCAAAACCATATAAACATTTGGAGAGTGTAACCTTATGGGCCAACAATCTCCCCCTTTTTGATGATGACAAAACAAATAGGCTATACACAAAAATATATAGGAGGAGTAAGCTCCCCCTTAAATTATGCTATCATAAAAACAATGTAAGGTGCAAGCAAAAACCATCAAACCAAAAACCATATGATTAAAAAAATCAAAGTATGCTTGCCAAAACACAAAACACTACACTTAAACTCAAAAATAAGAAATCATGAAAACTAATTAAACATGTATAAACTCATATAAACTCATATGGAATCAAAACCATATGAACTCATAATTCTACCATAAAAACTCATTCTCCCCCTTTTGTCATACATCAAAAAGGGTTACGAAAACATTTTTATTCAATAACACAAACATTAACTTCACCACAAATGAAGGAAAATCTAGCAAAATTAAGTGGTTTAGTGAAAATATCGGCTAGTCGCAAATCCGTAGAAACATAATCAATATCTATATCTTCTTTCTCAAAATGATCTCTAAGAAAGTGATATCTAATCTCAATGTGCTTGGTCTTACTATGTTGATTTGCATTCTTTGTCATATGTATAGTACTAGTATTATCACAAAATATTTTTATATGGTCAAAATGCAAATCATAATCAAGGAGAGTATGTTTCATCCAAAGGACTTGTGCACAACAAGCCCCCGCGGCAACATACTCCGCCTCGACGGTTGAGAGAGCTATGGAATTTTGTTTCCTAGAGGACCATGAAACAAGACAATTATCAAGAAATTGACATGTCCCAGTAGTACTCTTTCTATCTACTCTACAACCCGCATAGTCGGCATCCGAATAACTCGTCATTGAGAAATCTCCGGTTTTCGGATACCATAGACCCATTCCAATCGTTCCCTTAATATAACGAATAATGCATTTTACCGCAATAAGATGAGACTCTTTGGGACACGATTGAAATCTAGCACAAAGACACACACTAAACATGATATCCGGCCTACTTGCCGTCAAATACAAAAGACTACCTATCATGCTTCTAAACAATTTAATATTAACATTTTTACTTGGTCATCCTTATCAAGCTTGGTGGTAGTTGCCATGGGAGTGTTGCAAACCTTTGAGTCTTCAAGTCCAAACCTCTTTACGAGTTCCTTTGCGTATTTGGCTTGACATATGAAGTTCCCATCTTGCAATTACTTGATTTGGAGTCCAAGAAAGAAATTAAGCTCACCCATTGAAGACATTTCAAACTCACATTGCATAACCTTTTCAAATTCCTTGCATAAAAACTCATTAGTAGAACCAAAAATTATATCATCAACATAAATTTGCACAATTAAAATGTCATTATCAACATGCTTAGTGAAAAGTGTTGTATCTACTTTGCCTTTAATAAAATCATTTGAAATGAGAAAACTAGAAAGCCTTTCATACCAAGCTCTTGGAGCTTGTTTCAATCCATACAAAGCTTTATCAAGTTTAAAAACAAAATCGGGATGAACATGATCAACAAAACCGGGAGGTTGAGCAACATAAACTTCTTCATTTATAAAACCATTCAAAAATGCACTTTTTACATCCATTTGAAAAAGTTTAAAATTTTTGAAAGATGCAAAAGCTAGTGTCATCCGTATGGCTTCAAGCCGTGCTACGGGTGCAAAGGTCTCCTCAAAGTTAATTCCCTCAACTTGAGTGTAACCTTGGGCCACTAACCTAGCCTTATTCCTAATCACATTTTCGGACTCATCCATCTTGTTTCTAAAGATCCACTTAGTACCAATTATTGGTCTATCGTGGGGCCTAGGAACAAGATGCCAAACTTGGTTGCGCTCAAATTGATTGAGTTCCTCTTGCATGGCTAGCAACCAATATGAGTCCGCCTCGGCTTCGAGGATGCTTTTGGGTTCAAAATGAGAAATGAAAGCAAAGTTACCACATAGGTCATGGAGTTTGGAGCGAGTTGTTACCCCTTTGGATGCATCACCTAAGATGAGCTCCTTGGGATGATTTGTGGTATATCTCCAAGCTTTAGGAAGCGGTTGAGAGCTTTCCTCTTTATCCTCTTGAACGTCACCAATTGGTTCTTGCTTATCATCTTGATCGGATGAGTCCTTCAAGGATAGTCTCTCCATGTCTTCACCTAATGGTTCAATCTCTACAACATTCTCAACAAACACATTAGATTCTTCAAATTTAACATGCATGGATTCTTCAATGGTAAGTGAAGATCTATTGAATACTCTATAAGCTTTACTAGTTGTAGAATATCCAACAAAGATTGCTTCATAAGCCTTAGCATCAAATTTACCCAAGTTATCTTTAGTGTTCAAAACAAAACACTTGCATCCAAAAATTTTGAAATATGAAACATTAGGTTTTCTAGAATGATACATTTCAAAAGATGTTTTGGAAGAATTTTTATATAAATAAATACGATTTGATATATAGCATGCGGTGTTTACGGCCTCGGCCCATAGATATTGAGGGAGGACATACTCACTTATCATTGTCCTAGCCATCTCTTGAAGTGTTCTATTTTTCCTTTCTACAACTCCATTTTGTTGTGGAGTTCTAGGACAAGACATTTCATGCTTAATTCCCTTTTCATCACAATAAGTCATGAAGAGTTGGTTAACAAACTCACCACCTCTATCACTCCTTATTCTCAAAATCGAAAAACCATTTTCTTTTTCAACTCTTTTTCGAAAAATCTTAAAACGAGAAAAAGTTTGATCTTTGTGTTCCAAGAAGAAGACCCAAGTGAAACGGGAAAAATCATCAACTAAAACAAATGCAAATCTACTACCATTTAAGCTCTTAGTTTTAGTAGGTCCAAAAAGATCCATATGAATTAATTCTAAGGGCCTAGTTGACATGATATCCTTGATTGGTTTGAAGAAAGACTTGATTTGTTTCCCAAGTTGGCACGCACCACAAATGCGGTCTTTCCCAAACTTCAAGCAAGGTATACCCTTCACCAATTCCTTTGAATTAATCCTAGAAAGATGGTCAAAAGATGCATGTCCTAATCTTCTATGCCAAAGCCAAGAATTTTCATCAAAAGCATTTAAGCATTTAGTAGAACATTCCACATTAAGCATGTCAATAATATAAACATTATCATCACGAAAACCGGTAAGAATACAATCATTGGATTTATATCAAAAATCTTGCAAGAAGTATCATCAAAAACAACTTTAAGTCCACGATCACAAAATTGACTAATACTAAGCAAATTATGTTTCAAACCATCAACAAGTACAACATTTTCTATAATGGGAGATGCACCAATTTGAATGTTACCTATACCGATGATAGTGCCTTTGGAGTCATCCCCGAAGGTGACGGAGCCACCTTCCTCGTACCTTGATAGGGTTGTAAAGTTATTGATGTCCCACGTCATGTGTCTTGAACAACCACTATCAAGGTACCACCGCTCCCTACGTCTTGGAGCCTTGGTGTGTACCTACATCAAATAATTTAAGACTTGATTTTGGTACCCACATTTTCTTGGGTCCTAAAGGGTTAGTTTCATTAACCCAAACAAGATTATTTGATCTATTAACTTGGTCATAGCAAAATTTAGCTAAATGTCCATTCTTACCACAATATGTGCATCTATATACTCTACCATATTTAAAAGCATAGTGAGTGTGTGATTTGTGAGCATGAGAGTTGTGAGCATGAAAAGATTTAGCATGAGAAGTGTTATGTGTAGTGTGAGCATGTGAATTTTTAGCATGAGAGGTGTGCTTTTTGGAAAACTTTTCTTCAAGTTTCTTAGTGTTAAAAGCACAATCTTTCAAAACTTTTTCAAAATCAACCATTTTAGTCCTTAGAGAGGAAATTTCTTTTTCATCAACAATAGGAGATTTTCCTTTACAAGAAACCTTGTAGGCATTAAACTCATTTTGAATAGAAATGAGATTAGAAGAAATATCATCCTTTTCTTTAGAAACCATAGCAAGTTGATTTTGAGAAAAGCAACTTCTTTTTGCAATTTAAAACATTCAATCTTCTTATTATCATAAGTTTCGAAAAGTTCAACAAAGGCATGAACAAGAACTTCCTTACTTAATTCATCATCTTCATCATCAAGAGGTTGCGGGGTTACCTTTGGTGTGTTTGCCATGAAACACATATTCGCTATATCCGCCTCTTCTTCGGACCCGCTTTTCGAATCCCAAGTTGCCTGATACGCTTTCTTTTCTTCCGGTTTCTTTGGCTTGAAAGAGGAGGTCATCTTCTTCTTGAACTCCGGGAAATCCGCCATGATGTGTCCGGACTTTCGGCAATTGTAGCATATAATTCTCCTCTCCTCTTTGCCTTCAAATTTCCTTCGGAAGTTGAGCTTGTTCCTCCGGTACATTCTCTTCACATTGCGAACAAGTAGTGATAGCTCCTCATCTTCTTCTTCATCTTCTTCATCGTCTTCAAGGGTGGATGAAGACTTGAAGGCTATGGACTTCTTCTTTGAAGGAGCCGCTTCATCTCTTGCCTTCTTTTTCATCTCATGGGTCTTTAAGTTCCCAATGAGACTAATGAGGTCCATCTCGTCCTTGTCGTTTAATTCCTTCAAGGTGGTGGGCTTTATCTCCCATGATGTAGGAAGAGCCCGAATCACTTTCCGTACCTTTTGATCATTGAAAATATCATCACTTAAAGAAGAAAGACCATTGGTAATTTTAGTAAATCGAGTAATCATACAATCAATAGATTCATCATCAATCATTTTAAAAGACTCATATTGGGACCTCAAGAGATCTATCTTAGCTCTCTTGACTTGTGAAGTCCCTTCGTGTGTGACCAATAAATGTTGCCAAATCTCATAGGCGGATTGGCAATGAATTACCCGTGTAAGGTCATCCTCATTCAAGGCGGTTAAGAGGGAATTTTGGGCCTTGGAGTTAGCCTCATATTCTCTAAAGTTGAAGTCGGTCCATGTGCTCTCATCGCTATCGGGTGCAACATAGGGTTTGGTCAAAGATTTAGCTACTAAGCTACCTAAGGATTGCAAAAAGATAGTCATCCTAACCTTCCAAATAGGGAAGTTGAGTCCATCAAATTTAGGAGGGGTTTGATGTTATCGGCCATGTTTACTGGTGAATGACAAATGGAATGCAAATGTTGATTAGCAAATTTTAAGGATCTCTCTATGGATGTTAAGCCAAAACCTAGAGTCCAAGCTCTGATACCAATTGAAAATCACCTAGGGGGGTGAATAGGTGATAATGCTAATCAATGCACAATTAAAAATATGATGCAACAATCGCCCAAAACAAGACTAAGAGCCGAATGCCCTGTGAAGGGTTCTGAACTCCTTCCTCCTGATTCCTCGTAAAATGAGTTGGAGGTGCGCAATGCAACCTTGTTGTATGGGACAAAGATTGACAAGATGAATGACAACAAGTGAATATAGCAATGACAATCAAAAGCAAGTAGTAATAGCAATGAAAGTAGAGCAAGAATAAGGAAAAGTAAGCCAAACGCAAACACCAAGAATTGTTATCGAGGTTCGAGCACCCAGCTCTACTTCCCCGCCTTCCCCAGAAGGATTCCAACCACTTCCACTATCACAAAGATGTCACAAATACACCAGAGTACCCAACTCCACAATCTCAAGTACAAGTTCTCTCTTGGTAGTCGAAAGACCACAAACTTTCTCTTTCAAAATTCTCTTCCCTTACAAAGGTCCTTAGAGAACAATGAGTAGGAATGAAGCTCTTGTGTGCAAAAAGAAAAGAAAATGAAATCAGAGAATTCTTGAAAGCACTTCAGAAAATGAGAGAGAATTTCAGCACAAAAACCAAGAAACCAAGTCTTTTTGAAAGCCTTAAACTTGTGAAAATTTTGATAATTTTTCTAGTAACCAAACTCTCCCTAAACACCCCTACTTATAGGAGAGGGCTAGGGTTTAAAGATAAAACATTTTTAAGGCTAATCAGAAGGTATTAAACCCAAAACAAGTCATTTAAACTCACTTAAGAGAGAAAAGGACAAAAATAAATCTGCTCAGAAAACTAGCCGTTACTGTTCAAACGGCTAGTCCGGTCGACCGGCCCGGTCGACCGCTAGTACAAAAAATAGCCGTTGCAGGCTACGGTCGACCGGCCCGGTCGACCCAAACAAATAGAGAGCAAAGTGTTACAGTCAGGCAGGTCTCGGTCGACCGTCACGGTCGACCGTGAAACGTGCACACTGATACGTGCACTTGCCAGAACCTCGGTCGACTCGGGCGGTCGACCGGCAAAGCCTGACATAGGCACGGTCGACTCGGGCGGTCGACCGGCTCAGGCCAAAACACAAGTTTCAAACAGAATTTTGAGGAGATGAATATTTTTATCAAAAGATGTTTTAAATAGGAATAAGTATAAAACATAAATATGGATTTACAGGCAGAGGATTTTGTATCAAAATATTTTGTATAATTTATATGAATTAAACTTAGAAATAAGATGTGCGCAAAAACGTGTGTGATGGAGCTTCAAACCTATTCACTATTCTTTAACAAAACTCTAAGCTAAAAACAATCTAATAAATTATCTTGAGCGATCTTGAAGTCTTGAGCCAAGCTATGCCTTGTTAGAGCCTTCACTTCTATGTTCCTTCTATGATGTCCAATATGCCTTCTTTACTTCATGAACCTAGAAATTCTTGCAATAGCTAAGCAATGGTCTCCAAATATGGTACAAACCTGAAACTTATCTTAACAAACTAATTAGTACCATATAGCTCCTATTTGTTTTGTTATCATCAAAAGCATATAAACATTTGGAGTGTAACCTTATGGGCCAACATTATATGTCTACTGCAGTAAAATTCCTTGTTGTTAAATCTGTACACCAAAAATAAAGAAGAAAGTTAACCAAAAATGTAAATCTACAAAGAGACTAACTTACCGTCCCTCCCCGGCAATGGCGCCAAAATTTGATTGAGGTTTTACCTGCACACAAAAATACAGAATTTTAGAACTTAGAATAAAAAGTGCAAGTACTCAATACTACCGTAATAGCAAGTGGCTATGCGGGTCGTGATCCACAAGGAGGGACTAACAATGGATGCTTTTTTAGAAGCTCTCTTTTAGGTTACAAAGAATGGTTAAATATCTTCTTTTAGTTCTTAAAAGGAAAATGAAAAGAGTTATAGTTAAGTTAGGAAGAAAGTGATAGATAGAGAAGGTGGAGAAAATGGAAGTGGATATGTACAAAGAAATTGAAAAAGAGTGAAAGAAATTTGGAAGATTGTGGTGTTGGTAATTTACACTAAATTAAAAGAAAAAAACTAAAAACTAAAAAAACATACTTACCTCTTTGGCACCTGCTTACCCTTGACCCGTATTGACGATGTACCTTTACTTGAAGGCGAGCGAAGTATGGCAGATGAGATCTTCCCCTTTCCCGATTTACACTATGAAATGAAGGGACAAGTTACACTATCATAGAAATGGATATCCATCACCATAAGCCATCAACGAACTTCAAAAGACAAGGCAACTTCGAGGCTATTGGTTTCATTTGGATCCACAAACACAGAAGAGGAAGCAAAAAAAAGAATAGAAAAGAAAAGAAAACTTCGATTGGATTAAAATAACAATGAAAGAAAAGATCGCTTACACCGGTATCACCTTCAGTACAAGCTTGCTCTCATTCCTCCATGAAACTCTCCTCTCCTCTCAGTTACATAAATAAAATAAAAATTACATAAATGAAAATAAAAAAACTTAAGTTACAAATTACAAATTAGCCTAAGTTTTACTCTCTGCTTGGTCGTACCCTCTGGTCTCTGGAAAACCCTGTATTTATAGGCAAAACCCAACAGGGAGAGACATAAGAAGATAGGGGGAGCAAACGCTCCCCATAACTCTCTGGCTATGGCCGCGTTTTCGCGGCCTGATTGTGGCCAGGTGGCTACACCTTGGGAGCACACGTCCTGATTTTGATGATTTTGCTTTATTTGGTTCTGGATTTTCTGTTGCACCTCTTGGATTTGACGAAACGACATTTGATCTTGGGCTTAACCGATTGATTTGAAGAGATATGTTTTTAATTAATTTTCAACCGATCTGAACCGACTTGATCTGCCCTGGTTTACTGACTTCAAATTAATTCTGATTTAAATCAGAATTTGATGGGCTTTTGGGCTCGTTTCTCTTCCCTCTCCTTTTATAATGGGCCTGCAAATAAATTAAACAATAATTAGGAAAAAGAAGAGTTTACTCTATAATAAGTATGAGAATATGATAATGAATGTGCAATATTATCGACCGATTAGCAAGTTTAGCTTCTTTTAAAGAGTGGACTAGATTTGATTTCTAAAACTCACACACAAAAAAAAAAAGTTTTAAGTAACGATTTATTGAGTTTCATTTGTGGTTTAAAGTTTGGTTTTATCAAAAGTTCGATTTTGTAAAAAGAAATTCTTAAAAATAAGTTTTATTGTTTAGAATATGCATTGGTGTTGTCTATACACATTAGAGCTTAAATGAAGGATGAGAAACTTGCTTTCGTATCTTATACAAGTTTAATTTGTTTGTTTTATAATTTTGTTTTTATAAAATCAAGTTTTATTATTTCAAAGTGAATTTGATATTACAAAAGACATTCAAAATGTCTGAAATATGTTTGAATTTTAATCATACATATTTTTGCTAAATAATATTTGTAAGAACTTATTTTTCAGAATTTATAGAAATTTATTTGATTTTTAAGGGAATTTTAAAAAGTTAAAAAAATCTATTTTTGGCTCTATGCCGGTCGACCGGGTGGTCAACCGGATGTGTCACAAGCTATTTACTTGTGCACGCGGTTGACCCGGAGGTCGACCATTGGCCAAAGAGCAAAAATATGCTCTCGGGTTGGTTGACCAGGAGGTCGATTTGTAGCTATGAGAACAAAACTTTTTCTCACATCGGTCGACCGACATCTCGTAACGGCTAGTTTTTAAACATTGGCGGCTGACCAGGCAGTCGACCGGCAGGTTGCAAAATTGCCTGTTTTGAATTTAAATAGTTGTGTGTTTGTTAAAGATTTCTGAATTTGATTTCTAACTGTTATTTTAATGCTATTTTAATTAAAAATGTTTTATTTTAGTTCCTCTATATATGGAGGCTATATTAAAGTGTAATTAATTTAAGAATTTGAAGTTTTTTCAAGTGTTCTAATCTCTAAATCTTCAAGAATTTTTTTAAGACATAACATCCTAAATCTTACTTTTTTCACACAATTTTGAGCTATCACCTCTATATTTATCCTATAGGATCCTTATTTGTGAGAGAATCCTGTTTGTGAATAAGGAGTTGATCACAAGTTGTTTTCATTCATTGTTATTGAGAGTAGTTGAGGTTGAGACCTCCAATGAGCTTGCAGATTTATGTAATTACATTCTTGCGGAATGAGTGAGAGAACTTACAGGTGTTGCAGTACTGAGTGATCTTGCGAGATCAGTTATAGTGAAAATCATTCATGACGGTGAAGGCGAGAACGTAGAGCAAGTTGCTCAAACCTTAAAAAAAAATCTCTCGTGTCTGTGACTACTCTTTACTCTCTCTAATCTTACTTTTGTTTATATTTTGCATAATTATACTTGCTTATCTTTATATGCTTGATATTTTTTATTTATATTTTATTTAATCAAGAAAAAAATTGTGCACCTCAACTCTTATTTTAAAAGAAATCTTAAGGAGAAGTTCAGATCCCTTCACTGCGTATACAGTTTCATTTTTTAATTGATTATTTAACATTGTTTATGTGCTTATATTTATTTAGACTTGTTAGTTAAAGTTTTTATTTTTGTATTAGATTAGCATTTCACCTATTCACCTCCCTCTAGGTGATTTCAATTGGTACTAGAGCATGTGCTCTTGATTATCAGTTTAACCATCATAGAGTGATCTTATTTTTACTTGCTACACACACATGGACAATAGAATAATAAATTATCCACCCAAGTTTGATGAACTCAACTTTCTCATTTGAAAAGTAAAGATGTCCCTCTTCCTTAATCACAAGAAAGTAGAGTGCCAAAATCTATCACTAATAAGTTTGTTGAATCCGATAGTGAAGAGGACACTTGGTCCGATAGCACCGTCAAAAAATATGAAGCCAATGTAAATGCATCATATGCTTTGATGCAAGCACTCAATGATGATGATCTTTTTCGGGTCATCAATTGTAAATTGACCTATGATATGTGACAATGTTTAATCATTACACATAAAGGCACATCACAGGTGAAGAAAGCAAAAATTAATTTGCTTGACTCACGATATGATAGTTTCTATATTCTTGATAGTGAATCTATTGATGATATGCACACTCAGATTACCCCTATTACTAGTGGACTTATTTCTCTAAGTAAACCCATCAATAATGATCAAAAAGTGTGAAAATTATTAGAGCACTTTCTAAATCATGGAAAGTCAAAGCTACTACCTTAATGGAGCTAAATGACAAGGAGACAGATTTTACCGCATTTATAGGCAGACTAAAGACCCATAAGATGAAGATGAAAGCAAGACAGGAGCGTGAACCTCAAAAAAAGACAAGTGTCTCTTTCAAGGCCTCCTTAAATCGATCCAAGAAGGAAGAAGAAGATGATGATGATATTTTCATGCTAGCTAGGGAATGTGATGATGGTTCTCCCTCCAAAACGGAAAGATGAAAGCAACAACTTGAGATTCAGAGAGTGAATCCAAAGAGGAGGAAGATTTCGCACACATGTGCTTCATAGTCTAAGGGGATGACCCCCTTGAGGTAAACTCAGAATCCGATTTTGATGAAAATGAAAATATTTCATATGATGAGCTTGCCATGTATTGTCAAGAACTACATGAAAATATGAACTGATGAAAAGTAAAAACAAGAATTGAAGAAAGAAAATGATTCGTTATCTTTAAAACTTGATATTGTTTTAAAAGAAAAAGAAATGATTTTGAAAGAAAATGATTCTTTGAAGAATCGAGTTGAGTTGATTTCTAAAGAAAAAATTTATTTTAAAAGAAAAAATTCTTTAAAAACTCGATTTGACATTGTTTTAACGGAGAATGATACATATCTTTGAACAAATTCAAAAAAGATTTTAATTCTCACATTTATCATAATCTAATGCTCAAAGTGTTGTATCTTCGATCGCTAGAAAGCATATACAAAAATAAGTAGAAGAGTGATGATCGATGTTACTGTTTTAAAGATTCTACTGTAATAGCGAAGTGGCTATACGGGTAATATCTACAAGGAGGGAGAGCGATGAAAGCTTGAATGCGACTTCTTTGTTTGTGATAAAGATGTTCCTTATCTCAAATAAAGAATTGAAAAGAAAATAAGTATTGTTTGAAAATTTCTTAGATTATTTTGATGGTTGAAAAGGTGATTTTTATTTTCTTAAAAGTAAAATTGCTTGGCTAACTTTCTACTAAGTGCTCCCACTAATTTTTAGCTTCTCAAAGATATAGCTTCACGATGGATCATAGGCAAGTGTAAACCTTGTGCATAAGAATTATTCACGTTGGAGATTGAGTGAAAGTTCTTCCCCTCACTTAGCTTTACACGGCAAAACATGAACATTCTCCTATCAAGATCCAATTGAAGGCGAGAATAGGGGAAGAAACAAGTACACTATTGGTATCGACAAAGATGAATAGGGATTTCTATAACTTACGAGAACAAACAAAGCTACACAAACTATAAATCATCAAAAACGATTAAGAATGAAACATGAGAGTGACAATACTTGCGAGTAAGTTAGAGTTAGAACCCTCGTCTTAAGATATCATACCTCTTATTTGCACAACGCTTGTTTGACACTATTGACTCATTTGAGTTATCAATCAAGTTGTTAGAGATTAGTGGGTTAGTAGTTAGTTAGCCATGCAATGGAAGAGTTAGCTAGACATTAGTAAGAAAACAAGAGAGAAAAAGTAAAGGAACAAAGTTCTACACTAGTGCAAGAAAGAAAAAGCAAGTAAAAACACAAAGTAATGGAAAGAAGAAGGAGAAGTATTACTCGTATAAGATTATCACCTCCAAATACAACTTGTACACACACACACACACACTCTCTCTCTCTCTCTCTCTCTCTCTCTATCTCTCTAATGGCTAATCTATTACAAGAAATAAATAAAAAACCTAAAAAAATAAGAGAAAACTACTAGCATAACTCTTCTATCCTGGATATCACCTTCTCTGTAAATCCCAGGGATATTTAAAGGCACAGGAGGAAAAGAACAAGGGGGCCAGATCTGGCTCAAAGTACTGGCGCAGAAGCGCCAGTACGGCCGCAAAAACGTGGCCAATGCTGCGTTTCTGTGGCTCCCCTGGCGTCGCTAGTCTGGCGCCGCCTGGTGTGACTTGCTGGTTTGTCCCCCAGTTCGTTGTATCTCCTGGTTTCTGAATATGTGCATCTGATTTTGTTAGATCCTTTTTCAAAGTCAATGGCTATTTTTGTAGGCTTTAAGTCACCAAATAAGTGGGATTTTTGGGCTTCTTCTTCATTTCATAATATGGACCTAGGAACATACAAGAGAGGTGTTATTAGCAGAATTTAATATTGAATAAATGTGAAGATGTGGTATGAAATATGCTTATTTAGTGACTAATCACACGCTCACTTTTGCTCGTCCCGAGTAAAACAAAAACTAAGAGAATTATTACACTACTTTTGCAGGAGACACGATTGCACTGAACATGTGCAATGAGCCTTTAAACCTCTAGGTTTCCCGTAGAGGAGTAGTATTGTCTCCTAGGGATTTTCAACGAATTACACCCACAAAATCTAAGAAAAGAATGAAAATGTTAGTTGTTTTTGAAAATCTTCTTAAAGTAAAAAAAGGCTTTTTAGTCTCTTAGTAAAATAGTTAAATAATTATAAGTATTAGGTTTAAGCCTTATTAATTCTTCCTATACTTTGGTCTTCATGCAAGAATATGGTCTTTATTTACGATGAAGAGGAATTATGTACTTTAAACTCATTTTTTTTATTTTGTCTTAAATAATATGCATTGTATGAAGTGATGATTTATTTGAAATTTTTGACTCAAGCTCTAATGTCATAAAATTTATGAGTGTTCATTTATGTACCATTTTTGTCTTTAAATTCCTTAGGCTTTCTAATTTACTTGGGTAACGAGTTTTTAACCGATGACTCGCAAACCAGGCGTCTTAAGGCACCAGGTGAGAAAACACCCCTTAGGTTAAATACTCAAGTAAACTAGGCCACGAAACTAAGATTTATTTTCTTTAGGCATGAATAATCATGCTTCTTGAGGCATAATTATCTAGCTTAATCGGGTTTATAACTATATATATACATATTTTTCTTTTTTTCTTTTTTTTTGGGTATGTGAGTCTTTGTCTATAAATTTCAAGAGTGTATGTTAGCCAATGCATATTTACTAAGATAAAAAGTAAATAGATGAGTTATTTTCTAATTCCTATTAAACTATCAATCCAACCAATATCCTTTTATTTAGGTTAAAGTAAAGAATTTCTAACTTGGGTTTCCTTAATCCTTATAATTGAATTTTTTTCAAAGACTATAAAAAATTCTTTACTACTTAAGATTTTTTTTTTATGGAAAAGAAAAGGAGAAAAAGAAATACTGAAAATGAGAAAGAAAATAGAAATCCTATGTCAGTACTCCTCCCGCACACTTACCTAATTTATTATCCTCAATGGATGATATGTGAATGAAAAAGCAATGAACAGGTGTAAGGAAAGATATACAAAGAATTATGAAAATTTACAAAGAACTCCTAATGTTAATTTATTTACAAGTTTTTTGGTTGTTTTGGGTGGGATATTGTCACTTGTAAGATGGGTCGAAAAGACCCATTACATTTTCATGTTGTGGCTCAGGCTCAGTAGTTAGAAAGGGTTTCAGTCTTTGCCCATTGACTTTCATTTCCTCACCACTATTTGGATCAACAATTATTACAGCACCGTGTGGAGAAACTGTGTGTATAGTTAACGGTCCCGACCAACGACTTTTGAGTTTTTCCGCAAAGATGTGAAGCCTTGAATTGTAAAACAGAACTTTTTGTCTAGGGACAAAATTTTTCGGTTGATGATTTGGTCGAGAAAATTTTTTGTTCTCCTCTTTGTTATTCATGCATTTTCATAAGCTTCGTTTCGTATTTTCTCCAATTCCATGATCTGCAGTTTTCTTAGTTCACCGGCTCTAGTCAGATCAAAGTATAATTGCTTTATGGCCCATAGGGCTCGGTGTTCTAATTCGACGGGCAGATGGCAGGCTTTTTTGAACATAATTCTGTATAGAGACATTCCTAGGATGGTCTTAAAAGTAGTCCGGTAAGCCCACAAAGCATCTATCAGCTTGACTGACCATTCTTTTCGATTTTGACCTACCATTTTTTCCAAAATGAGCTTGATTTGCCGATTTGTCACTTCAACTTGCCCATTTGTTTGGGGATGATATGGGGTGGATAATTTGTGAGTGATGAAATATTTCTGCATTAGGGATTCAAAAGTCTTATTGCAAAAATGACCCATATCACTAATTATTGCTCGCAGGGTACCAAAACGGGAGAAGATATTTTACTTGAGAAATTTGACAACAACTTTATTGTTGTTGGTCTTGGTAGGCACGTCTTCTACCCATTTGAAGACGTAATCCACTACAACCAAGATGAATTGGTTGCCAAATGAATTTGAGAATGGTCCCATGAAGTCGATGCCCCAAACATCAAAAATTTTGACTTCGAGAATCGGGTTTAAGGGCATCATGTCTCGCCTCGAAATCTTCCCAGTCTTTTGACAGTTTGCACATGACTTGCAAAAATGGAAGGAGCTTTTGAACAAAGTGGGCTAGTAAAACTCATTTTGTAAGACTTTCTCTGCGATTTTGCGGGGCCTGAAGTGGCTCCGCATGCAAGCTCATAGCAAAAATTGAGCACACTCCTTTGTTCCTCCTCTAGTATACATCGCCGAATGATCTAGTTAGGATAATACTTGAAGAGATAAGATTCTTCCCAGAAAAAGTACCAAACTTGGGCAAAGAACCGATACTTGTTCTGCTTTATCTATTGTCCGGTGAACAGATAATTGACAATATCTGCATACAGGGTTCTTTCAAAATGGCGAGGATGTGCTCATCTGGAAAATCCTCATTGATTGGGGTTCGTTCTACAGGTGCATTGGAAACTCTTGACAAGTGGTCAGCCACCACATTTTTCACACCTTGTTTGTCATGGATTTTCAGGTCAAATTCTTAAAGCAGAAGAATCCACCGAATAAGTCAGGCTTTAGCTTCCTTCTTGGTCATGAGGTGCTTCAATGCAGAGTGATCCGTGAAAATCACAGTATTGGATCCCAGTAAGTAGGGATGGAACTTCTCTAATGTGAAGACAACTTTCAAGAATTCCTTCTCGGTCGTTGTGTAATTCTGTTGGGAGTTATTTAGGATCCTACTCGAGTAATAAATCACATGCTGCCTATTGTCGACGTGTTGTCCTAAGACATCTCCGATAGCAAAATCAGAGGCATCACACATGATTTCAAATGGTTGTGTCTAATCTGGAGCTGAAATGATGGGCGCAGAGATGAGTTCTTTCTTCAATTTTTCCCATGAGTAGAAACACTCATCGTTGAAGTTGAAGAGCACGTCTTTACCAAGCAAGTTGGTCAAGGGTCTAGCAATCTTACTAAATTCCTTGATGAATCGTCGGTAAAATCCTGCATGTCCTAAGAAAGAATGAATGTCTCTTACGCACTTGGGGACAGGAAGTTTAGCCATTACTTTAACCTTTGTCTTGTCAACTTCAATTCCCCTTTTTGAAATTTCATGGCCGAGAACAATCCCTTGTATCACCATGAAATGGGACTTCTCCCAAATTAGAGTTAGATTCTTCTCCTTACATCTATGAAGAGCCAACTCTCGGTGATGAAGACACTGATTAAAAGAATCTCCATAAATGGAGAAATCATCTATGAAGACCTCTAAAATTTGTTCTACCATATCGGAAAAGAGACTTAGCATGCATCGTTGGAATGTAGCTGGAGCATTACACAATCTAAAGGGCATACGTCTGCAGGCAAAAGTTTCGAATGGGCATGTGAATGTTCTCTTCTCTTGATCCTCTAAAGTGATAGGCATCTGATTACATCCTGAGTACCCATCCAAGAAGCAGTAGTACTTATGGCCAGTCAAATGTTCCAACATTTGATTGATGAACAGCAAGGAAAAGTGGTCTTTTCGAGTGGCAGCGTTCAATGTCCGATAATCGATGCAAACACGAAATTTTGTTGGTAATCGTGTTTGCACTAATTTCTTAGTTTCGTTCCCTACCACTGTAAAGCCAGCTTTCTTAGGGATAGTGTGGACAGGGCTTACCCATTGGCTATCAGAGATGGGATAAATGATCCCATTGTTCAAAAGTTTAAGAATTTTCGTTTTCACGATGTCTTGCATAATGGGGTTAAGCCTACGCTGTGGGTCCCTTTTGGGAGTCGCGTCATCATTCAAATATATACAGTGTTGCACAATTGTTGGGCTTATCCCCTTGATGTCACTCATAGTCCATCCAATTATTTTCTTTTCTCTTCTTAAAACAAACATCAAGCTTTCTTCCTGTTCCTCAGTCAAAGGGGATGCAATTATGACCGAAAGAGTATCGTTTTCACCTAAATATGTATACTTAAGATATTTCGATAAAGCTTTCAATTCTAAGGAAGGAAGGACTCACTAGAGGGATTTGCAGATTCAGTTTCAGGATTTGACATACAAGGTTCGATGCCCATTCCACAGTAGAATCAACGATTTCATCCAGATTAAAATATTTCAACTCAAATTCATTTTCGAGCTCCTCATGTTCGCTCATCAAGTTTTCAATATAGTTAACCTCAAAAGTTTGATCTTCCAAATCCCTGGGTTGCTTTCCTAAGTTGAAAATATTGACCTCTTTTGTCATGTCTTCAAATGTCAATCTCATAGATCCATTCTTGCAATTGATTATTGCATTCCCAGTGGTAAGGAATGGTCGTCCTAAAATGACAAAATTCTAAGCTCTAGGGTTTGACATGGGTTGGGTTTCAATTACAATAAAGTCAACTAGGTAGGTGAAATCTCCGACTCGAATGAGGACATCTGTGATTTTCCCCTTGGAAACTTTCACAGATCAGTCAGCAAACTGAATTGTGACTTGGGTTAGACGCAGTCTCCCAACCCGAGTTGCTGCCACACAGAGATAGGAAGCAAGTTAATGCTCACTCCCAAGTCAAGGAGTGCCCGACTAATCTCTGTCTGTCTTATTGTTCAAGTAATTGTGGAGCTTCTGGGGTCCTTGTACTTGACCGGGAGAGGACCAGACAGGAGTTCACTGATATTAGTTGCTAAAAATACTTTCTTCGGCACAGTGGTCTTCCTCTTCTTTGTGCACATATTCTTAAGAAATTTATCATAGGCAGGGACTTATGGGATAGCCTCTAGAAGAAAAATATTCAACTTAACCTGGTTAAACATTTCTAAGATCTTCTCCATGTCATACTCTTATTATTATTCCTAAGCCTATTTGAGAATGGTGTTATAGGCTTATGGACTTTCTCAGCTGTGTTGTCCTTGTCTGAGTCATGTGGACTCGAGCTAATAGATGGAGAGGCAGAAGTCAAACTGGATGGGATTGGAGTTGCTGCTGCGGGCTATCCACCTTCTTTCTAGACCTGAGTGCATGGACAACATTACACTGGTTGATTTGAGCTTCAAAAATTAGACTAGAGTCTTTGGGTTCGCTAGTGGTTAACTAGGCAAGGTACCCTTAGGTCTCTCACTAGAGGAACTAGCTAGCTAACTCATTTGAACTTCTAGTCGAGAGATTGCCTGCGCATGGTTATTCGGCATTTGTTTGGTGTTTTGCATGAAGGCGGTGTGGGTCTTCAAAAAGTTTCCATATTCTTCTCAAATTCACTGAGTCTTCTTTTGGTGGGTTGGTTTTGAAAAGAGGAGAAGGATGCTTGATTGGGAAGGAAGTGCTGCTGATGGTGTTGGGAAAGTTAGGTCTCACGGGATTGTTCTGGCTCCAGGAGAAGTTTGGGTGTTTTCTCCATCTAGGATTGTATTTTTTTTGTGGTCCTTTGTAGGCTGCATTCAGATGATCTGGTGGTGCTTGATGAGCTTGGAATACTGGGCACTCTTCAAAAATATTATTTGGTGCTTGGCAGTACGTGCAACCCAGATTGTGAATTTGTGGTGGGTTGATTTGATTGGCTACGGCTGGCTCTTTGGTCTCCAATGTTTCAACTCTCCTCATGAGTGTGCCAATCTTAGCTTCTGAAGCAGCAGATGATTCTATAGATAAGAACCCACCCCTAGAAGCTATAGACTGTGAGTTCCTAAGTTTTTCGGGGTTTGGCTCCCACTGGATGATTTTCTTGGCTAGATCTTCAAAGAGATCCTATCCCTGATTTTTGACTTTCTGCAAGAACCCCTCTTGGCACATGGTTTCCAACAATATTTTTGTTTGATAATCTATTCCATCATAAAGAACCTGGCATTGTCACCATTTCTCTATACCGTGGTAAGGACATTGTGCAAGAGATCTTTGAATCGTTTAAAGTATCTCCAAAAAGGCTCGTTGGATTCTTGTTTGAATTGCATGAGGTTTTTTCTGATCAGCGCAGTTTTGTGAATCGGGTAGAATTTCTTTAAGAAGATCTTGATGAAATCCTCCTACGTGGCGACCGAATCTATAGCCATGCTATAATTTCTTTGCTAGGTCTTTTAAGGAAAAAGGAATGAAACGTAGCCTGATAGTGTCATCTCCCATCATTAAGCAAACTTCTTCGAACTCCCTAAAGAATAAGTATGCATCCTGAGATTCCATACCATAGAATTTATGAAGAGTGTTAATGAACTGTGGTTTTAGCTCAAAAGTATTTCATTTGCTTCCGAGAGTTTTATGCAAGAAGGCAGTGATGTCCGGATGGGGTAAAATCTGTCTTGTAATGAGGCCATTACTGGGTTCTGAGGTAGTGGCAGAGAGGTGTTTCAGACGAGTCTAGATGTGGATGGATCTCTCAACCACTCTTGCATACAGACAACATTCAATCAACAATACACTTGAAAAAAATAAAAACAAATAAAAGAAAAAGAAAATCAATCACCAAGCCTAGTCTAAGGTTCCTGGATCTAGACGACTCCTAACTGGTCGACTATCAGGGCGAGGTTGTTGCAGGAATTAGACCACCAGCTAATCGGCCAGGAAAGGGTAAAACTCGGTGGGAGGTATACGGGCGTGAGCCTCGGGCCATAATTACGCCAAACCACAGAGTTTTTGAGGCTTTATCTCTTAATCCACTTTTCTTAGACATCGATTTTGCAGGAGTATGATTCTTACAGTTTTCACCCTCGGTTAATCTCTTAGTGAGTCCGAGATGTCCCTAGTAGCCAACCTTTATCAAATTTTAGTTAGGCTTGGGATTGTGAGTGAACTTGGAGATGGTTTTTTAGTTATCGAAGGGTAATGACTTCCCCACCTTATCTTTTTTATTGGGATATGCCCTTAAAGTCAATTTGTGCAAGTGTACAATATAGTCACAACAAAATAACACTCAAAGCAATAAATCACTCCAAAATGTTAGTCCTATTCTAAATGAAATGCACTCGTACCTTTCTCTAGCACTCTTCAGCAAGAATTGAAATGAATTGAAATAGACACGTGCTCTAAATGCAAGAGTCTAATCCGATTTTTAAATCAACAACCAATGAATTTATGTTGAATTATTACAAGTGTAAAGGTGAAGCATACAAGTGAGCTAAAAGATTTTAGAAAGCAATTTGCACAATATACAACTCTGCAGAAGAGCTTTTGTTAATACTTCACTGAGAAATTTTGCTTTTACACGATTTTTTCAAGGGCAAATGAATTCTTTGTGTTACGTCTTTGTCCACCGATCTTACTTCCCGTTATAGTTAGCTCCTTGGCAACTTCTCCTGCACATATAAACAAAGAAAAATCTTTACTTTTTAAACAATAAAGCCGTTCTCTCCCCGGCAATAACGCCAAAATTTGATTGCTAGAAAGTATGCACAAAAATAAGTAAAAGAGTGATGGTCAATATTACTGCTTTAGCGATTAACCGTAATAGCGAAGTGGCTATACAGGTCGTATCCACAAGGAGGGAGAGCGATGAAAGGTTGAATGTGGCTTCTTTGTTCGTGGTAAGGATATTCCTTGTCTCAAATAAAGAATTCAAAAGAAAATAAGTAATATTTCAAAAATTGCTTAGATTGTTTTGATGGTTGTAAAAGTGATTTTTGTTTTCTTAGAAGTAAAAATACATGGCTAATTTTCTACTAAGTGATCCCACTAATCTCTAGTTTCTTGAAGATATAGCCTCACAATGGATCATAGATAAGTGTAAACCTTATTCATAAGAACTATTGATTTAGTTAGAACCTGCACACAAAATACAGTATTTCAGATCTAAGAATAGGATGTGCAAGGTGCTCAATTCTACCGCAATAGCAAGTGGCTATGCGGGTCGTGATCCACAAGGAGGAACTAGCGATGGAAGCTTTTGAGTAAGTCTTCTTTTAAGATACAAAGTTTGATTAAAGTTCTTCTTTAGTTCTTTGAAAGAAAAAGAGAAAAATTAGTTAAAGTTAAGTGAGGAAGAAAGTGGCAGAATGAGAAGGTGGAAAAAAATAGAAAATGATTATTTACAAAGAAATTGAAAACGGAAAGAAGTGGGTGTTGTTGGTGTTCTAAACTAAAGAATAAAAGAAAATAAAATAAAATAAATTACTTACTTCTTTTGCCAAATACCTACCATAAATCTTTTGCAATGATGTTACCTTGAAGTGAGGCGATCAACGTATAGCCCATAAGAGTTGATTGCCGTTTCCTCCACATTATATCATCAATACGTTGCAAGTATGAAGTGATATAGAATGAAACTCAAAATCCATCGTCATGAGCTATCGGTGGCACTCGCAAAGGCAAGGCTCTTTTGATGCTTTTAGACTCACTTGGAGTGCAATTATTCCAAAGAAGAAAAGTAGAGAAGAAGAAGAAGAACACAAAAAACAAAGTACATACAAAAGGAAACTACAGATTCGATTTCATAACAATAAGAGAAAAGAAGGAAATCATACACCAGTGTCACTCTCAGCACAAGCTTCGTTCTCGTTCTCCTATGAAACTCTGATCTCCTCTGATTTACATAAATTAAAACTAAAAATTACATGAAAAGAAAAACAAAAACCTACACTACAAAGAATGAAAAACTGAATTAATTCCTCTCTCTGCATGGTCGTCTGAATCCCAGTATTTAGAGGCAAAACCAAACCTATAGGAGCATATAAAGATAGGGGGAGCAAACGCTCCCCCTAACTCACCAACAAAGCCGCGAAAACGAGACTTTGGCTGCGTTTCCGCGGCCAGGGTGTGGCCAGTTGGTCACACCCTGTTGGTGGTGCTCCCCGGTTTCTCAATTTGTATTTATCTTTATCTGGATTTGCAGTTTATGTCCGGGATTTTGACGAAATGGCCTTTGATCCTTGGCTTCAATCGATCAATTTGTAGGGATTTGTTCTAACTGATTTTCAACCGATCTGAACCGACCTGATCTGCCCTGATTTACGGAGTTCGAATTAATTCTGATTTAATTCAGAATTTGATGGGCTTTTAGGCTCATTTCTCTTCACTCTCCTTTAGGAATGGGCCTGCAAATAAATTAAATATTTAATTAGGAAAATGCAGGGCTTATTCAATAATAAGTAGGAGAATATGATAATAAATGTACAATATTAGTGACCAATCACACCCCCATACCTATCTATTGCTCGTCCTCGAGCAAAACAACTAAGCTATACTAAGGATTATTAGACCACTTTCGCAGGTCACTCGATTGCACTGAGCATGTGCAACAAGCCGTTAAACCTCTAGGTTTCCCCTAAAGGACGAGTTTTGTCTCGTAAGAGTTTTCAGTGGATTACACCCACAAAATCCATAAAGAAAGAGAAACAAAAGAGTTAGTATTTTCAAAAAGCATTTTGAAAGAGAAAAATATTTGAAATATAATTGTAAGATTTAAGTAATCTATAAGTTATAGGAAAACCAAAATTTTCATTCCTAAACTTAGTCTCTATTCAAAAATTTGTTATCAATAAAAGTAAGGAGTCAAATTGTACTTCTCATTTAGTTTATTATTTTACTCTAAGTCATATGCACCTTGTGACCGTGAAAATTTGACTAAGGGTTCATTAACTCTAACTCTTATGCCTTATTTATTATATATATATATATATATTTTTTGGTGATATTATTCCTTAGTTCTATTAGGCTTTCTAATATGCCCATGTAACGAGCCTTTAATCGATGATTCCCAGACCAAACGGTCTTAGGGCACCGAGTGAGAAAACACCCCAAGGACTTAAGGACTCGAGCAAACAAGGCCACAAAACTAAGGATTTTATTATTTGAACCCCTTTTCGGCGTGAATACTTATGCTTTGTTAGGCACAAATACCCAGCTTAATCAGAGGATTTTATATATATATATTTTCTCAAACTTATCTAATCATCTTTCACATAAATACCAAGGCTTACTTAGGCCAAAGCACCTAGCTAATCAATAATTAGATTTGTTTAACTTTCATATATTTCTTTTTTCTTTTCTTTTTTTATAAGGCATAAGAATCTTTATTTTTGAACCCTAAGTGTGTAAGTGTATGAAGTATGCCTATTTCATTAAGGTAAAAATTAAGACTAAATTACTTTGACAAATTATCTTTCTAACCTTAAAAATCAAACAAATAATCTTATTTTGACTAAGTTTAAGAAATCCTTATTTTGATTTTCCTATTCCTTAAAATTGACTCAATTTCTGACAAAAAATATGTCAAAATATTGTTTCTATTTTCAAAAAGTTTTTTTTTAAAAGTAAAGAAAAAGTTAATTTTTTTTAAAGTTATGTTAGAACCCTCCCCCACACCTATCTCATGCATTGTCCTCAATGTATGAATTAATGCATAGATGCATGAAAAAGAAGAAAGGGAAGGAAAATGTTACCTTAAGGTGGTAGTTCCGGTGATGGTCTGATTTGTCCACGAAATGCGGCCCAATCGACCTTTCGTGGAGTTCGGAGGAACCCACCAGAAATCTCTCTAATATAACCCATTAAAATGATGTATCCATAAAGGATTTTTATTAAAAATTTAACCCCATCTAATTTTCAAATTTCATAATTAATTTCGGAGTCAAATTTGTCAACCGCCGTGTCCCAAAATGGAGTGTGAAAAGATAGAATGATTGACTTGGACTTAAGAAGTACGGGAACTAATACCGACTCAGGAAAGTGACTTAAGTCAAGTAAAGGCTCAGGAGTCGAGATTGGTTCAGGAAGTGGGTCCAAATCAAGAA
Source organism: Agave tequilana (assembly GCA_038442645.1). Taxonomy (NCBI): domain Eukaryota; kingdom Viridiplantae; phylum Streptophyta; class Magnoliopsida; order Asparagales; family Asparagaceae; genus Agave; species Agave tequilana. The sequence continues at coordinate 235,917 of JAVJIF010003749.1, forward strand.
GTTGGAACTCAAGTCCACATTCATTTTCCAACAATGGAATGTGACTTAATATTGGTGATTCAAGTTCAAGAATGATAGGTGTGGGAATCAAAACTGACTCTAAAATATTACTCAAGTCGGGTAACAAACAAGAGTCAATATTGATTAGGGAATTTGAACTGGATCACAGATTTGAGAATCTAAGTCACATTTCTCATTGAGTTCAATGTCATAAAAATGAGAACTTGCCAATTTATCAATAGGACTTTCAAAAGTGTAAAATTGGTCAAGTTCAATATGATCATCAAAGATGGGTGATTCAATTTCATGATGAATTGGCACAGGATCCAATGTTGACTCAGGAAAAAGATTGAAATCAGGTGAAGATACTGGAGTCATAATTGAATCAGGAAGTAGAATTGAATCACTAAGTTGAGGTTTATGATCATATTCATTTTCAAGTTCAATTTCAGGAAAAGGATAACTTGCCAAACTGTCAATGTCACTTTTAAATTTGTAATTTGGGCAAGTTCAAATGATTGTTCTGAAATGGAACCTTGATTTCTAAAACAAAATGATTCTTCGGCTCTAACAGAATGGTTAGCGACATCAGAACTGGCCAACGGAGAGAACGTAGACTTTGGACCATCATATCTATGTCATGATTACGAGCGTTTTGAGCCTGAGTCATGGCTTCAAGCATCTTTTTATAGTTGATAGGTTCATCGTTTTGTTGAAAAGATGAAGTGTTGTCTTGAAATTGGTGGTGAAATTGTGAGTCCATCAGATTTTGTGATTTTTGTTTGGACTCATGCATACTCATTTCCAAAATTGATGGTTTTCTATTTTGGACTGGTGGAACTGAGTATGAATCTTGAAAATATTGTGGACAAGGTGGATAAGGAGGATAAGTTGGTTGAAAATTAGACTTGGGGGAGGTGAATCCCCACTGACTCTGTGAAGAGTTGAAATTATTCTAGAAATTATGGTTATAAGATTGGGGGCATGGGTTATATTGATTCGGATAAGACCAATCCGGCACACTAGGTTGGTTAAAGTTATGATATGTCGGGTTGGTAATATCCGAAAAAGAGGTTGGTGTGTAATATGGATTACCATTAAAATTTGAAAAATTGTTGTTATAAGCCATATCACACAATAAAACACAAATAAAGAAAAAACAAACAATAAACAAACAAAAAGAAAAAATTCTAACCTAAGTTAGGCTAGACCTTTGACCTAGATGACTCCTAACTGGTTAGACTGTCCATAGGAGGTAAAATGCAGACTTTGACCACAAGCTAATCAGCCAGGTCAGGGCAAGATTGGTGGGAGGTTATCCGTCAAAGACGTTCCTTAATTAAGTAACCACCAACCTTCGGGCTTTCGGCCCTTAATCCCCTTCCTAGACACTGATTGACAGGAGTCAAATTCCAACACCTTTCCTCTTAGGATAATCTCCTAATTGAGTTCGAGATGTCCCTAGGGCTAACGTCTACTCATTTTTAGTTAGGTTTAGGTTAGTGAGTCAGGAGATTGTTTGTGGGCTAAGGGAGGGTAATGACTTCCCCACCTTATCTCGTTTATAGGACAAGCCCTTAAATCAATTTAGTGCAGAGTACAAGTATATAGAAAAAAAGTAACATTCAAGCAATTTTTCATACAAAATGAACCTTATATTAAATGCTATGCACACATACCTTGGCTCCAGCACTCTTCAACAATAAATAGAAAATGAAATGAAATAGACACGTGCCTAAATGCAAAGTCTAAATCATTTTTAGCATTTACAATCAACTTTTACTGTTGTGTTAGAAATATATATACAGTGAGTCAAATAAGGAGATAAATACTTCAGAAATTTAGATTTTCAATTCAGCCAACCTGCAAAAATATAGGTTAGTAGTTCACTCAGTTTTGCCACTGGAATGTAGCAAATCTGAGGGCTTCCTGGCTCTGCTTTCTTGAGCAGAGTCTAAGGCCACTTATGTGTCCACTGCAGCAAGAATTCCTTATTGTTAAATCTGTACAAAAAACAAAGAAGAAAATTAACCAAAAATGTAAACTTTTGAAGAGAATTGCTTACTGTCCCTCCCCGGCAACGGCGCCAAAATTTGATTAGGTTAGAACCTGCACACAAAGTACAGTATTTCAGATCTAAGAATAGGATGTGCAAGGTGCTCAATTCTATCGCAATAGTAAGTGGCTATGCGGGTCGTAATCCACAAGGAGGGACTAGCGATGGAAGCTTTTGAGTAAGTCTTCTTTTAAGATACAAAGTTTGGTTAAAGTTCTTCTTAGTTCTTTAAAAGATAAAGAGAAAAATTAGGTTAAAGTTAAGTGAGGAAGAAAGTGGTAAAATTGTTGGCCCAAGGTTACAATCAACCCATGTTTAGTGTATTTTGATGATTACAAAACATATTAGTTATTTGTACTAATATAAATTGTTGTTTAAGTGTGTTTCAGGCTTATATATAAAGAGATGAATTCTTCCCTAAAGGAAGGTACATTGGACTCAAGACAAGTCAATTGGGCTCTAAGTACAATATTGAAGATCAAGTGAAGATAGCCCATCTTGAAGTCTTGAAGACCTAGAAGTTTGTAAGTTTAGTTTGTTAAAGATTGAATATGTGAAATTTGGCTCTAGGATTTGCACACACATTTGTTTTGAATGTTTCTATGTTTTTGAAAATGTTTATTTCTAAGTTTATGCCTTGGTTTATACATACATGTACTCAAAGCTTTATATCTTCAAAACGTATTTAAAACATGTATATAAACAAAGTTCAGCATAACACTTAGTTCCAGAGTTTTTAAAAGATTTTTTACAAATTTTTCTAACTCAAAAATCTGCCCAGAAAAGACTATTTCAGGCAGACCGGTCGACCGGCAGTCGACCGGCTGCTGTGTCCAGACATGCACAGGCTGTGCATGTCTGTCGGTCGACCGATCCTACATACCGGTCGACCGAAAAGAGATGGTTGCTCTCTGTATCTTTTCGGTCGACTGGGTCGGTCGACCGATAGAAGGAAACTGTGTTTCCTTTGTTGGATCGGTCGACTGGCAGTCGACCGAAGTTCCAACGGCTCTTTTGCCAGCAGGGACCCGGTCGACCGGCAGTCGACCGGTAGGCCTGCAACAGGCCATAACGGCTCTTTCCTCTTTTAGAGTTTCTGAAAATCTGTTTTTGGTTTTCTCTTTTACAGAGTTTTTAGGAGTTGTTGGACTCTTTTTCTGATCAAATTAGCTGGAAAAATCAGAGTTTTTAACCTATTCTCTCCCTATAAATAGTGGGGAATAGGCCTTAGTTATTTACCAAGAAAAATACAAGTTTTCATTGTTTTCAAGTGAAAGAGAAAAATAGTTTAAACTTTCATTTCCATTCTTTCAAATTGGTTTTTCAGTTGTTGTTTGATCTCTAATATCACTCTACAACTGAAGCTTTTCTCACCACACTTCATAGAGCCAAAAATTTCATATTCTTTCTATAGGTGAAGTTGTAAAAGAGTGAGAGTGTTTGTAAAAGAGTGTTGTGGTCTAGTTAAAGATCACTATTTGTAATCCTTGTTCTTGTGGAGACAAGCTCCTCGGTGGAGTTTCTTTGTAAGGTGAAGCTACGGGCTTGAGGTCTTTGGAGGCCTAACTTGTACGGGATCCTAAGGGGATAGTGGAAACCCTTCACGGAGGTGAAGGCGGGGACTAGAGCAACGGGCTCGAACCTCGAAACAAATCATCCTTGTTTGCGATTGCCTTTGCGTTCTTCTTGCTTTCAATTTCTCTTGTTTTATATTGCCTTGAATTATTTGCTTGAGTAACTAACCCTCTACTTGTGGAATCTTGTGTTGCTATACTTGTTGTGTTACATTGTGAGCCTTTCATTTTCATCATCATACTTGGCATTGATCAATCACACCTCAATACAACACGGTTGCATTGCGCACCTCTAACCCATTTAAGGGGAATTGGGAGGAAGGAGTTCAGAACCTCGCAAGGGGTATTCGGCTCTTAGTCGTGTTTTTGAGAGATTGTTGCATCACTCATTTCATAAGTTTAAAAGATCATTAGATTAGCAATTACACCTATTCACCCCCCCCTCTAGGTGTATTTCAATTGGTATCAGAGCTTGGACTCTAGGATTTGGCTTTACAACCTTAGAGAGATCCTCATATTGCTAATCATTTCATTCATTTCCACATAGTAAACATGGCCGATGGTATTAAGACACCCCCTAAGTTTGATGGACTTAACTTTCCCATATGGAAGGTTAAGATGACCGTTTTCTTGCAATCTCTAGGTAGCCGAGTTGCAAAGGCCGTGACTAAACAATTTAGTACCCCCGATGGTGATGAATCTACTTGGTCCGAAATTGAGACCAAGGAGTTTGATGCCAATGCTAAGGCTCATTATGCACTCCTACAAGCCCTTAATGATGATGACATAGCTAGAGTCATCCATTGCAAATCCGCCTATGAGATTTGGACCCATTTGCTAGCAACACATGAGGGGACATCACAAGTGAAGAGGGCCAAGATAGACCTTCTTCGGTCCCAATATGAAAATTTTAGCATGCAAGAACATGAAACCATAGATGATATGGTTACTAAATTTACTAAGATTACTAATGGGCTTTCTTCTCTAGGTGAAGAGATCAACAACGACCAAAGGGTGAGAAAGATCATCCGGCTCTTCCTCCATCATGGGAAGTGAAAGCTACAACATTGAAGGAACTCAATGATAAAGATGAGATTGAGCTCATCGGACTCATTGGGAATTTAAAAACCCATGAGATGGAGAGGAAGGCAAGGGAGGACATGGCACCTACCAAAAGAAGACCATTGCCTTCAAAAGTCATGCTACTTACTCCGACGAAGATGACGAAGAAGAAGATGACGAGGAGCTCTCACTTCTAGTCAAAAATGTCCGGAGGATGTACAACAAGGCAAAGTTCCAAGGAAGGAGGAGATGGCAAGGAGGCAAGGAAGAAAGGAAGATCATATGCTTCAATTGCCAAAAGCCGGGACACATTGTAGCGGAGTGTCCGGACCAAGTGAAGCCATCTTCATCCAAGAAGCCATACAAGAAGAAGGCTATGAAAGCAACATGGGATGACGAAAGTGAATCCGAGGAGGAGATCGACACCGCCAATATGTGCTTCATGGCAAATGAGAGCACAAGCAAGGTAACCCCCTCAACTCCTTTGATGAAGATTTATCCATGGATGAGTTAAGTGAAGCTTTATAGAACTTTCTCAAAATTATGACTTCATGAAGAAAAAGTACTTGAAAATGAAAAAGGATAATGAATCTTTGAGTATTCAAGTGTTAAATCTTTCTAAAGAAAATAATGACTTGCATTCTTCTTTAGTTTCACTAAAAATGATTTTGAAAAATATAAGATTGCTTGTAAAGGAAAGACCCCATTTGTAGATTCTAATGAGATTGCCATGCTTAAGGAAAGATTAGACTCATTAGATGTTGTTTTGAAAAAGTGTAGTGAGTTTGATAAGAAGAAGATGGAGAATATGTTTCCTAAGAAACAAGCTCCTAAGAAAAATATTCATCATGCTCATGCTCATGCTCATGTACATGCTACACAACCTATGCATCATGGTAAACCCCCAAAGCATGCTCACACTTCACGTACACACCATGCATTTATGTATAGAAAAGTGTACTCATGTTCACATTGTGGACGGAAAGGACACTTAGCTAATTTTTGTTATGATAGACTAAGTGCATCACATCATAATGTTGGGTTCGTAACACTAACTTTCAAGGACCCAAGAAAGTTTGGGTACCAAAGTCAACAATTGTTTTAAATGATATAGGTACTTTCCAAAGCCCAACGACGTAGAGGTTTGTGGTATCTTGATAGCGGTTGCTCAAGGCACATGACTTGGGACATCAACAACTTTGCAACCCTATCAAGATATCATGAAGGTGGCACCGTCACCTTCGGAGATGACGCCAAGGGTAAAATCATTGGTATTGGTAATGTAAAGCTTGGCACTTCTCCTTTAATTGAAAATGTAGTTTTAGTAGACGGGCTCAAGCATAATCTCTTGAGCATTAGTCAATTATGTGATAAAGGATTTAATGTTATTTTTGATGATATTGCTTGTAAAATAGTTGACAAAAATTCTAATGTTTGTGTATTTTCCGGTTTTCGTGAAAGTAATGTATATATGATAGATATGCTAAATATGTCTTGTAATATAACATGTTTAAAAGCCCTCGATGATGACTCTTGGTTATGGCATAAGAGATTAGGCCACGTTTCATTTGACCATATTTCTAGGCTTAACTCTAAGGAAATGGTGAAGGGTATTCCTTCATTGAACTTTGAAAAGGACCGAGTTTGTGACGCATGTCATTTGGGAAACAAACTAGGTCCTCATTCAAATCAATTAAGGATATCATGTCATCACGTCCATTGGAGCTAATCCACATGGATTTATTTGGCCCTACACAAACCAAAAGTTTAAGTGGGAGTAGATTTGCTTATGTTTTAGTAGATGATTTTTCGCGTTTTACTTGGGTTTATTTTCTTGAACATAAAAGTCAAACCTTTTCACATTTTCAAGCCTTTAAGAAAAGAGTTGAAAAGGAAAATGACTCCTCAATAATTAAAATAAGAAGTGATAGAGGAGGTGAGTTCATTAACCTTCCCTTTACCACTTTTTGTGAGGAACATGGAATAAAACATGAACTTTCTTGTCCTAGAACTCCACAACAAAATGGAGTAGTTGAGCGGAAAAATCGTACTTTACAAGAGATGGCTAGGACAATGTTAAATGAATATGGTCTACCACATTATTTGTGGGCCGAGGCCGTTCATACTTCATGTTACATTGCAAATCGTGTTTTCCTATGTAAAAATACTACTAAGACTTCTTATGAGATGTACTTTTCTAGAAAACCTAATGTTTCTTATTTCAAAGTGTTTGGTTGCAAATGTTTTGTTTTAAATACAAATATTAATTTGGGAAAATTTGATACTAGATCATATGAGGCTATTTTTGTAGGTTACTCAAATACTAGTAAGGCTTATAGAGTCTTCAATAGGTCAACTTTGACTATTGAGGAATCTATTCATGTTAAATTTGAGGAATCTAACAAGTTTGTTAAGAATTGTGTAGAAATTGATGCTTTAGATGAAGGTTGGAGAAAGTGACCTTGGAGGATGCTTCTACCATGGGAGACAAGCCAAAGGATGGTGATGGAAGTGAAGCCAAAGTGGAAGAGGCTCAAGGAAATGAACATCAAGCAAATGAAGAGGAGCCCTCTCAACCACTACCAAAGGATTGGAGATTCAATCCTCATCATCCCAGGACCTCGTCATAGGTGAAGTATCAAAAGGGTAACCACTCGCTCTAAGATTCAAGATTTTTGTGGTAATTTTGCTTTTATTTCACACATAGAACCTAAAAATGTCCTCGAGGCCGAGGCCGATTCATATTGGTTGCTTGCTATGCAAGAGGAGCTCAATCAATTTGAGCACAACCAAGTATGGCATCTTGTTCCTAGGCCCCAAGATAGACCAACTATTGGTACTAAATGGATCTTTAAGAACAAGTTGGATGAATCGGGTAATGTAGTTAGAAACAAGGCTAGGTTAGTTGCCCAAGGTTACACTCAAATCGAGGGAATCGATTTTGAAGAAACCTTTGCACCCGTAGCACGGCTCGAAGCCATACGGATGACCTTAGCATATGCCTCATTTAAAGATTTTAAGTTATTTCAAATGGATGTAAAGAGTGCTTTTCTTAATGGCTATATTGATGAGGAGGTGTATGTTGAACAACCCCCCGGGTTTGTTGATCCTACACACCCTAATTATGTTTATAAATTAGATAAAGCACTATATGGTTTGAAACAAGCCCCTAGGGCTTGGTATGAAAGATTGTCTTCATTTTTGCTTTCAAATGATTTTAAGAAAGGAAAAGTTGATAAAACATTATTTACCAAACATATAGATCAAGATATCCTCATAGTTCAAATTTATGTTGATGACATTATTTTTGGATCTACTAATGTTTCACTTTGCAAGAATTTTGAGTCATGCATGAAAAAGGAATTTGAGATGTCTATGATGGGGGAGCTCAACTTCTTCCTTGGACTTCAAATCAAGCAACGTAGTGATGGGACATTCATCAACCAAGCCAAGTACACCAAAGAACTCATCAAGAGGTTCGGGCTTGAAGGATCCAAAGTAGCAAAGACTCCCATGGCAACCACTACGAAACTTGACAAGGACGAACAAGGTAAGGAAGTAGACATCAAATTATTTCGTAGCATGATTGGTAGTTTACTCTATCTTACGGCTAGTAGGCCGGATATAATGTTTTCCGTATGTTTATGTGCACGTTTTCAATCATGTCCTAAGGAATCACACTTAATAGCGGTAAAACGCATAATTAGGTATCTTAGGGGCACAATTGATTTAGGTTTGTGGTATTCGAAAACTAACCAATTTACCATGACTAGTTATTCGGATGCCGACTATGCCGGTTGTAGGGTAGATAGGAAGAGCACAAGTGGCACTTGCCAATTCTTGGGCAATTGTCTTGTGTCTTGGTCTTCCAAGAAGCAAAATAGTGTAGCCCTTTCAACCGCCGAGGCGGAGTATGTAGCAGCCGGAGCTTGTTGTGCACAAGTACTCTGGATGAAACATACTCTTCTCGATTTTGATTTACTTTTTGATCATGTTAGATTTATTGTGATAATACTAGTGCTATTCACATGACCAAAAATGCTAATCAACATAGTAAAACCAAACATATAGACATTAGATATCATTTTCTTAGAGATCACTTTGAAAAAGGTGACATTGATATCGATTTGTTTCCATAGATTTTCAACTTGCAGATATTTTCACAAAACCTTTAGATTATGCAAGATTTTCATTTATTTGTGGTGAATTGAATGTATGTAAGATTGATACTTAAAATATCTTAGTTTGTTTTGTTTTGTTTTCTAATATGTTTGTTTTGTTTTGTCTTAAAATTTTTCTTAACCCTTTTTGATGTATGACAAAAAGGGGAGAAAATAAAATATATGGAGAAAATATATGTTGTTTGTTTTAAATTTTGTTATTGATACAAAATATATGGAGAAAATATATGTTGTTTGTTTTAAATTTTGTTATTCCTTATGATAGTTTATTTTTGGTGATGATATTTTTCAATGCTTTATGTATGCTTACATAGTTGTTCATATTCATGTTAAATACATAGCATTGTTTAAGGGGGAGCTTTCCAAGCTCTTTCCTCCTTTGTTTGTTTAATAACTCATATGTTTTGTCATCATCAAAAAGGGGGAGATTGTTGGCCCAAGGTTACAATCAACCCATGTTTAGTGTATTTTGATGATTACAAACATATTAGTTATTTGTACTAATATAAATTGTTGTTTAAGTGTGTTTCAGGCTTATATATTAAAGAGATGAATTCTTCCCTAAAGGAAGGTACATTGGACTCAAGACAAGTCAAATTGGGCTCTAAGTACAATATTGAAGATCAAGTGAAGATAGCCCATCTTGAAGTCTTGAAGACCTAGAAGTTTGTAAGTTTAGTTTGTTAAAGATTGAATATGTGAAATTTGGCTCTAGGATTTGCACACACATTTGTTTTGAATGTTTCTATGTTTTTGAAAATGTTTATTTCTAAGTTTATGCCTTGGTTTATACATACATGTACTCAAAGCTTTATATCTTCAAAAACGTATTTAAAACATGTATATAAACAAAGTTCAGCATAACACTTAGTTCCAGAGTTTTTAAAGATTTTTTACAAATTTTTCTAACTCAAAATCTGCCCAGAAAAGACTATTTCAGGCAGACCGGTCGACCGGCAGTCGACCGGCTGCTGTGTCCAGACATGCACAGGCTGTGCATGTCTGTCGGTCGACCGATCCTACATACCGGTCGACCGAAAAGAGATGGTTGCTCTCTGTATCTTTTCGGTCGACTGGGTCGGTCGACCGATAGAAGGAAACTGTGTTTCCTTTGTTGGATCGGTCGACTGGCAGTCGACCGAAGTTCCAACGGCTCTTTTGCCAGCAGGGACCCGGTCGACCGGCAGTCGACCGGTAGGCCTGCAACAGGCCATAACGGCTCTTTCCTCTTTTAGAGTTTCTGAAAATCTGTTTTTGGTTTTCTCTTTTACAGAGTTTTTAGGAGTTGTTGGGACTCTTTTTCTGATCAAATTAGCTGGAAAAATCAGAGTTTTTAACCTATTCTCTCCCTATAAATAGTGGGGAATAGGCCTTAGTTATTTACCAAGAAAAATACAAGTTTTCATTGTTTTCAAGTGAAAGAGAAAAATAGTTTAAAACTTTCATTTCCATTCTTTCAAATTGGTTTTTCAGTTGTTGTTTGATCTCTAATATCACTCTACAACTGAAGCTTTTCTCACCACACTTCATAGAGCCAAAAATTTCATATTCTTTCTATAGGTGAAGTTGTAAAAGAGTGAGAGTGTTTGTAAAAGAGTGTTGTGGTCTAGTTAAAGATCACTATTTGTAATCCTTGTTCTTGTGGAGACAAGCTCCTCGGTGGAGTTTCTTTGTAAGGTGAAGCTACGGGCTTGAGGTCTTTGGAGGCCTAACTTGTACGGGATCCTAAGGGGATAGTGGAAACCCTTCACGGAGGTGAAGGCGGGGACTAGAGCAACGGGCTCGAACCTCGAAACAAATCATCCTTGTTTGCGATTGCCTTTGCGTTCTTCTTGCTTTCAATTTCTCTTGTTTTATATTGCCTGAATTATTTGCTTGAGTAACTAACCCTCTACTTGTGGAATCTTGTGTTGCTATACTTGTTTGTTACATTGTGAGCCTTTCATTTTCATCATCATACTTGGCATTGATCAATCACACCTCAATACAACACGGTTGCATTGCGCACCTCTAACCCATTTAAGGGGAATTGGGAGGAAGGAGTTCAGAACCTCGCAAGGGGTATTCGGCTCTTAGTCGTGTTTTTGAGAGATTGTTGCATCACTCATTTCATAAGTTTAAAAAGATCATTAGATTAGCAATTACACCTATTCACCCCCCCCTCTAGGTGTATTTCAAAATGAGAAGGTGAAAAAAAATAGAAAATGATTATTTACAAAGAAATTGAAAATGGAAATAAGTGGGTGTTGTTGGTGTTCTAAACTAAAGAATAAAAGAAAAGAAAAGAAACTAAAATAAATACTTACTTCTTTTGGCCAAATATCTACCTTGAATCTTTTGCAATGATGTTACCTTGAATTGAGGCGATCAACGTATAGCCCATAAGAGTTGATTCCCATTTTCTCCACATTATATCATCAAGACGTTGCAAGTATGAAGTGATACAGCATGAAACTCAAAATCCATCGTCATGAGCTATCGGTGGCACTCGCAAAGGCAAGGCTCTTTCGATGCTTTTAGACTCACTTGGAGAGCAATTGTTCCAAAAGAAGAAAAGTAGAGAAGAAGAAGAAGAACACAAAAAATAAAGTACATACAAAAGGAAACTACAGATTCGATTTCATAACAATAAGAGAAAAGAAGGAAATCTTACACGGTGTCACTCTCAGCACAAGCTTCGTTCTCGTTCTCCTATGAAACTCTGATCTCCTCTGATTTACATAAGTTAAAACTAAAAATTACATGAAAAGAAAAACAAAACCTACACTATAAAGAATGAAAAACTGGAATAATTCCTCTCTCTGCATGGTCGTCTGAATCCCAGTATTTATAGGCAAAACCCACCTATAGGAGCGTATGAAGATAGGGGGAGCAAACGCTCCCCCTAACTCACCAACAAAGTCGCGGAAACGCGGCTTTGGCCGTGTTTCCACGGCCAGGGTGTGGCCAGGTGGCCACACCCTGTTGGTGGTGCTCCCCGGTTTCTCGATTTGTATTTATCTTTATCTGGATTTGCATTTTATGTCCGGAATTTTGACGAATGGCCTTTGATCATTGGCTTCAACCGATCAATTTGTAGGGATTTATTCTAACTGGTTTTCAACCGATCTGAACCGACCTGATCTGCCCTGATTTACGGAGTTCGAATTAATTCTGATTTAATTCAGAATTTGATGGGCTTTTGGGCTCATTTCTCTTCACTCTCCTTTAGGAATGGGCCTGCAAATAAATTAAACATTTAATTAAGAAAATGCAGAGTTTATTCTATAATAAGTAGGAGAATATGATAATAAATGTGCAATATTAGTGACCAATCAACTATTCACGTTGGAGATCGAATAAAAGTTCTTCCCTAACTTAGTTTTACACGACAAAACTTGAACATTCCCCTATCAAGATCTGATTAAAGGCGAGAATAGGGGAAGAAACAAGTGCACTATTGGTATCGGCAAAGATGAATAGGAATTTCTCTAACTTACAAGAACAAGCAAAGCTACACAAAGTATAAATCATCAAAAACAATTAAGAATGAAATATGAGAGTGACAATACTTGTGAGTAAGTTAGAGTTAGAACCTCATCTTAAGATGTCATAACTCTTATTTGCACAAAGTTTGTTTGACACTATTGACTCAATTGGGTTATCAATCAAGTTGTTAGAGATTAGTGTGTTAGTAGTTAATTAGCCATACAAAGGAAGAGTTAGCTAGATATGAGAAAGAAAAATAAGAAAGAAGAAGTAAAGGAACAAAGTTCTACACTAGTGCAAGAAAGCAAAACCAAGTAAGAACACCAAGTGATGTAAAGAAGGAGAAGTATTACATGTATAAGATTATCACATTCAAATACAACTTGTACACGCTCTCTCTCACTCTAATGGTTAATCTATTACAAAATAAAGATAACACAAGAAAATAAGAGAAAACCACTAGCATAACACTTCAATCCTGGATATCCCCTCTCTATAAATCCCAGGGGACATTTATAGGCACAGGAGGAAAGGAACAAGGGGGCCAGACCTGGCTCAAAGTACTAGCGCAGAAACGCTAATACGACTGCGAAAAGAGACCAAAGCCACGTTTTCGCGGCTCCTCTGGTGTCGTCAGTCTGGCGCCGCCTGGTTTGACTTGCTGGTTTGTCCCCTGTCAGTTGTACCTCCTGATTTCTAGATATATGCACCTGGTTTTGATAGATCCTTCTTCTAAAGTCAATGGCTATTTTTGTAGGCTTTAAATCACAAAATAAATGAAAATTTTGGGCTTTCTCATTTCACACCATGGACCTAGGAACATCAAGAGAGGTGTTATTAACAGAATTTAATATTGAATAAATGTGAAGCTGTGGTATCAAATATGCATATTTGGAGACTAATCAATCTTCTATTGACAAGAATAAAATTTGAGTTTTGAAAAATAGAATTAATTGTTTGAGCTCTACTTTAAGCAATTGTGCTTTTGATTAGAATAGATTGAAATTTATGTTTTGCAAAAAATAAGTTTCACGCATGCATGCGTATACATCACAAGCACATCATGCTCACACTCATGCCAGAGTGTACACATAACTAAGTTTTGTTTGATAGATTAAATGTCTTGAATGTCAATGTTTGGGTACTTAGTAATACTAACCCCAATCAAGGTGTTAAGGAGAGAAGATCACTTTTTGTTTTAGAAAAATAGAGTTAGCCTTATTATTATCAGTAACTATCTTTATCCTCTACTTTAGTTTATATATGCTTTAATTAGTTAATTATTAGCATATCATGTTTGTATAAGAGAATATATGTTTAAATGCAAATTGTTTTAAAAACTTGTGATATACTTGTATAGCTTTTGAGATACACTTTTGATTTTGTGTCAAACTTGATTCATATCCTTTGTGTACTAAATTTTACTTTAGTTATATGTGTATATCCTAGTTTTGATGATTCTAGCATTGACATATGCATTTTTTTTACTTGTTTTTATATATAGTTTTGAATCAAATTCAAACTATTTTTTCAATTAGTATATTCATTTTTCACATGGCAGTATTTTCAAATTATTTTAAACTATTAGTCATTTTTGTAAATATTTACCTTATTGGGCGGTTTGATGGGTGATCATGCATTGTATTTTTTTTAATTATCATTCTTTTATAAATGCATGTTGGGTTGCGATAGCAATGAGATACACACATGATTTCTTAGATATATGACTCTTGTGTGCTCATTCTTTTTTATCTATATATCTACGCTCTAAATTATAATTGGTATACATACATATATATGATATGATTTATGCATGTTTAAAATTGTTCATATTCTTTTTTGGACAATTATCTTCATTCTAAGCTAGATTTTGATTTAATATAGATTTTGATACATGTTTAACAAACTTATGCATTCGTTGTGTTTGTATTTCAAAAAGGTGAAGAAATTTTTTAGTTTTTTTTTTATTCTCTCTTTGTGATAAAATGAGAGAACAAGTTTTTTTTAGCAAATATATTCAAACTTTCATTTGGTCTCAATCTTTGCAATTGGTATATCTTATTTTGCTAAACTGGTATTTTTGTTTAAATTTGTTTCTTGATTAAGTTTCAATTGGTATCTATTACTTCAATTTGTATATTTCTCAAATTGTTTTAATTTCAATTGGTATTCTCAATTTAATTTCAATTGGTATTAAGTTTCAATTGGAAAAACTTTTCTTTCGATTGGTATTCAAAACGTGGTTTGGTTTTTTTACCTTTTTATTGATGAAATGATAAAAAGGGGAGAAAATTTAGAGTTTATATATGCATGTAATATATGTTTTAATGCATGTATGTTAATGTTTGATAACTTATTTGTTTGATAAAAAGGGAACCGTTTATATGTATATTTATTCTCTTATTTATGCATATTGTCTGTGTGTTTAAGAGCTTTATTGAATATCTTTATATATTTTTGTTTATACATGAGTTAAGGGGGGCTTTTATAGTGCTCTTCTCTATTCCATGCTTATATAACAACATGAGTTTTGTCATCATTAAAAAGAAAGAGATTATTAGCTCAAAAGTCCACCACTCTAGTTTTAATGATGATTAACTTATATAGTTATAGTACTAATGATCTTGCATATTTAACTTTCAGATTTTAGCTAAGATCTTAGTTCAACTATTTAGCTTCAACAACAGACTCAAAATTAATTTTTGAAGCTAACAAGTGCTGATTCAAGAGCTCAAGTATAAAGATTATATCAAGTACTTAAGAAAGATTCAATCTCAATTAAATCTAGTTTGGATCAAGTCAAGATGAAGAAAAGATCAAGAAGAAGACTTGAGTTTATATGTTTATAAGTTTAGATTCTTGTAAAGAGTGGATTATATTTGATTGCTCTAGCTCACACACACAAGTTTTAAGCAATGATTTATTGAGTTTTATTTGTGGTTTAAAGTTTGATTTTATCAAAAGTTTTATTTGTGAAAAAAATTTCTTAAAAACAAGTTTTATTGTTTAGAATGTGTATTAGTGTTGTCCATACACATTAAATCTTAAATAAAAGTTAAGAAACTTGTTTTTTTATACAAGTTTGATTTAATTTGTTTGTGCTCATAGTTTTATTTTTATAAAATCAAGTTTTAAAATTTTAAAATGAATTTCATATTACAAAAAAAAGTTTAAAATGTTTAAAATATGTTTTGCTTTTTAATATACATATTTGTCCTAAATAATATTTGTAAGAACATATTTTTGTGACATTTATAGAAATTTATTTAACTTTTAAAGAGAATTTAAAAAGTAAACAAAATCTATTTTTGGCCTTAAGACGGTTGACCGGGCGGTCGATAGGATATGTCATAAATCATTTGGCTTGTGCAACTAGTCGACCGGGTAGTCAACCGTTAGCCAGAGAGGAAAACTATGCTATCGGGTCAGTCGACCGGGCGGTTGATCGGCATATGTGAGAACAAAACTCGGTCAAGAGCAGTCGACTGACAGCTCCCAACGCCTAGTTTCTAGCCATTGGTGGTCGACTGGGTGGTCAACTAGTAGGCTGCAAAATTGTCTGTTTGGGTTTAAACGGTAAATTTTTGTCAAAAGTTTCTAAATTTGATTTCTAGCGGCTATTTTGATTAAAACATGTTTTATTTATTCCTCTATATATAGATGCTCTATTAAAGTGTTTTTAATTTAAGAGTTTGAAATTTTTCAAGTATTCTAACTTCTAAATCTTCAAAATTGTTTTTGAGCCACAAAATCCTAAATCTTTAGTTCTCTCATACAAGCTTGAACTATCATCTCTATATCTATTCTATAGGATCTTTATTTATGAGAGAGTTCTATTTGTGGTCAAGAGTTGACTACAAGTTGTTTTCATTCACTGTATTGAGAGTGGCTAGAGGTTGTGACCTCGAGTGAGCTTGCGGGTTTATGTAATTGTGCTCTTGTGGGAACAAGTAAGGTAGTTTATAGGTGTTGCAGCACCAAATGATCTTGCAAGATCGGTTAGTGGAAAGTCTTCACTGCGGTGAAGGCGGGGACGTAAAACAAGCTGCTCAAACCTCGAAACAAATCTCCTATGTTTGCGATTACCTTTTTCTCTTTTTAATTTTACTTTTGTTTATATCTTGCATAATTAACTTGCTCATCTTTATATGCTTGATATTATTTTTTATACTCTATTTTGTCAAGAAAGCAATTGTGCACCTCAACTCTTATTAAGAGGAATCTTAAGAAGAAGTTAAGAGCCCTTCACCGAGTATACGACTTCATTTCTTGATTGATTGTTTTGACATTGTTTATATGCATATATTTAGACTTGTATTTTAAAGTTTTTATTTTCGCATTAGATTAGCATATCACCTATTTACCCTCTAGGTGATTTCACCACAGAAGCTGAACAGGTTTTTAGCTTCTCCACTGTGAATACCATGGTTAACATATCTGCGGGATTCTAATGTGTGCGTATCTTCTCCAGTGACAACGCACCATCCTTCAAAAGTATGTGAATAAAGTGATACCGTAACCCCCTGATCCCTAGTATACGTATCACAGTATCAGTACTCGATACGACGTACAAAATTGACTTGACCCCCTTGGTAGTCTGATTGAGCTAATTTCAGTTTTAATAATCATTTTCTCATATTTTAGATTTTTTTCAAGATTTTCTGGAATTTTTCTGGATTATGTTGGAAAATCTCCGTAGTCGGTGTCGACCGACACCGATAATCGGATCTCCGATTTTTAATTCACAAACGGAGTTGTATGTTGAGAATCCACTTTCACCATGTGTCTTAAAATCATATGATCTACACTAGGGTATTTTTGAGAATTTTTCTGAATTTATCAAAAATCGGGCCAAACCGGTGTCGCTCAATATCGGCGCTACACTCCAGAATTTTTAACTTACAAATCGGATTGAATTTCTTAAAACCGTTTTCACATTACGTCTCAGGATAATATTTCCTATTTTCTGTAATTTTTGGGCATCGTTCGGAGCTAGTCAAAATTTGACCCTATTAAAATAATATTTAAATTACTTTTTCTAATTCTTTTCTATATCTTTTCTTCTTTCTTTTTCTCCACCCTTCTCCAAACTTCCCACCCTCACCCAACCGACTCTCCCTCTCTCTCTTTCAAAACAATTTCCTCTCTCTCTCTTCCCTAACTCTCTCTCTCTCTCTAATTTCCTCCTCTCTCTCCTCTCTCTCTCTCTTCTCTCTCTTTCCCCCACACTCTCTCCCTCTCTCTGTGTAGCCCCCAGGGGAGAGACCCGAATCGTCACCAGCGGCCAGGCCACCAGCCGCCACCGCCGGCCGCGACCCCCAGGCCGCGCCCCAGCCCCGCCGGCGCCACCACCACCCCTCCTTTTATTCTTCCCCTTTCTTCTTCTTCTTCATGTTTTTCTTCTCTCTCTCTTTCTTTCTCTCTCTCCTCATCCTCTCTCTCCCGGCCTGACATACGGCCGCACCGCCGGCGGCCGGGATCGCCGCCGGCGGGCCTCCCTCGCCGCCGGCCAACACCCCCTGGCCGGCCTAGCCGCGGCAGAGCGCAGTGGCAGCAGTAGCTGCTGTCGCTGCTGCTGTTGTTCCCTTTGTTGGGTTTGGGTAGAACCCAAACCCGTTAACCCTATTGGGATAACTTGAAACCCAATAACCCAGTACCCATTTCATTTAAGTAATGGGTTTGGGTAGTGGATCCAAACCCGACCCGCGAGCGACCCAAACCCACATCCGAAACCAATAAAGGTAAAATTGCAGAAACCCCCTGTTACTTTTTATTGTTTGCATTTAAGATATTTTTATTACATATTTAACCCTTTTTGTTATGATCTAGTCTTCGGGCGATATCGGGAGCATCCGGACTCCGATTTAGACGATTCTGGATCCGTTGCGATCGTGGAAAAGAGAGCTACCTTCCCATGGCTAGTTTTGTGAGTATTTTCCTTTTATAAATTATATTTTATCATGTTTAGTATCTTGGTTGGTTGCCTAATTAATAAAACGTGATTATCGGTAAATCATTATAATTATTAAACACTAAATGTCATTGTTGGAAATCCCTGTAGTCCCTGTAAGTAAAACATACTGATAGATAGATATACCTGATCTGGATGATTGGCTAATTAACGAGATTTCTGAAGTTAATAATGTTCCTAAGTAAACCTAGTCTCTAAATTGATAATTAAAATAGATTATTCTGTTTCATAATTTGGTGGCACCTACCGTATTCAGAATATAGGAACCGTTATTCTTATTAGCAGTAGTTGACACTCGAGTAGATGCTATTACCCCAGACGCTAACATTAGTATTCACACTATGACTTGGATATCCTATCACACGGGACACTATTATCTCATGTACATGTAACACCGTTACACAGATCCTCTTACACACAACACTATGTCCCACTGGTACATAGATACACCGATTCACTAGACGTTGTCATTTCATTACTGCTACATGCATATTGTCACTCTGCCATGGATACGCGACACTGATAGTTCATGTGCTAGTATCACCGTTGCACAGTTACTATGATACGTCACACTATTATTTCGTATTCATGTGCATATATATATATATATATATATATATATATATATATATATATATATATATATATCATCGTTACATGGATTCTCGGCATCCCTGTTGCACATGCATACATGGTTTCTCTATTCTTGTCATATGGATCACCGTTCATATTGCATGTCATACTCATGTATTCCTGTTACATGATTGTTTCCCGTTACATCTATTGATATTCTTGTTATTGATATTCCCGTTACTGGACATGAGAGCTATTGATATGCATTATGTGGAATCCCACATCTATTGTTCCCGTTTCCCGTTATATTGTTATATGCTATCAACAGAGCTTAGGTCCTGTTCTCATGTTAAGTGTATCATGCACTGTAGTTGATAGGTTGATATCTATGTCACGATTACGAGTGTTTTGAGCTTGAGTCATGGCTTCAAGCATCTTTTCATAGTTGATAGGTTCATTATTTTGATGAAAAGATGAAGAATTGTCTTGGAAGTGATAGTGAAATTGTGAGTCCATCAGATTTTGGGATTTGTGTTTGGACTCACGCATGCTCATTTCCATAATTGATGGTTTCCTATTTTGGACGGGTGGAACTGAGTATGAATCTTGAAAATATTGTGGACTAGGTGGAGAAGAAGTACAAGGTGGTTGGAAATTATGCTCGGGGGAGGTGAATCCCCACTGACTCGTGAAGAGTTGAAATCATTATGGAAATTATAGTTATTAGATGGGGGGTATGGGTCATATTGATTCGGATAAGACCAATCCGGCACACTGGGTTGGTCAAAGTTATGATATGCCGGGTTGGTAATATCCGAAAATGAAGTCGGTGTGTAATATGGATTGTTATTGTAGTTGAAAAAATTATTATTATGGTCCATATCACACAATAGAATACAAACAAAGAAAAACAAACAAAAAAGAAAAAAATTCTAGCCTAAGTTAGGGTAGACTTAGGACCTAGACAACTCCTAACTGGTTAGACTGTCCACGGGAGGTCTAATGTAGACTTTAACCACAAGCTATCAGCCAGGTCAGGGCAAGGTTGGTGGGAGGTTTTCCGTCAAAGACGTACCTTAATTAAATAACCACCAACCTTCGGGCTTTCGGCCCTCAATCCCTTTCCTAGACACTGATTTTGCAGGGGTTAGATTCCAACATTTTTCCCCTTAGGATAATCTCCTAATTAAGTCCGAGATGTCCCTAGGGCCAACGTCTACTCAGTTTTAGTTAGGCTTGGGTTAGTGAGTGCTTGGAATGTGATTTTTGGGCTAAGGAAGGGTGATTAAATCCCCACCTTATCTTGTTATGAGTTAGTGCCCTTAAAATAATTTTGTGCAACTGTACAAGATATGTAAGATTCACTCAAAGCGATATAAACAACCACGAATTGAGTCCTATGCTAAATGCAATGCATACGTACCTTGCTCCAGCACTCTTCAACAGTAAAAAATAAAGGAATTAAAAAGACACGTGCCTAAAATGCAAATGTCTAATCAATTTTTTTATCTTTTCAACAAATATTTTACTGTTGATTATTAGCAGGCTTATGTTATGGCATATAAGAAAAATTAAAGTTGCAGCAAACTAGAATTTTTTTACACTAAGCAGCCCTGCAAAAAGCTGTTAGTAGTCAACTCTTCCTTGCCGCGGATCCGCGGCTTTTGCCGTGGAAACGCGGCAATTCAGAGGGCCCTTGGTCTCTGCTTTCTAGAGCAGAGGCCCAATGCCACTTGTA
This sequence comes from Agave tequilana, assembly GCA_038442645.1. Classification (NCBI taxonomy): domain Eukaryota; kingdom Viridiplantae; phylum Streptophyta; class Magnoliopsida; order Asparagales; family Asparagaceae; genus Agave; species Agave tequilana. Next base: position 256,540 of record JAVJIF010003749.1, read on the forward strand.
TGTCACTGCAATATTAATTTGCTACTTTGATTGCCCTGTAACCTGCAACAGAGAAGAAAATTCGTTTAGTTCTAAAAAAATTTCAAAAAAAATTCAGATTTCAATAAAAAACATGTTACCCTCCCTGGCAACGGCGCCAAAATTTGATTGAGGCCATACCTGCACACAAAATACGAGATTATAGAACTTAAGAAAAGAAGTGTGCAAGTGCTCAATTCTTCCGCTATAGCAAGTGGCTATGCGGGTCGTGATCCACAAGGAGGGTTTGCGATGGAAGCTTTACGGTTCTTTATTGAAATCGTTAAGAATCAAAGTGAAGGTTCTTCTCTGTTTTTAAATTAAGGAAAAGTGAAAGAATCATGTTATGTTAGAAGAGAATGAAAGATGAAGAAGGTGGAAATTCAGAAAACAATAAAAGCGACTATGTACAATGAAGTGGAGAAGAAAGAGTTGGAGGAGATGGTTGGTGATCTATGCTAAAGAAGTAAAAGAAAAGAAAGAAAGAAAAGTATAGAAATACTTACCTAGGTTGAGTGATGACTTACCTGGAAACCGTTGCATGTTCTACCTTTACTTCGGAGGCGTTCAACGCATAGATCATAAGCTCGAGCTCAGTCCCCGTGCACATTATATCGTCAAGCCTAGTGTAACACCCCGCTCCCGGAATACGTACTTAGTTGCGTATTCAGATTTTTCGATCGTATTTTTCGATTTACTTCCTGTATTTGTTTTGTATTATGAATTCTTTATATGAACGTTTTGTCTTGGATTTGGATTCGTGGACTCGGAGTCAGCCCTAGTCTGAACCGAGGGCCCGATCCTAGAGTATTGCTCGATTTGGACATTCTGGTATTCCGATTTGACCGATTTCAGTTTTAAACATCATTTTCCAATATTCTAGATTTTCTATGATTTTCTGGAATTTTTCTCAATTAAGTTGGGAATCTTCAAAACCGGTGTCGATCAGTGCCGCTGACCGATTCCCGGATTTTTAATTTACAAACTAATTGGAATTACTAAAAGTGTCTGTAGACATTATTTCTCAAAATCACATTTCCTATCTAAATACCTTTTTCTGAGGATTTTACGAATTTATGGAAATTCCACCGGAGTCGGTATCGGCCAGTATCGCTGGTTGATTCCGGGACGATCGGAATTGAATTTCTGAATTCCGCTTTCACTTTACTTCTTAAAATCATATTTTATTCTTTAATACATTTTCTGGGATTTTTCAGAATTTATCAAAATCCGGCCGACCCGGTGTAGACCGGTATCGGCGGCTGACTTTTGGATTTTTAATTTGAAAACGGGATTTTATTTTGGAAAACCGATTTCATATTATTCCTCAGGATGACGTTTTCTACCTCCGGGTATTTTTGGGGATTTTTCTGGAACAGTCGATTTTCGCGGCCATATTATAATATTATTATTTTTCCAATTCATTCTTTTCTTTCTTTCTTTCTTTCCTTTTTCTTTTCCCCCACTGACTCAGCCCACTCCCCCCACGTGGGAGACACCACCCCCTCACCTACTCCCTTTCCCATCAATCCCTATCTCTCTCTCTCTCTTCTTTTCTTTTTCTTTTTCTTTTCCTTTTCTTTTCTTTTCCTTCTTCTCTTCTCACTTCCTTTTCTTCTTCCCCTGAGAGGCCGACGCCCCATCGAACCACCACCACCACCGCCGGCGTCTCCGGCCACCACGAAGCCGGCGAGAAGACCACAAAGTCCGGCCATCTCCATTCTCTCTCTCCTTTTCATTTTCCATTCTTTCTTTTTCTTTTCTTTTCTTTTCCATTTTCCTTTCCTCCCCTTGGGCCCGACCTCCACCTCGCCGCCGACTCCTTCCTCCTCCGGCCTTCCCCGGCGTGGGCAGGCCGCCGCCGGCAGCGGCCGGCGGCCCTTGGGTGCGGCCAGGGGGCCACCCGGCCCCCTGTGCATTTGTTGTGGAGGGGGCAGCAGCCCCCTCCTTCTTCTCCTTGGGGTGGCCGGCGCCACCCCAGTCCGGGCGCCGCCGGCGCCCTGCCGGCGGCCGTGGGCGGCCAGGGGGCCACCGGGGCCCCCTGTGCTTGCTCTGAGAGGGGGGCAAGCCCCCTCTCTTTCTTCTTGCTGGAAGGGGGCAACAGGCCCCCTCCCTGTTCTGTTGAGGGGGCAGCCGCCCCCTCCTCTTCTGCCGGCGGCCGGCGCCGCCCGGCGCCGCCGCCTGGGCGGCGACCAGGCCGGGCGCCCCCAGCAGGGGGCGCTGTGCGGGAAACCAGAGGGGGGCAACAGCCCCCCTGTCCTGCTCTCTCTCTCTTCTCTCACCTGCCCACACTCTCTTTCTCTCTCCTGGGTCCCTCTCTCTCTCTTGGATTTCACTCTCTCTCTCCCTCTGCGTTTCTCTCTCTCTCCCCTGTTAACTCTCTCTCACTCTCTCTCTCTCTCTCTTTCATGATCCTCTCTCTCTCCTCCTGAATCTCTCTCTCTCTTCCTGGTTCCTCTTCCTGTTCGTCTTCTCTATTTGGACATGACTCTTTCAGAGCCGGCCACTCCTTTTGGATTGGGGCCGTGCTCTTCTTCGTCGGCAAGACTTAGGACCGGCCACTCCTTTTGGATTGGGGCCGCGTTCTTCTCCGTTGGCAAGACTTAGGGCCGGTACCCTCCTTTTGGATTGGGGCCGAACTTCCCTTCGTCGGGCACAGCAAGGAATCTTGTCGGCGAGTGACTTTCCTCGCCAAGACTTTCCTAACGCGGATCTCACCCCGCGTCTAGGCAATCCCTTAACGCGCTCCGCGCGTTTCTGTATTGACGCGACGCAGAACCCACGTCCGCGTCCGCGTTTCCCTCGCGTCCGCACTTGAACGCAGATCTCGCGTTTGAGGCATTTATGCGACGCGAATCCCGCGTCTGCTATCCCGCGTCTGGTACTTCCCGCGACGCGAACCCCGCGTCTGTGATTCCTGCGTTTGCTAATCCCGCAACGCGACTTCCGCGTTTGCGACCCCCGCGTCTCACTTTCCAACTCGCGTCTCCCTATGTCTCTTCCTCTCTCTAACTCTTTCTCTCTCCTCTTCACTTTCTCTCTCCTCATAACTATATATTATTTTATGGCGCATGCGCGAGTTCCATGGATTCCAGACTTTCGGCTTTCCGGTGATTTAGGCGAGTGTCCTCGCTCTCGCCTCCATTTGGGTTTCCCGCTTCGTCGGGTCGACATATATTTTATTCCCTGTTTTCATGTATTTTGTATTGGGCTGAGTCCCTGTATTTGTGTATGGCCGAGTGCCAATATCTGGACATGTATTGCTCTGTGACGAATGCTTGTACTAGGGTAGTTTCCTTCTGGTACATATACCATGCCTGTGATGTATTGTACTGCCTTATACCATACTTGGCTTCCGGACCCTTCAACCTCCGGTCACTCACTATCTCGAAAGAGATGTGATTGGGACCGGCAGGTCTCTCAGTTCAGCCTCCGGTCCCTCACTGTTTCGGAAGAGGCGTGATTGGGATCGTCAGGTTTCTCAGCTTCGCCTGGTGAGCATGCTTAGCACTCAGTGCTTTATTCACTAAATTCGTTTAGGCGAGTTGCTGCCGGATTCCCCACTCGTATCTTAATCCGAGTGCCCCGGTAGCCTCGCAGAGCGTATTAGTGTCTAAACTCTGTTCGCTGCTTATGCCTCCAGCTTATACAGCTCCGCCTGGTTATCATGATCAGCGTTCAGCGCTTTACCACTAGATTCGTCTAGGCGAGTTGCTGCCGGATTTACCGCTCGTACTTCAGTCGAGTCGTCCCGGTAACCTCGCCAGATGCTCCAGTGTTAAATACTGTTTGCTGTCTGTACTTCCAGCTTGCTCAGCTCCGCTTGTTTGTGCTCAGCTACTATTCTACCCCATGCCATTACTTCATGCCTGACACCTGTCTATGCTACTTGTCGTTTTCATATTACTTTTAACACATGTATATCACCTGTCAACTGATTTGTTATCATCTAACACCTGACATGCTACTTCTTGGCAAGACCCCTTGTTATGACATGACTTGCCACCAGACTAATATCAATCTCTTGACATGACTGGTTACCTGTCTAAATATCATCACCCTGTCATGCTATCACTTGACACCCAGCATGATATACTTGACCTGTGATTATCACATTTACGGGAACCCTGCCTTGTTATCCTGTACTATGTACAGTGACCTGATGTCCTGTATCATGATCAGTGACCTGTTATCCTGTATTATATACAGTGACCTGAACTCCTGAATTCCTGATCATGTCCTGTTCTTGTTACTCCCGTAAATTGATAATTAACCTAATAAATCATAAAAGGAACAACTTGTATTGGGTCGGGGGAAACATGCGGATATCAATATGTGTTCGTGTTTACAGTGGCTTTTAGGAATGTTGTGCAACTACATGTTCCGGTCTGACCTGTGGGCCTCCAGGGGACCGGAGGGGAGAGCTGGCTCCCTCATTACTGGTACCATCATGATAAGGGCATACATAAGTCCCTCCTGTTTAGCCTTGCGGCTGGCTTCCGTTTCCATGCAACGGAACAATCCTGGACCGTGGTCCCGGCATGCACGGGACCCACTGTAAACATAGTTCGTTGATACCCCCGCTAGTTTCCAATAACAACCTTGCTTTACTCGGATATGGATCTATGTGTGCTGGGACGCTAGTTCACATAGCTAGATATCAGGGTAAGACGAGTAATAATAAAGTGTCTAATAACCGGCTCTTCAAGTTGTAAGTAGAGGTATGTGGAATGGGACGCATACTGAAGCCTGCAGCTTAAACGGCTTTGAATCTGTGATATGCCTCATCATATTTGCTTGTACTGGTTTTTCATCAGATTTTCGGTTTTATGGTTATTATTATATTAACTGCTCATGCTCTACTTTATCCCTTGTATCCACTTGCCTCCTGTTCATTATCTTATCATGCCCAGAGTACAATTGGATTGTATGTGCTTGGATTATGGAGACATAAGATAAAGGTATATAGATGAGGTTTCCTTGTTTGGATTATTCCTTCGACGTACTAGTCTTATGGAGCCGTGATCTGAAACCATACAATCAGATTTGCTCGTCCTCGGCTATACTTGGTCTTATCGCTTTACATGTGCTTATCCTTGCTCGCCACTTGGCTTTTGTATCACCACTCGCCTGGGGAGTTTCATCTGACTCCCCTGGATTCTCATGTCCAGGTCAAGGAGCTTGGAGCGTGTGGATTCTCCCTGTTGTTGATCAGAGTGGCGCAGCTGAAGCGTGGATCTCTAGCAGACCGTTCAGAGCTCTATCCTTCCAGGCCCCCCTGTGTGCCTCTCGAGTTTTCCTTTAGTAAACTCGTGAGTGCTCTTTTGTACTATTCATCCATGTACATCTGCTTGTAATCTCGCAATTGCGCATGTCAGTGATGTAATATTCATGTAATATTGGATCACCTCTGGTGATAACTTTGTAATTGTACTCATGTGTTGGAATGTATAATGCACCACTTGCTTCCGTACTCTGATTCTTGCCTGTACTGATGCTTAGCGTATATACGTGAGGGTATTTCTGACCTGCGTATATACGTTGCAGTAATGTCTCCGTATCCGCCGGATCGGGGCGTTACAGGTTGGTATCAGAGCTTAGGCTCTCACCTCCTCAGTACGTCCAGATGGCAAGCAACTGGAATGCATGAGTCTTGGTTATACAATCCAACTACAAGTACAGAGTTATCTATTTTCTTGATCATCTTTCCTTTGATCCCTAATCCTTCCTATCTTACCCGGTTTTGGTTTTTCGAAGCCTTTATACCAACTTAAGATATGGATATACTAGAGAGGTAGCGGCTGGTTCTGGATGAAGTTATGAGATGATCTTTTCGGCCAACTCTATGAAGCTCGGGTATTCTCAGGATTGATCTCGAACGGGTTATCCTTCAGAAGTCAGTAGTCGGGATTCTCTACGGATACTCTTTATTCTCGGCTATATCTTTCAGAGTGATTGATGCCTGGTATTCGGGATTCTCAATTATCGGTCTTCTTTATTATGCTCAGGACTATCAGGGTTTTCTTTATCTTCAGTATTCTGGCTCATTCTCAGAGCGGCATTAAGTATGCAGTACGGCGGGAATTCTATTGCAAAGCTATGTTATCAGTCAGTATTATTCGGCATCGTTCAGAGATTTATACAGCCGGAAGTGCAGAAGATTTCTATATTATGGTTATTGATCAGTCAACTTGAGGGCCCTACCTATAGTGCTTCATGTCTTAATTGGTATAAATTCCACCCTTGTCCCCTTTGTGTTCATTTTACCCCTTATCGAAATTGCGAGGACGCAATTTTTGTAAGGTGGATGGAATGTAACACCCCGCTCCCGGAATACGTACTTAGTTGCGTATTCAGATTTTCGATCGTATTTTTCGATTTACTTCCTGTATTTGTTTTGTATTATGAATTCTTTATATGAACGTTTTGTCTTGGATTTGGATTCGTGGACTCGGAGTCAGCCCTAGTCTGAACCGAGGGCCCGATCCTAGAGTATTGCTCGATTTGGACATTCTGGTATTCTGATTTGACCGATTTCAGTTTTAAACATCATTTTCCAATATTCTAGATTTTCTATGATTTTCTGGAATTTTCCTCAATTAAGTTGGGAATCTTCAAAACCGGTGTCGATCAGTGCCGCTGACCGATTCTCAGATTTTTATTTACAAACTAATTGGAATTACTAAAAGTGTCTGTAGACATTATTTCTCAAAATCACATTTCCTATCTAAATACCTTTTTCTGAGGATTTTACGAATTTATAGAAATTCCACCGGAGTCGGTATCGGCCAGTATCGCTGGTTGATTCCGGGACGATCGGAATTGAATTTCTGAATTCCGCTTTCACTTTACTTCTTAAAATCATATTTTATTCTTTAATACATTTTCTGGGATTTTTCAGAATTTATCAAAATCCGCCGACCCGGTGTAGACCGGTATCGGCGGCTGACTTTTGGATTTTTAATTTGAAAACGGGATTTTATTTTGGAAAACCGATTTCATATTATTCCTCAGGATGACGTTTTCTACCTCCGGGTATTTTTGGGGATTTTTCTGGAACAGTCGATTTTCGCGGCCATATTATAATATTATTATTTTTCCAATTCATTCTTTTCTTTCTTTCTTTCTTTCCTTTTTCTTTCCCCCCACTGACTCAGCCCACTCCCCCCACGTGGGAGACACCACCCCCTCACCTACTCCTTTCCCATCAATCCCTATCTCTCTCTCTCTCTTCTTTTCTTTTTCTTTTTCTTTTCCTTTTCTTTTCTTTTCCTTCTTCTCTTCTCACTTCCTTTTCTTCTTCCCCTGAGAGGCCGACGCCCCACCGAACCACCACCACCACCGCCGGCGTCTCCGGCCACCACGACGCCGGCGAGAAGACCACAAAGTCCGGCCATCTCCATTCTCTCTCTCTCCTTTTCATTTTCCATTCTTTCTTTTTCTTTTCTTTTCTTTTCCATTTTCCTTTCCTCCCCTTGGGCCCGACCTCCACCTCGCCGCCGACTCCTTCCTCCTCCGGCCTTCCCCGGCGTGGGCAGGCCGCCGCCGGCAGCGGCCGGCGGCCCTTGGGTGCGGCCAGGGGGCCACCCGGCCCCCTGTGCATTTGTTGTGGAGGGGGCAGCAGCCCCCTCCTTCTTCTCCTTGGGGTGGCCGGCGCCACCCCAGTCCGGGCGCCGCCGGCGCCCTGCCGGCGGCCGTGGGCGGCCAGGGGGCCACCGGGGCCCCCTGTGCTTGCTCTGAGAGGGGGGCAAGCCCCCCTCTCTTTCTTCTTGCTGGAAGGGGGCAACAGGCCCCCCTCCCTGTTCTGTTGAGGGGGCAGCCGCCCCCTCCTCTTCTGCCGGCGGCCGGCGCCGCCCGGCGCCGCCGCCTGGGCGGCGACCAGGCCGGGCGCCCCCAGCAGGGGGCGCTGTGCGGGAAACCAGAGGGGGGCAACAGCCCCCCTGTCCTGCTCTCTCTCTTTCTCTCACCTGCCCACACTCTCTTTCTCTCTCCTGGGTCCCTCTCTCTCCCTTGGATTTCACTCTCTCTCTCCCTCTGCGTTTCTCTCTCTCTCCCCTGTTAACTCTCTCTCACTCTCTCTCTCTCTCTTTCATGATCCTCTCTCTCTCCTCCTGAATCTCTCTCTCTCTCTCTTCCTGGTTCCTCTTCCTGTTCGTCTTCTCTATTTGGACATGACTCTTTCAGAGCCGGCCACTCCTTTTGGATTGGGGCCGTGCTCTTCTTCGTCGGCAAGACTTAGGACCGGCCACTCCTTTTGGATTGGGGCCGCGTTCTTCTCCGTTGGCAAGACTTAGGGCCGGTACCCTCCTTTTGGATTGGGGCCGAACTTCCCTTCGTCGGGCACAGCAAGGAATCTTGTCGGCGAGTGACTTTCCTCGCCAAGACTTTCCTAACGCGGATCTCACCCCGCGTCTAGGCAATCCCTTAACGCGCTCCGCGCGTTTCTGTATTGACGCGACGCAGAACCCACGTCCGCGTCCGCGTTTCCCTCGCGTCCGCACTTGAACGCAGATCTCGCGTTTGAGGCATTTATGCGACGCGAATCCCGCGTCTGCTATCCCGCGTCTGGTACTTCCCGCGACGCGAACCCCGCGTCTGTGATTCCTGCGTTTGCTAATCCCGCAACGCGACTTCCGCATTTGCGACCCCCGCGTCTCACTTTCCAACTCGCGTCTCCCTGTGTCTCTTCCTCTCTCTAACTCTTTCTCTCTCCTCTTCACTTTCTCTCTCCTCATAACTATATATTATTTTATGGCGCGTGCGCGAGTTCCATGGATTCCAGACTTTCGGCTTTCCGGTGATTTAGGCGAGTGTCCTCGCTCTCGCCTCCATTTGGGTTTCCCCGCTTCGTCGGGTCGACATATATTTTATTCCCTGTTTTCATGTATTTTGTATTGGGCTGAGTCCCTGTATTTGTGTATGGCCGAGTGCCAATATCTGGACATGTATTGCTCTGTGACGAATGCTTGTACTAGGGTAGTTTCCTTCTGGTACATATACCATGCCTGTGATGTATTGTACTGCCTTATACCATACTTGGCTTCCGGACCCTTCAACCTCCGGTCACTCACTATCTCGAAAGAGATGTGATTGGGACCGGCAGGTCTCTCAGTTCAGCCTCCGGTCCCTCACTGTTTCGGAAGAGGCGTGATTGGGATCGTCAGGTTTCTCAGCTTCGCCTGGTGAGCATGCTTAGCACTCAGTGCTTTATTCACTAAATTCGTTTAGGCGAGTTGCTGCCGGATTCCCCACTCGTATCTTAATCCGAGTGCCCCGGTAGCCTCGCAGAGCGTATTAGTGTCTAAACTCTGTTCGCTGCTTATGCCTCCAGCTTATACAGCTCCGCCTGGTTATCATGATCAGCGTTCAGCGCTTTACCACTAGATTCGTCTAGGCGAGTTGCTGCCGGATTTACCGCTCGTACTTCAGTCGAGTCGTCCCGGTAACCTCGCCAGATGCTCCAGTGTTAAATACTGTTTGCTGTCTGTACTTCCAGCTTGCTCAGCTCCGCTTGTTTGTGCTCAGCTACTATTCTACCCCATGCCATTACTTCATGCCTGACACCTGTCTATGCTACTTGTCGTTTTCATATTACTTTTAACACATGTATATCACCTGTCAACTGATTTGTTATCATCTAACACCTGACATGCTACTTCTTGGCAAGACCCCTTGTTATGACATGACTTGCCACCAGACTAATATCAATCTCTTGACATGACTGGTTACCTGTCTAAATATCATCACCCTGTCATGCTATCACTTGACACCCAGCATGATATACTTGACCTGTGATTATCACATTTACGGGAACCCTGCCTTGTTATCCTGTACTATGTACAGTGACCTGATGTCCTGTATCATGATCAGTGACCTGTTATCCTGTATTATATACAGTGACCTGAACTCCTGAATTCCTGATCATGTCCTGTTCTTGTTACTCCCGTAAATTGATAATTAACCTAATAAATCATAAAAGGAACAACTTGTATTGGGTCGGGGGAAACATGCGGATATCAATATGTGTTCGTGTTTACAGTGGCTTTTAGGAATGTTGTGCAACTACATGTTCCGGTCTGACCTGTGGGCCTCCAGGGGACCGAGGGGAGAGCTGGCTCCCTCATTACTGGTACCATCATGATAAGGGCATACATAAGTCCCTCCTGTTTAGCCTTGCGGCTGGCTTCCGTTTCCATGCAACGGAACAATCCTGGACCGTGGTCCCGGGCATGCACGGGACCCACTGTAAACATAGTTCGTTGATACCCCCGCTAGTTTCCAATAACAACCTTGCTTTACTCGGATATGGATCTATGTGTGCTGGGACGCTAGTTCACATAGCTAGATATCAGGGTAAGACGAGTAATAATAAAGTGTCTAATAACCGGCTCTTCAAGTTGTAAGTAGAGGTATGTGGAATGGGAGGCATACTGAAGCCTGCAGCTTAAACGGCTTTGAATCTGTGATATGCCTCATCATATTTGCTTGTACTGGTTTTTCATCGGATTTCCGGTTTTATGGTTATTATATTATTAACTGCTCATGCTCTACTTTATCCCTTGTATCCACTTGCCTCCTGTTCATTATCTTATCATGCCCAGAGTACAATTGGATTGTATGTGCTTGGATTATGGAGACATAAGATAAAGGTATATAGATGAGGGTTTCCTTGTTTGGATTATTCCTTCGACGTACTAGTCTTATGGAGCCGTGATCTGAAACCATACAATCAGATTTGCTCGTCCTCGGCTATACTTGGTCTTATCGCTTTACATGTGCTTATCCTTGCTCGCCACTTGGCTTTTGTATCACCACTCGCCTGGGGAGTTTCATCTGACTCCCCTGGATTCTCATGTCCAGGTCAAGGAGCTTGGAGCGTGTGGATTCTCCCTGTTGTTGATCAGAGTGGCGCAGCTGAAGCGTGGATCTCCAGCAGACCGTTCAGAGCTCTATCCTTCCAGGCCCCCTGTGTGCCTCTCGAGTTTTCCTTTAGTAAACTCGTGAGTGCTCTTTTGTACTATTCATCCATGTACATCTGCTTGTAATCTCGCAATTGCGCATGTCAGTGATGTAATATTCATGTAATATTGGATCACCTCTGGTGATAACTTTGTAATTGTACTCATGTGTTGGAATGTATAATGCACCACTTGCTTCCGTACTCTGATTCTTGCCTGTACTGATGCTTAGCGTATATACGTGAGGGTATTCTGACCTGCGTATATACGTTGCAGTAATGTCTCCGTATCCGCCGGATCGGGGCGTTACACCTAGCAAGAACGAAGTGATGCGGATCTTGAAAGAGGAGAACGTCTTCATGAACTATCGCTGGCTCTCACGTAGCTTAGTTATACTTGCTTTGGAATTCACTTGTACATTCAACAACAACAACCAAGGTAAAGTAGAAGAGGAAGACGAAACAAAAGAAAATACAAACATAAAAAGAACTTTTACCTTTATTAATTGCAGAGACAATGGAAGAAAGGAGGAGGGTACATCGTCGGTGTCACTCTCAACTTCAGCCTCTCTCTCTTACTTACATGAATCTTCTTCTACCCTAAGTTACATACAAATTACATAACAAGAAAAGAAAAACCTAAACTACAAAGAATTAAAACTAGGCTAAATCCTAATCTACCTTCACGTCCATTTTCAGTGCACATAATGGCCTTTTATAGGCAAAAAACCCAACCACCAAGATCCCAGGGAGGTCGGGGGAGTTCACGCTCCCCCTAACTCCCCAAGATTGCCGCGGAAACGCGGCCCAAGCCGCGTTTCTGCGGCCAGGGTGTGGCCACATGGCCACACCCTATTGGTGGGTCTCTCCGGGGGTTTCTTCTGGCTTTATCCTTTGTTGGTTTTATCGTTTGAGCTCCGGATTCTGACGAAATGGCCTTAGATTCTTGGCTTTAACCGATCGATTCTGAGAGGATTCTTCTCAACCGGTTTCAACCTCTTGATTTTGCCCTGATTTTATGTGTACGAATTAACTCTGATTTAATTCAGAATTCTGGTGGGCTTTTGGGCTCATTTCTCTTCATCTCCTTAAGGATTGGGCCTGCAAATAAATTAAACAAATAATTAGGACAATGCAGGCTTTTATTCTAAAATAAGTATGGAAATGTGACGTTAAATATGCAACATTAGTGACCAATCACACCCCCATACCTATCTTTTGCTCGTCCTCGAGCAAAACAACTAAACTATACTAGAGATTATTAGACCACTTTCGCAGGTCGCGCGATTGCACTGAGCATGTGCAACAAGCCGTTAAACCTCTAGGTTCCCCCTAGAGGACGAGTTTTGTCTCGTGAGAATTTTCAGCGGATTGCACCCACAAAATCCATAAAGAAAGAGAAATAAAGAGTTAGTATTTTCGAAAAAGCATTTTGAAAGAGAAAAATATTTGAAATATGATTGTAAGATCTAAGCAATTTATAAGTTATAGGAAAGCCGAATTTTCCATTCCTAAACTTAATCTCTATTCAAAAATTTGTTATCAATCAAAGTAAGGAGTCAAATTGTGCTTCTCATCTAGTCTATTACTTTACCCTAAGTCATATGCACCTTGTGAATGTGAAAATTTTGACTAAGGGTTCATTAACTCTAACTCTTATGCCTTATTATATATATATATATATATATATATATATATATATATATATATATATATATATATATATATATATATATATATATATATATATGTTGCTATTATTTTTTTTCTTTTTTTTTTGTGGTATTATTCCTTAGTTTTATTAGGCTTTCTAATCTGCCCATGTAACGAGCCTTTAATCGATGACTCCCAAACCAAACGGTCTTAGGGCACCAGGTGAAAAAACACCCCCAAGGACTTAAGGACTCGAGCAAATAAGGCCACAAAACTAAGGATTTTATTATATGAACCTCTTTTAGGCGTGAATGCTTATGCTTTATTAGGCACAAATACCCAGCTTAATCAGAGGATTTTTCTTTCAAACTTATCTAATCATCTTTCGCATAAATACCAAGGCTTGCTTAGGCCAAAGCACCTAGCTAGTCAATAATTAGACTTTTTTTTTTGTTTTTCAAACTCATCTAATTATCTTTTGCATAAATACTAAGGCTTTCTTAGGCCAAAGCACCTAGCTACTCAATAATTAGATTTGTTTATATATATATATATTTTTTATAAGGCATAAGAACCTTTGTTTTTGAACCCTAAGTGTGTAAGTGTATGAAGTGTGCATATTTCATCAAGGTAAAGATCAAGACTAAATTACTTTGACAAATTATCTTCCTAACTCTATAAATCAAACAAATAATCTTATTTTGACCAAGTATAAGAAATCCTAATTTGAATTTTCCTATTCCTTAAAATTAACTTAATTTCTTACAAAAATAAGTCAAAATATTGTTTCTATTTTTCAAAAAGTTTTTAAAAGTAAAGAAAAATGTCAATTTTTTTTTAAAACAAAAAGAAAAGTTATGTTAGACCCTCCCCCACACCTATCTCATGCATTGTCCTCAATGTATGAATTAATGCATAGATGCATGAAAAAGACGACAGGGAAGGAAAGTGTTACCTTAAGGTGGTGGTTCCGGTGGTAGTCTGATTGGTCCACGAAACGCGGCCCAATCAACTTTTCTTGGGTCTCGGAGGAACCCACCAGCACTATCTTTAATATAACCCATTAAAAAGATATATCCATGAAGGATTTTTATTAAATATTTGACCCCATCTAATTTCCATGTTCCATTACTAATTTCGAAGTCAAATTTATCAACCACCTCGTCCCAGAATGGAGTATGAAATGATAGAACAGTTGACTTGGACTCAGGAAGGACAGGAACTAATGCCGACTCAGGAAGGTGACTTAAGTCAAGTAAAGGTTCAGGAGTCGAAATAGGTTCAGAAATTGGGTCCAAGTCAAGAAGTTGAAACTCAAGTCCACATGTATTTTCTAACAATGGAATGTGACCTAATATGGGTGATTCAGTTCAGGAATGATAGGTGGGGGAATCAAAACTGACTCTAGAATATTATTCAAGTTTGGTAATAAAACAGGAGTCAATATTGATTCAGAAAGTTGAACTGGATCACATATGTGAGAATCTAGGTCACATATCTCATTGAGTTCAATATCAGAAAATGGAGAACTTGCCAATTTATCCATGGGATTTTCAAAATTGTAAAGTTGGTCAAGTTCAACATGATCCTCAAAGATGGGTGATTCAATTTCTTTATGAATTGGTACAGGATCCAATATTGACTCCGGGAAAAGATTGAAGTCAGGTGAAGATACCGGAGTCATAATCGAATCAGGAAATAGAATTGAATCACTAAGTTGGGGTTCAGGATCATAATCATTTTCAAGTTCTATTTCAGGAAAAGGAAAACTAGCCAAACTATCAATATCATTTGGAGTTTGGGTAAGTTCAAATGGTTGTGCTGAAATGGAATCTTGATTTTCAAAACTACATGACTCTTCGGCTCTAACAGAATAGTTAGTGACATCAGGACGGTGGGAAGGTAGATATTCGACCATCATATCTATGTCACGATTACGAATATTTTGAGCCTGAGTCATGGCTTCAAGCATCTTTTCATAGTTGATAGGTTCATTATTTTGATGAAAAGATGAAGAATTGTCTTGGAAGTGGTAGTGAAATTATGAGTCCATCAGATTTTGGGATTTGTGTTTGGACTCACGCATGCTCATTTCCATAATTGATGGTTTCCTATTTTGGATGGGTGGAACTGAGTATGAATCTTGAAAATATTGTGGACTAGGTGGAGAAGAAGGACAAGGTGGTTGGAAATTATGCTCTGGGGAGGTGAATCCCCACTGACTCGGTGAAGAGTTGAAATCATTATGGAAATTATAGTTATTAGATGGGGGGTATGGGTCATATTGATTCGGATAAGACCAATCCGGCACACTGGGTTGGTCAAAGTTATGATATGCCGAGTTGGTAATATCCGAAAATGAAGTCGGTGTGTAATATGGATTGTTATTGTAGTTGAAAAAATTATTATTATGGTCCATATCACACAATAGAATACAAACAAAGAAAAACAAACAAATAAATAAACAAAAAAGAAAAAATTCTAGCCTAAGTTAGGGTAGACTTAGGACCTAGACGACTCCTAACTGGTTAGACTGTCCACGGGAGGTCTAATGTAGACTTTAACCACAAGCTAATCAGCCAGGTCAGGGCAAGGTTGGTGGGAGGTTTTCTGTCAAAGACGTTCCTTAATTAAATAACCACCAACTTTCGGGTTTCGGCCCTCAATCCCTTTCCTAGACACTGATTTTGCAGGGGTTAGATTCTAACATTTTTCCCCCTTAGGATAATCTCCTAATTGAGTCCGAGATGTCCCTAGGGCCAACGTCTACTCAGTTTTAGTTAGGCTTGGGTTAGTGAGTGCTTGGAATGTGATTTTTGGGCTAAGGAAGGGTGATTAAATCCCCACCTTATCTTGTTATGGGTTAGTACCCTTAAAATAATTTTGTGCAAGTGTACAAGATATGTAAGATTCACTCAAAGCGATATAAACAACCACGAAGTGAGTCCTATGCTAAATGCAATGCATACGTACCTTGCTCCAGCACTCTTCAACAGTAAAAAATAAAGGAATTAAAAAGACACGTGCCTAAAATGCAATGTCTAATCAATTTTTTATCTTTTCAACAAATATTTTACTGTTGATTATTAGCAGGCTTATGTTATGGCATATAAGAAAAATTAAAGTTGCAGCAAACTAGAATTTTTTTACACTAAGCAGCCCTGCAAAAAGTTGTTAGTAATCAACTCTTCCTTGCCGCGGATCCGTGGCTTTTGCCGTGGAAACGCGGCAATTCAGAGGGCCCTTGGTCTCTGCTTTCTAGAGCAGAGGCCCAATGCCACTTGTATGTCACTGCAATATTAATTTGCTACTTTGATTGCCCTGTAACCTGCAACAGAGAAGAAAATTCGTTTAGTTCTAAAAAAATTTCAAAAAAAATTCAGATTTCAATAAAAAACATGTTACCCTCCCCAGCAACGGCGCCAAAATTTGATTGAGGCCATACCTGCACACAAAATACGAGATTATAGAACTTAAGAAAAGAAGTGTGCAAGTGCTCAATTCTTCCGCTATAGCAAGTAGCTATGCGGGTCGTGATCCACAAGGAGGGTTTGCGATGGAAGCTTTACGGTTCTTTATTGAAATCGTTAAGAATCAAAGCGAAGGTTCTTCTCTGTTTTTAAATTAAGGAAAAGTGAAAGATCATGTTATGCTAGAAGAGAATGAAAGATGAAGAAGGTGGAAAATTAGAAAATAATAAAAGCGACTATGTATAATGAAGTGGAGAAGAAAGAGTTGGAGGAGATGGTTGGTGATCTATACTAAAGAAGTAAAAGAAAAGAAAGAAAGAAAAGTATAGAAATACTTACCTAGGTTGAGTGATGACTTACCTGAAAACCGTTGCATGTTCTACCTTTGCTTCGGAGGCGTTCAACGCATAGATTATAAGCTCGAGCTCAGTCCCCGTGCACATTATATCGTCAAGCCTAGCAAGAACGAAGTGATGCAGATCTTGGAAGAGGAGAACGTCTTCATGAACTATCGCTGGCTCTCACGTAGCTTAGTTATACTTGCTTTGGAATTCACTTGTACATTCAACAACAACAACCAAGGTAAAGTAGAAGAGGCAGACGAAACAAAAGAAAATACAAACATAAAAAGAACTTTTACCTTTATTAATTGCAGAGACAATGGAAGAAAGGAGGAGGGTACATCGTCGGTGTCACTCTCAACTTCAGCCTCTCTCTCTTACTTACATGAATCTTCTTCTACCCTAAGTTACATACAAATTACATAACAAGAAAAGAAAAACCTAAACTACAAAGAATTAAAACTAGGCTAAATCCTAATCTACCTTCACGTCCATTTTCAGTGCACATAATGGCCTTTTATAGGCAAAAAACCCAACCACCAAGATCCCGGGGAGGTCAGGGGAGTTCACGCTCCCCCTAAATCCCAAGATTGCCACGGAAACGCGGCCCAAGCCGCGTTTCCGCGGCCAGGGTGTGGCCATCTGGCCACACCCTGTTGGTGGGTCTCTCCGAGGGTTTCTTCTGGCTTTATCCTTTGTTGGTTTTATCGTTTGAGCTCCGGATTCTGACGAAATGGCCTTAGATTCTTGGCTTTAACCAATCGATTCTGAGAGGATTCTTCTCAACCGGTTTCAACCTCTTGATTTTGCCCTGATTTTATGTGTAAGAATTAACTCTGATTTAATTCAGAATTCTGGTGGGCTTTTGGCTCATTTCTCTTCATCTCCTTAAGGATTGGGCCTGCAAATAAATTAAACAAATAATTAGGACAATGCAGGCTTTAATTCTAAAATAAGTATGGAAATGTGACGTTAAATATGCAACATTAGTGACCAATCAGTGATTTGTTTCTATTATCTTATTTATCCCTGTTTTCCTATCTGATATTATCACTAACATCTTTCTGCATGTATTCTTGTACTTATTTGCTGCTAGAACTCTTATAAATACGGAGGTGATTTCCTGTACTGAGGCTTAGCGTACGTACGTGAGGGTTTTCCGCCCTGCGTATGTACGTCGCTATAACGTCCCCGTATCTGCGAGATCGGGGCGTTACATAGTGGTATCAGAGCCTAGATTCACACTTGGTGTGGATAACCACCTGGGTCCATACTCAGGCTCTTACCAACAGTACAATCAGGTTCAAATTAACTTATCTGTATCTGAACTTGGGGATTCCAGCAACGAGTACAAGAATACCATGTCATTGACAATTCATTCCTTGACTCTTTTGTATTCTTTACTTATAGTTGTCCACCAGAATATCCGATTTCCTTCTCGCTTTCTTTGCATCTTGTTGCTTCTAATCCGTAAGTGTTAGTTCACTCCAATACTTCTCCATCCCGAGTTCCTTATAGCTATCAGAGTGTGCAGCAGAAGTGTCGTGGGCCCGTAACATGTAGGCTTTGGGATTGAAAATATTGTTCTCATACCTGAATTGAAATTTCGAGGACGAAATTTTTTGTAAGGTGGGGAGAAATGTAACCCCTTGATCCCTGGTGTGCGTATCACAGTATCAGTACTCGATACGACGTACAAAATTGACTTGACCCCCTTGGTAGTCTGATTGAGCTGATTTCAGTTTTAAAAATCATTTTCTCATATTTTAGATTTTTTTCAAGATTTTCTGGAATTTTTCTGGATTATGTTGGAAAATCTTCGTAATCGGTGTCGACCAACACCGATAATCGGATCTCCAATTTTAATTCACAAATAGAGTTGTATATTGAGAATCTGCTTTAATCATGTGTCTTAGAATCATATGATCTACGCTAGGGTACTTTTGGGGATTTTTCTGAATTTATCAAAAATCGGGCCAAACCGGTGTCGCTCAGTATCGGCGCTACACTCCAGGATTTTTAACTTACAAATCGGATTGAATTTCTTTAAACCGTTTTCAAATTACGTCTCAAGATAATATTTCCTATTTTCTGTAATTTTTAGGCATCGTTTGGAGCTAGTCAAATTTGACCCTATTAAAATAATATTTAAATTACTTTTTCTAATTCTTTTCTATTTCTTTTCTTCTTTCTTTTTCTCCACCCTTCTCCAAACTTCCCATCGCCTAACCCAACCGACTCTCCCTCTCTCTCTCTTTCAAAACAATTTCCTCTCTCTCTTCCCTAACTCTCTCTAATTTCTTTCTCTCCTCTCTCTCTCTTCTCTCTCTCTTTCCCCAACACTCTCTCCCTCTCTCTGTGTAGCCCCCAGGGGAGAGGCCCGAATTGTCGCCAGCGGCCCGGCCACCGGCCGCGACCACCAGGCCGCGCCCCAGCCCGCTGGCGCCACCGCCACCCCTCCTTTTCTTCTTCCCCTTTTTCTTCTTCTTCTTCTTCTTCTTCTTCATGTTTTTCTTCTCTCTCTCTTTCTTTTGCTCTCTCTCTCTCCTCATCCTCTCTCTCCCGGCCTGATATACGGCCGCACCACCGGCGGCCGGGATTGCCGCCGGCGGGCCTCCCTCGCTGCCGGCCAGCACCCGCTGGCCGGCCTAGCCGCGGCAGAGCGCAGCGGCAGCAGTAGCTGTTGTCGCTGTTGCTGTTGTTCCCTTTGTTGGGTTTGGGTAGAACCCAAACCCGTTAACCCTGTTGGGATAACTTGAAACCCAATAACCCAGTACCCATTTCATTTAAGTAATGGGTTTGGGTAGTGGATCCAAACCCGACCCGCGAGCGACCCAAACCCGCATCCGAAACCCATTAAAGGTAAAATTGCAGAAAACCCCCTGTTACTTTTTATTATTTGCATTTAAGATATTTTTATTACATATTTAACCCTTTTTGTTATGATCTAGTCTTCAGGCAATATCGGGAGCATCTGGACTTCGATTTGGACGATTCTGGATCCGTTGCGATCGTGGGAAAGAGAGCTACCTTCCCATAGCTAGTTTGTGAGTGTTTTCCTTTTATAAATTATATTTATCATATTTAGTATCTTGGTTGGTTGCCTAATTAATAAAACGTGATTATCGGTAAATCATTATAATTATTAAACACTAAATGTCATTGTTGGGAAATCCCCGTAGTCCCTGTAAGTAAAACATACTGATAGATAGATAGATGATACCTGATCTGGATGATTGGCTAATTAATGAGATTTCCGAAGTTAATAATGTTCCTAAGTAAACCTAGTCTCAAAATTGATAATTAAAATAGATTATTCTGTTTCATAATTTGGTGGCACCTACCGTATTCTGAATATAGGAATCGTTATTCTTATTAGCAGTAGTTGACACTCGAGTAGATGCTATTACCCCAGACGCTAACATTAGTATTCACACTATGACTTGGATATCCTATCACACGGGACACTGTTATCTCATGTACATGTAACACCGTTACACAGATCCTCTTACACGCAAGACTATGTCCCACCGGTACATAGATACACCGATTCCCCAGACGTTGTTATTTTATTACTGCTACTTGCATATTGTCACTCTGCCATGGATACGCGACACTGATAGTTCATGTGCTAGTATCACCGTTGCACAGTTACTATGATACGTCACACTATTATCTTGTATTCATGTGCATATATATATCTATATATATTGTTATCATCGTTACATGGATTCTCGGCATCCCTGTTACACATGCATACATGGTTTCTCTATTCTTGTCATATGGATCACCGTTCATATTGCATGTCATACTCATGTATTCCTGTTACATGATTGTTTCCCGTTACATCTATTGATATTCTTGTTATTGATATTCCCGTTACTGGACATGAGAGCTATTGATATGCAATATGTGGAATCCCACATCTATTGTTCCCATTTCCCGTTATATTGTTATATGCTATCAACAGAGCTTAGGTCCTGTTCTCATGTTACGTGTATCATGCACTGTAGTTGTTCTTGTTACACTGTATACTTTAAATATCAGATCATAAAGATAACTTGGGGATGGGGGAGACTTGACGGTTGATTAGATCATATCGGGTGGATGTCATGGATCCATATTGTTTGTCCCACTGCAGGGGACGGGGTAGTGCTGGCTACCATATGTTACTCATGAGCTCCCGTTTCCCGTTATGTTTTAGCTCATTGAGATTCCCGTTACATGTTACAGCCCTAGCGGGCTGGCCCTGGTCTCAGCAGCCAGGGATCTGGTAAGGCCGTTGTCCCGGGTATGTACGGGATACACCCACCCGATAAGAGCTCCTCGACCATGGGTTTCCAATTAACATAATAAAACAGTATGCACAATAGTGATATTGAGAACACTTGTTATTTGGTCACTCTCTCGTTTGGATAATGGTACCCGTAGGCCATGTCCGGATGGGTTCGACTGGAGTGCGGGCTCCAGTATGAACTGCCAGTGGTATGGGACATTGGAAGAGATTGATTAAAATACCAGGTGGTACTGATTGCTACTATTGTCTAAATATCATGACTTGCCTGATACCTGTATCCTTATTGTAGTTGTACTTGTTTCTATTCTTGAGCATTTATCCGCTATCATGTTACCTGTATTATTTGTTACTCTACCTGGTACATGTTACACTTTCTGTGGTGGCATACTATTCATGTATATGTATACTTTGCATTTCATATATTTTGTTTTCTGTATACCTTGGAGACATCACTACTTTCTATGCACCACACCGTATGATGGTTATATTGCATATGCCCATCTGCATGTTCATTTCTATCACGTCACCACTAGACAACATATTTATTATATCAAACTGGATACTACTATTATAGACATGACCCGATGATAATATGCTAGGAGGTGATGGTATTAAAATATGTCATTGTTATATTTCTACATATTATTAAAGTTCTATTATATGGTATCACTAGGACATAAACATCTATTATATATTATTATCATGCTTGTATTACTATAGTACATATTACTGCCTCCTTCATTTTACCACTCACTAGGTTGCTTTCTGACGACCCTGGGTTTGCGTGCCCAGGTTGGAGATCCGAGTTATCGTATTGTCCGATAGTCCATTGGATTCACATAGGAGACTCATCATCGAGACCATTCATAGGTATCTTTGTGATTTGTTTCTGTTATCTTATTTATCCCTGTTTTCCTATCTGAAATGATCACTAACATCTTTCTGCAGGTATTCTTGTACTTATTTGCTGCTGGAACTCTTATAAATACGGAGGTGATTTCCTGTACTGAGGCTTAGCGTACGTACGTGACGGTTTTTCGCCCTGCGTATGTACGTCGTCATAACGTCCCCGTACCTGCGGGATCGGGGCGTTACAATACCTCACATCAATGTGCATGATTCTGTCATGACAGACTAGATTATTGGTAAGATTTATAGCACTCTGGCTATCACTGTGCAGTGAAGGACTCACCTGCTCTTCGCCAAGCTCTTTCATAAAATCCTTCAGCCATATCAATTGCTTGCAAGATTCTGTCGTTGCAACATGTTCAGCCTCACTGCTCCACTGCCCAACGTGAAGACATAACCAGTGGTACTCCTCCAATTATCAATATTAGCTGCAAAGTCAAAATCAAGATATATGTGCAGACGAACATATGTACCTTCATAGCACAAAGCCATATCTAAACTTTCTTTCAGATATTTCAAGATTCACTTAACTACTCTCCATTGCTTCTGCCCGATGTTGCTTATGTATCTGCTGACAACTTTTTTTATTTAAGCTATATCTGGTCTCGTACAAACCATAACATACATCAAGCTGCCTACAGCTGATGCATACGACACCTTCGACATTAGAACTTTCTCATCTTCAGTCTTCGGTTCTTGTGCCTTCGAAAGCTTAAAGTGGCCCCCTAGTGGGACATTTATAGGTTAGCATCTAAACCTCCTCAGCACTATCTCAAAGTACTCTACGTATGATAGCTTCAATAGTCTTCTTCCTCTCCCTGCTGATCCTAATATCAAGTATCTTCTTCGCGAGACCCAAGTCTTTTATTGAGAATTCCCTTGCCAACTAGGCTTTGAGATTCACAATCTCTTTTATACTTGAACTAGCAACAAGCATGTGATCTCCATACAAAAGTACTATGATGTAGGAACACTCAAAATACTTGAAATAATAATAATGATCAGTTTGCAGTCTCGTGTATAGGGATTTGAACGGGCCCGGGCCGGGCCATCTTCCCGCATAGACCCGGCCCGGGTAGGCACGGGCCTGGCTCAACCCGGGTCACCCGGGCATAGTCTCGGCTCAGGCCCATCCCCATACACGAGGAGTGCATTGGTTTGGGAAATGAGGCTCACGGCTCTACCGGGTCAGGCCACCCACGGCCGCACCTCGGCCCCCTCCACCACCATCTACCCTCCCCACCACTGTCTGCGCCTTTTCCGCCTCCTCCTGCCACCCTTCTCTTCTGCCCCGCCTCCTCCCGCCACCCTCCGCCGCCACCGCCATCAGCTCCACCTCTCGCCACATTACCTCCTCCCGCCACCCTCCTCATCTACCGTTACCACCGCCTCTCGCCGCGCCCTCAAATAAAATGTCAAAAAATATGTGAATGCCCAGGTTCAAACTATGAACAACCTCTTCTTAGTGAGAAGAGTGTGATGACCAACTATACCGCTGGCACATTTGAGAATATTGTGCATAAAATTTTATTTTAAGAAATTGTTTTTTTTAATTTAAAAAAAAAAATAAATAGCCGAACCGGGTCGGCCAGGTCGCGGCGGGACTGTGGTCTGGGACTGAGTCCCCAAAAAGGGGCCCCTTGCCAACTGGTCATTCTTTGACTTTGATTGTGGATAATTTATGATTGGTATTGCAAGCTAAGGGTTAATACGTGCTTTCGTCCTCGATCGGGGCTTGTTTGTTAGGTGGCAAGGCTGACCATAGGTTTCATTTCTTTCTTTGGGTGAAGGTAAGTGTGGTGTTTTGTTGTCTAAATGATCGATTAAAGCCAATGTCGAGCATGCTTCGAGGTCGAATAATTGGAACTCTCAAACCTGATCAACGATTGTTTTTTGTTTTATATATTTTTTAGGTCTTAGTGGGGTAGTTAAACTTGGGACTCCGCACAAGCAAAAGGAAAGTAGTCAGTTATGAAAAAATTGAATCAAAATCTTTCATTAGGATAACAAACGGTTAACATTGTCAACTTGGACCGTCTTATAATTTTAGCGCAAAGGAGAGGGTCCAAGTTCCTTTGGACTACTCACTCTCACCCTTTTTTTCTAGTAAATCAGCCTTGGCCTCCGTGTGCTCTCCCCAGTAAAAAGGTGAGAGTGGATTGTGAAAAATCCCTTCAATTCTCAATTACAATCTTTATACATAAAGAAAAAAGAAATAGAAATTCCTGATCAACTTCAAATGAAGTTAAGAGCTGATCGGAACACAAGGACTAAATAAACATCACATGTTAAGGATGAATTTTGATTGAATAATTATCGAATAAATATAAAGAACTGAATACAAAATACCATTTGATATTTGCATAGAGAATAAATTGAATGCTGTGGACAGATTTGAATTTGAGTACAATATTTTTCAGTTTGTCTAGAGTCGATTTCATCCCTGCTTAAGAGTCCCGACTCTACGTGCTGAATAACATTTTAAGAACCCTCAAACTGAATATAAAGGCTGAGAGAAATTTCTTAGTGATGTGGCGCAAACTTTATACCAATAGGAATAACAACAGAATTTTATTTTTATTAATATTTTATTTACAATTTAAAAGTTTTTTAAACAATATTCTCGTTTTTCTTAAGTAGAGCAAGGATTTTTGAAAGGCATTAAAGAAATCCTTTAATGCATGTAACTTTTTCTGATTTCTATTGGTTGCTAGGAAGTGGGCGGAAGTAAGGAAATGGGGAAGTATAATTGCTCACTTCCCCATCTGTCCAAACACTGGAAAAAGAAAATAAGAAAAACCTTTTTCCTTTTTTCTTCTCTCTTTTACACAATCATTTCCTCACTTCCAGAGTGCTACAGTTAATTTTGTGGTCATATAAATCTCATTTATAATAAGTTGCAAAATAAAACAGTTAATTTTTTGGTCATGTAAATCTCACTTGCATTCTAATTACAATCCATTTTTTATTTTTCTTAATTAATTTTATTTTAATATTATTTTGCGGTCAACTTTTCCACTTCCACTTTTCATTACCATCCAAACACCGGAAAAGATATAACATTTTCTAAATCACACTTCCCAACAACATCCAAATACCGAAAACTTACTAACCAATTCTCAAGTTCCAAAGGAAACTAATATCACTTTCTCACTTCCTTACTTTCTCACTGTCACCCTTAACCAAACAGGCCCAAAATTTCAGAGAGTTTATATTCACGCTGAAATGCGCCAACACTGTCGCCAAATGATTTCTCACCGTCTTAAGGAAGTTTCTCCATGTCTTTTAGGTCCAACTCCAATAACATATCCTCGTATAGGACGCGACCTGTGTCCATGGAGAAACACTCACATCATAATTTTTGGATTGATATCAGTTTGAAATGCGTGCGATTCACACAGGGTGGGTGCCACAGGCATAAAGTTCAGTGGGTATTCGCAATCGCTAGTACCTGCGATTCAAACTGAATCCCCTTAAGTACTGTGTTCTATTTAACAATGATAGCCAAGCAAGCTGCAAAACCAACTTTCTTCGCACTCCATCACTTGCATGACCAGGGGGCAGGTTGATGGTCAATATTGATGGCTCGGTAACGGTGGGCACATAAAATCCTAAGTTTGCTATGGATTGCGGCGGACCGAGGAGAGAAGGGAAAACAGAAGGGAGACGTCTACTCATAAGGCGCCTATCGAGTCTCACATGCCAGCATCGTGTATTCACATCTCACATGTCAGTATCGCGTGTGATAACATACTACGACACAGTATCTCAAACTAGTGACATGTTAATTATTATCATGGTAGATCACTAAATTAGACCATGTTTCCTGCATGTGATCTAATCAAGTGCATGTCCGAACAATTAAGATTTTTAAGTATTAGTATAACATTTATAATCAATATAATACCCAATTAAGTATGTGCAATGAGAAAATCACTTTAATATTAAACTAATATTAATAAAAATAAACTGAATATGCAGGAACACTTGATACAAATCTAACGTTTCCTACATGCGACTTTTGCATTGGACGGGTCTTGCATCAATAATACAATACGGCCATCTACTCATTTATGAAAAGTTGTGGGCTGTCATGATTTATACATGAAATCCACCGTTCTTAATTATGAAACCAAAAAAAAAAAACTAAGTTCAGTTCTGTTTCATATCATTCGAAAGATATTTATTTCCATATATTATTAAATTCATTGATCTGTCAGGAACTTACAGATCTTATTCCATATTGTTCTAGTACAAACATCACGTGGTCCACCAAGATTAGACCGAAGCTCGCTCATTCTCACTTGCAAGCAGGCAGCGGGCACCACACAAACACTTGTTGTGAAAATAAGAATACTCATCAAACTTCGCCGTCACACTGCCGACCGGAATCTCGCCGCACAGCCTATTGTAGCTCACATTGAACAGCACGAGCTCCGTCAGTTCATTGATCTGCGCCGGAATCTCCCCATATATCATGTTGTGATTCATGTCCAGTGACGTCAAATTCACCGGAAATCTCACGCTCGTCAGGTCGAACTCGAACCGGTTCCTCGAAATATCGAGCTGGGTCGTGGTCTTCGACGACCCGAACAGGACCGACGCGTCCGCCGTCAGCTGGTTCCTCGAGAGGTCGATAATCCCCCACTGCGGCCTGCCGAGGGACGCGGGGATGGGGCCCGAGAGGTTGTTGTGGGAGAGGTACAGGTCGGGCGGGGACGTGGCGGGGAAGCTGCCGAAGGAGTTGGGGATGGGGCCGGTGAGTTGGTTGCGGTCGAGATGCAACGCGCCGAGATTGGGGAGTTTGGAGAGAGAAGGAGGGATGGAGCCCGAGAATTTGTTGAACGCGAGGCTGAGGTAAGTGAGGGAAGTGATCTGGGAAAGGAAAGACGGGACCGGGCCCGAGAGGGAGTTCCAGCTGAGGTCGAGGAGGCTGAGCCTGGTGAGCTTTGTGATGGAGGGAGGGATGGGGCCCACGAGATTGGGGAGCTTGTGGAAGGTGAGCTGCTGGAGGAAGGGGAGGTCGCCGACGGCGGGAGGGAGAGTGCCGGAGAGATTGGTGTCGGCGAAGACGGAGAGGCCGATGACGCGGCCGGAGTGGGGGTCGCAGCTGACGTCGTACCAGTCGCAGCATGCGGTGTCGTTAGTCCAGGAGGCAAAGTGGTAGGGGAAGTTGAAGTGGGCGTTGATGGCGACGAGGGCCTCCTTGTCGTTCTTGTTACATTTGCCGACTGGGTCCGGGGACGGCTCGGCGGTCAGGAGGACGAGGAAGAGGGAGAAGCAGAGGAAGACGAGGAAAGAAGAGGAAGAAGCCATTATAGATTTGTTGGTTCCTACTTCTTTATTAGAGTGATGAAGTTAAGGGGTCTATTTATAGATTTGTTGCGATGGTCAAGTTTGGGGGGCATCATGAAGGAAAAAAATCGGTTAAGGCGCTGGAGAATTAGTTTGCGTAATCCAATTGACTTGGATCGGTTTTTCAAAGGGCATCGCTGGAGCTTGTGAAAACGATACATTTGGACGCGGGTGGGGGCGTTTTAATTAAAGGATTGGGAAGAGAAGACTGTCCCAGTTGTCACCGAATTAGATTGAGGAAATGGATCAGGTTTTCTTTCCTAAAATCCGACGAGAGGAAGATAATGATTTGCATTGTAGTTCCTCGTGGCGGCCGGTAGCGGCACAACCAGGTATAAATTTTAGAGTAGGCTGTAATTTTTTTATTCATATATTTATGAATTATATGCATTTCTCAAAAGAATAAAAGTATTCTCCACTAAATCTGGAGTGAAACTATTAATAAATTTGTTAAAAGAAAATTAAAATAGAATAGGGTCTTACACAATATCTGAAAAAGAACAAAAATAAAAATAAATTTAAGACAATATTTGAAAAAATAGGCAGGGCTATAGCCCGACCCAGCCCACCTTTGGGTCCGCCTCGGGGGGCGGTAACGATACATGAGCTTACATAAATGGAAAAAAGTGATACCCTTTTTTATAACTTTTTCGTAAGGTTTGTTTTTCAAAGGACATCGTAGGAGCCAAGGAAAAAGATATGTGAAGATTAACAGACACGTCAGATGCCATCTGCACGTGGGTGGGGGCTTTTCAATTAAAGGATAGGGAAGAAGACCGTTGTGGTTGTCACCTAATTAGATTGAGAAAGTGATCACACTTTCTTTCATAAAATCAGATAGAAAGAGGATGATTTGCACTGTAATTCCTCATGGTGTGCATGAGCTTACACAAGGGGGGAATGTGAGGACCTTCTTGACAATAGTTTCTTAGGGTTGGTAATTGGCTTGGGACATAGGCCGGCACACAAGTCAAAAGAGATTTCCGTGCCTTGGGTCTTGCTTGACAATGGGCTCAGGATCACGTCTGAACTGTGAAAATGTTTGGTGCGCAATTAGTTTCATGTCGTGTTTGAGCTCACCTTGGCCCGACACAATGTGCTGCCCCAATTACTAAATTGCTTTCAGCTTTTAATTAAATCCTCTTCAGTTTAAGTTATATCGACATTTAATGAATCAAATTTCATATCAGTGATGATACTAGTTTTGGTAATTTAAGAAAATGTCTTAACTTCACTGTTGAAGCCCTAAATCTGGTCTATTGATCGATAATGACTCTATCTATTGATTGACTATTTCAGAAACTATTAAGCACAAAATGTGTGAAGTAGATATGAGTATGCATAAAATAGATATAAAATAATATGTCTAATTCCGGTACGAATGAGCCGACACGTGACCATCAAAAGACCATAATGATAGCGTAGGCCGCCTCAGCATCCAGTTAATTAGTATATTGAATTATAAGTCTAGGGCCATATAGTACACTGGGCTATGTCTAGATCTAAGCGTTTTTACAAGAGCCGAGCCTAGACTTGACGAGGTACAACATGACACGATACATTACCAATCCTATTTTGTTTTGACATTACCAAAGGCACGCATGGATTATTTTTGAAATTCGATATAATCTGATGCGTGCTATGTGAATTCCTGGTAGCCCCACCATCTAAAAACGGGAAAAGATTTTCTAATTTAATCATGATTTTAGCGGAATTTTACATATATATCCTCTAAACTTAACCTTTTTACTTTGTATCTCTCAAGAAACTCTATTTACATATATAATCTGCTAATTTTAAAACATTTGTTGTTATACCATGAGCAAACAAAAATTTTCTGATATGACAAGATTACCCTCGAAATATACAAAGTCAACTTTGCCTTTTAAAATACTTCATAATTTTTAGTACTAATGAAATAATTTTATAAACTGTAAAAGATAATGAATGGTATATTGATTCTCTCGAGGAGGCTCTAAGCAAATAAAATAAAAAAAAATAATTTCCCGCCTTTTATTTTTTTCTGCATTTTTTTTATTACGTATTTTTACAAACAACTTTTTGAAATAGAAATATAAAAAAGATGCATAAATAATTTTTAAATTTAAAATATTCAAAATTGTCAATAGAAGAATAATGTTATTGATAGTTAAAAGGAAAACTTCGATTTGCATTAGCTAATACTAAGGATTCTTTTGTCATATTGAGAAAATTAGTTATAAAACTGAATTTGGTGTTACATCAAGACCTTTCGAACCAGAAAACTTTCATATTAATCCTTTGCACTCTAAAACTTTTTAGGTTTTTTCTCTTGAAAAAGACACATATAAAACACGTGAACTTTTTAAACTTAATTTTTTTTTCAAGATCCACTGTCACCTCATTTTTCTCCTCTACCACCACCGGCCTCCTATTTCTTCACGTCAAACCCACTACAAACTCCTCCTTCTCCTCCATCATTATCTGCTCCTTAAAATTATCACCACTATCACCTTCTCCTCCTCTTTCACTACCTCCTTCTCATTCGCACAAGCACCACCCCCACTTCTTTCTCCCCTTGCTCGCCCACCACCAACGCCTCTCCCTGCTCTCCCACCACCACCACCTCCTCCTCCTCAAATCAAATTTTTTGTTGAATTTAAACCGTAACGTAAGCCCCGAACCATCTCCTTCCCATCACATGCTCCTTTTCGCCACCACTATCATCACCAGAGTCCTAACTTCCTCTCCCTCCTCCTCCTCCTCTACTAAAGTTTTTTTTGGGAAAGAGTTTCACAATTTACCCTTTTTATATGGGGTCCATGATTCCCTGATTGGATTTATTTTACACGGATTAAAGCTTATGTGCAGTTTTTCTAATGGATGGTTCTTTGTAAAGATATGAGCTAAATGCAATGATTATGCTGTTAGTTAAAATCCAATCAGTTGTGTCATGCCTAATTAGTGCACCACTATGATTCATGCCTTCAACTATCCAATGCAAAAAGTCGTAACCGAGTGGACCGAAATCCACTAATTGGGCATGAAACAATAAAAATAACTAGTTCCAACTTTTCTCATATCATTCAAGAGCTAGAAACAAATTTAACTTCAACCCATACGTCATTAAAACTTGCAAATCTTATGTCCCCTTTTGGACCCCTACACATAAATACAAAGGTCCCTCAGCTCACTGAT
The DNA here is from genome assembly GCA_038442645.1 of Agave tequilana. Lineage (NCBI taxonomy): Eukaryota > Viridiplantae > Streptophyta > Magnoliopsida > Asparagales > Asparagaceae > Agave > Agave tequilana. The sequence continues at coordinate 286,717 of JAVJIF010003749.1, forward strand.
CTTCGCCGGGATCTCCCCGTAGATCATGTTGTGGTCCATGATCAACCATCCCAATTTCACCGGAAACCTCACTTTCGTCAGCTCAAACTCGAACCGGTTCCTTGAAACATCAATTTGCATCGCAGGCTTCGACGAGCCGAACAGGACCGACGCGTCCCAGTGAGCATGTTCCTCGAGAGGTTAATAGTGCCCAAATGCAGCTTGCTGATGCTCGCCGGGTTGGGGCCCGGGTGGTTGTTGTGCGAGAGGTAGTGGTCGGGTGGGGACTTTGCAGAGAAATATTGCCGAAGGAGCTGGGGATGGGGCCGCTGAGTTGGTTGCGGTCGAGATACGGTTCGCGGAGATTGCGGAGGTTAGCAAGAGAGGGAGGGATGAGGCCTGAGAATTTGTTGAGTGAGAGGCTGAGGCAAATGAGGGAGAAGTGAGTTGCAAGAGGGAAGTCGGGATTGGGCCCGAGAGGGACTTCCAGCTGAAGTCGAGGAAGGTGAGTTTGGTGAGCTTTTGTGATGGAGGGAGGGATGGGGCCCACTAGGTTGAGGAGCTTGTGGAAGGCGAGGTTGTCGAGGAAGGGGAGGTCGCCGATGGCGGGATGTAAGGTGCCGGAGAGGTCATTGTCGGTGAAGACGGAGAGTTTGACGATGCGGTCGGTGTCAGGGTCTCAGCCGACACCATACCAGTCGCAGCAGGCGGAGTTGTTTGTCCAGGAAGAGAAGTGGTACTGAAATTTGAAGTGCGTGTTGATGGTGATGAGAGCCTTCTTTTGTTCTTGTTGCATTTGCTAGATTTTTTCGGGGCGGCTCGATGGTCAGGAGGATGAGGAAGAAGAAGATAAGGAAGAGGAAGGGGAGGAGAGAAGAGAAAAAAGGCATATTTTCTTTGATGGTGAGAGTTTTAACATTAGAGTGGAGTGACTAAAGGGTAGGGATGTTAACCGGGCTGGGCTGGCCTGACAATCCGCACGGGCAAGTCCCGCTTGGGCACGGGCACGGGCCCGACTTGGTCCGTCTCCCCTGTGGGCCGGACCCGGATTTGGGTAAAGAGGCCCACCGTCCGGGCGGGCCGTGCCAAGCCCAGGCCCAGGCAGGGGCTCGGCACATGCCAGGCCCGGGCCCAGGCTTTGGCCCAGCCCACCCAGGCCGAGCCGGCCCCAGCCTGCCTGTCCCAATGGCTCAAAGAGCCGTTGGGGCACGTGATATGCAGGGCGGCCAGGCCCGGCTCGGCCTTCCCGCGTCTCCAATGGCTCAAAAAGCCGTTTGAGGGGCTTTTTGCAATTTTTTTTCAAAAACCCCTAACAGCTCCCACAATGACTATTTTGGCTGTTGGGGGGCTATTTGCAAATTTTTTTTGCAAATAACCCCAATGGGTAGAATGGGGTTTGGGTAAAAAATTTGCAAAAAAATTTGCCAAAAAACACTCCTCTTCCCCTCTATAAATACTCCATCTTTCCTACTCCATTTCATCACAACAAAAATCTCTGAAATTCTGAAAAATTCTCTAAACTTCTCAACTATAAGGCTACAAGCTCTCAAGTTCTCAAACTCTCTCTCAAGCTTTACAAGCTCTATAAGCTCTCAAGTTCTCATGCTCTCTCTTAAGCTCTATAAGCTCTCAAGTTTTCAAGCTCTATAGCTCTTTCGGTAACCTGATAATTATATTCTTGTAAAATAATAAATTAGTAAATAAAATAAATGCCAATTCTTCATTCACAGACCCTAGTCAACCTTTTGATTCTAGATATCATGCTAGTTTTAGTTTGTGTACTGAACAGTGGGAAGCTCTTAATTTGCCTTTAGCCGACACTCCACAAATTTCATTCACGCAATACACAGATTTTAATGTTTCTTCTCAATCTACCACTGCTCCTCATATATCTATTAGTTCTTCCGAGGTATCAACTACCTCCACAAATTTTAAATCTGAATTTTAAAAATATTTTGATAAAGTAACTATTGATGGAGTTAGGAGATCTTAATGCAAGTTGTTATCAGATGTTTCATACGCCTTTCTCAAAAATTCGAGAACCGGCCCACTAAGCAGACATATTAAGAGTAAAGCCCTCAAACACCAACTATGACAAACCCAAATTAGTAGTTTAGGTGGCACACTAGGCACTTATACTTATAATTGTGCTAGAGGTAAAACTAATTTAGCTAAATATATTATTCGATCTGAACAGCTTTTTAGTATGGCTGAAGATGATGTATTTATAAATTATATTAGAATCACTCATAATCTAAAATATGAGAGATTAGAAATGTTTAGAGTTATTGAAGATCAAAAACAAATGTTAATTATAGTTTTTTTTTTGCCATATAAAATTACACTTACTTCTGATTGTTGAGAAGCTCCTAAAGACTATTATTATATTATTATTACTGCATATTTTATCAATTTTGATTGAATTTTAAACAAAAAAATTATCAGTTTAAAAAATTTCATCATCCTTACAATACTTCAAATCTAAGTAAGATTATTATGCATCTTGCTAGAGAATATAGAACTGATTTCAAATTTTTATTATTTCATTTGATAATACTAGCGAAAATACTGCTACAATTAAGATTTTGAAAAATTATTTAAAATCTATTTTGTATGAAAAAAATTTCATATTCGATGCGTTTGTCATATTATTAACTTGTGTAAATAAGATGGATCGAAATAAATTAATGATTATATTCAAAAGTTAAGAGATACTATTATATTTATTAAAAGCAGCTGCTTAAGAAGACAAGCTTTCAAACATGTTTGTTTGGGCTTAAGCCTATCTGCGAAAAAATTACCTCAAGATATATGAAGTCGTTAGAACTCAATATATAATATATTGAATAAAGTAATTTCTTATAAGCATGCAATAAATTTGTTCATTTCTATAGAACTGCCTACTATTTTATTTTCGATAATAAATGGGAACTTTGTGAATGCATTTGTGAATCTTTGAAATGATTTGAAAGTGTAATAAAATTATTTTCTGATATTTATTATGCCACGACTAGTTCTGTATTTTATGAGTTAACTAAAATAATAGAGATATTTTCTCAATGCAGACATAATAATTTTCTTCAAGATATTATTGCTCCCATGAAAAGAATTAATAAATAGTTTAAAATTTTCCTTATATTTTTTATTTTTCTGCTATTATGGATCCTAAGATTAAATTTCATGGATGTAAATTTTTACTTGAAATTTTTTATGAAAGAATGGAATATGATGATAATCTTCTCCGAATGTGGGCAGATATTGATGCTTCTATAAATCAGTTGCATGATTATTATGAAATCTATGAAAATAAATAATCTTCTTTTTTATCTCAAACTTTTTCTTTATCTACAAATCGAAGTTCATTATTTTTCAGGTGTTTTATTAGCATCTAAAAGGTCTATAATCTCTGACATTTATATGAGCTCCATTATTATATCCAACGTGCTGCACTTTTGAGATCGATTCAGACTCAGGATTTGGTAATTTTGATATTTTTGCATGGTGAAAATTATATCTGTCAACTTATCCTGTGCTTTCCAATATGATACGTGATTTACTAACCCCTCTGACATCTACACTAGCATCAGAGTCCACATTTAGTACTGGTGGTTGAGTGCTGACTAACACGGGGAACCATCTGGCGTCAGATGCAATCGAGAGGACCATATGGGAGAACGATTGGCTGGAAATGGAAAAAAAAAGTCAAAATAAAACAACTGACGATCTCATCTAAAACTCCCTAGAAGATGAAAGATGACTTTGTAATTTTTTTTATTTATGAATGATAAAATGTTTGAAAACTTGTAATCTTTTTATTTATGACTAATAAATTTTATTTTTAATTTATATTTTAATTGTATTTGTATCCATTTATCCATTTTATTGGATTATTAATAAAAAATTTACATTTTCATTTCACAACTTGTAATTTTCTTTGTCAAAATTTTCACTTAGGAATTTTTCAGGTTTTTTAGATTTTTTTAGCATTTCTAAAAAATATTTAACATGAATTAGGAATTTTTAGATTTTTATTTTTTATTTTTATAATAATTAACCGGGTCAGGTCGTAGCTGGGTTGTTGGCCCAAAGGTCATTTGCCCTAGTTTTGATGATAACAAAACATATGAAGTTATATTTTCTAACAATTTCCTTTAAATCAGTTTCAAGATTTTTCAGTATTGCATTTGGCTTCTTCAATAAGACACAAACCGTTTTGAAGCCATGGAGATGATGATCCAAAAGCCTAAGCACCAAGAAGACATATACATGAAATTCACCAAGCTCGAGGATTAAGATTGCAAAAGAGTATAGATATAGAAGATTTCTATTTTTCTATATTTTTAGTATAGAATTTATAGTCTTGTTAAAATCAAGGTAGTTAGCTTGATAACTCTTGAGATTCACACACACCAACACATCTTTCATATCTCTAAATGTTTATGAAAAACACGTCAACATGTTTCTCTACTTAGTTTACAAACATGAGTTTCAAAAAAATGATTTTCCATTTAGAAAAGTGATTTTTAACAAAATATAGTTCTACTTAATGTTGTGATGATCTCTGATCACATACTGCACCTATTATGTTTTAAGAACTCTATTTTGTATTTGTAATCAAAACACACTTTGTCAGAAAAATGATAGACTTCAAATTGTTTCTAATATCTGACTTTGGCCTTAAGTTGGTCGACCGACCGGTCGACCGTTGACAGAGTAAAATTGCTCTATCGGTCATTATGCACAAGGTCTTTGAAGTGCTTTGGGTGCACTTCGGTCGACCGATTGGTCGACCGATTGAGAGACCCTCAGTCTCTATTGGGACACGGTCGACCAATCGGTCACCGTTGGAGAGTAAAGCTCTCTGGTTGGGTTACTCGATCGACCGAGCAGTCAACCGCCAACCCCAATGGTTGAAAATCTGACCGCTGGCGGTCAATCAGCCGGTCGACCGATAGAACAATTTTGTTCTGATTTTGACCCCAACAACTAGTTTCTTTTTGTCTTTTTCTGGGTCACATCCCAACGATTTTATTGGGTTTTCTCTATTAGTTTTCATGTCCTATAAATAGTGGCACTATAGAAAAACCCTATAACAAGTTTGTAACATCCAAGATCAAGTTTTAGCGAACAAAATTCATTTTCTTAAAAAAATTTTGATATTGAGCCAAAAATTCCACATCCTTGTTTTTGCTTGAGCTTTCCTTCATATTTTTACAACTATTTCTCACCACATAATCTCAAAGAGCTTCAACTACTCCACTTGGTTATAGGATTGTGTTTGAGTGAGCTTTTGTGATCAAGAAGAAGATCACATTTCTTGTATTCTTGAAGTTGTAGAGGTTGCGGCCTCGAGTGAGCTAGTGAGCTCGATTGTTGGTGTTGCGACATCAAAAAGGGACTTGCGATGCGGGAACTTGTAAGGTTTGTCAATCTCGTGAGATGGGTTTAGTGGAAATCCTTCATGACGGTGAAGACGGGGATGTAAAGCGGTGGCTCGAATCTCGAAACACTTTCTTGCATTTGCGATTGCTCTCTTTATCCTTAACTCAACTCTCTCTATTATTGCATATTAATATTGATCATCTTATTGCAAGTATCTTTTGTGTTGCGATTATTTATTGCTAATTGCTAATAATTGTTTTAATTCCTTATTATTTGTCATAAACCTATAACCATCACTTATCACCCCCCTCAAGGTGATTTATAATTGGCATCAAAGCCTAACCCTAATTTTGGTTTAATCACCTTAGGGAGATCCTTCATTTGGCTATATACATTTGTTGCATTAGCTATTTAGTTTTGCACTCTTACTTGTTTTCATGGCATCACACGACTTGTCTATCATCAAGTCTCCACCCAAATTTGATGGATTGAACTTTCCTATTTGAAAGGTCAAGATAACTATATCTTAAATTCCTAGGAGTTAGAATTGTCAAGGTCATTACCAAAGAATTTGTTGAACCTCACGGTGACGACGATACATATGAAATCACCTAGAGGGGGGTGAATAAGTGATAATGCTAATCAATGCACAAATAAAATGTTGTGATGCAACGATCACCCAAAACAAGACTAGAAGCCGAATACCCCGCGAAGGGCTCTGAACTCCTTCCTTATGATTCCTCTAGATAAGAGTTTGAGGTGCGTATTGCAATCTTATTGTATGAGTATTGATCGACAATATAGCAACGAATATGAAGCAAGTGAATGTAGCAATGAATATGAAGTAAGGAATTAAAGCAAGTAAACCAATCGCAAACACAGAGAATTTTCCGAGGTTCGAGCACCCAGCTCTATGTCCCCTCCTTCACCGAGAAGGATTTCTAACCACTATAACTTCCACAAAGGATTACAATCACACCGGAGTACCCAACTCCTCAATCACAAATACAAGTATCTCTTGGTGATCAAAAGACCACAAACCCTCTTTTGAAAAATCTTTTTCCCTTACAAAAACCCCATAGAACAATGTGTAGGATTGAAGCACAAGTATTGTAAGTGAAAAAAATGAATTTGAAGAGAGTTTTGAATGAAAAACTTCAGAAAAGAGAGATTTTCCAGCACAAAAACAGAGAACAAAAACTTCTTTTGAGAGCTTTAAACTTGAATATTTTTACAAATGCTTGTTATATATATGAAAATCTTAACCCTAATCAACCCTATTTATAGGATAGAGCTAGGGATTAAAGAGTAAACTAATACAATAAGTAATTAGGAAATATTTGACCCAAAAATCAGCCCCTAAACTCGTTTAGAGACAAAACAAACAATTAAAAACGTGTTAAAAAATATAGCCGTTAAGGCTGAAATACAGCCTCGGTCGACCGGCCGGTCGACCGGGTTTTCAAAAAATTTAGCCATTGCCGGCCCACGGTCGACCGCCCGGTCGACCGAAATAAACAGAGAGTTGATGTCTTTCAGTCGGCCGAAGGTCGGTCGACCGAAATGGGGTCCGGTCGACCGCCCGGTCGACCGGTAAACTACTGATTTTTGGAAAAGGTTTTAAAGAGATCTTGATAGTTTTCAAAATAGTTTTGATCAAGACTAGGTATTACTATCAAAATGGAGTTTGTAAGTAATAAACTATGTTTAAAAATATTTTGTATATATATAGGATAAATTTCTTTTAGATAAGACATGTGCACAAAAACTAGTGTGTAGGAAATTTGAGCTCCAAACCTATTCACTATTCTTTAATAATCTATAAAACTAAAAACTAAACTAATGAAATCTCTGAGCCACAATGAAGTCCTGAGCCATGCTATGCCACGCTAGCGCCTTCTCTTTTATGAACACTTCCTCTTGCGCCATTAGCCTTATTAACAACATAAACCTAGGAAACCTTGCAATAGCTAAGCAATGGCCATCATAAATGGTACTAACCTGAAACTCATTTTAAACAAACTTATTAGTAGCATATAGCTTTTATGTGTTTTGTTATCATCAAAACTTAAACAAATGGATAGTGTAACCTTTTGGGCCAACAATCTCCCCCTTTTTGATGATGACAAAACATATAGGCTATATCAAAAAGATATAAAGAGAGAGGTAAAACTCCCCCTCAAATGATGCTCTATTCAAACAAGTATTCATAACAATAAAACAATAAAACACATTAATAAAACAAAGGCATCAATAATAAAAACATAAACATCAAACACCAAAGTCAAAGATCAATAATCAATAAAACATATTTCTCCCCCTTTTTGTCATACATCAAAAAGGGATAAAATTAATAAAAAAACATTCTTATTTAATAACACAAACATTAAGTTCACCACATATAAAAGAAAATCTATTATAATCAAGTGGTTTAGTGAAAATATTGGCAAGTTGCAAATCCGAAGAAACATAATCAATCTCAATATCACCTTTCTCAAAATGATCTCTAAGAAAGTGATATCTAATCTCAATGTGCTTGGTCTTACTATGTTGATTTGCATTCTTAGTCATATGAATAGTACTAGTATTATCACAAAATATTTTTATATGGTCATAATACAAATCATAATCAAGGAGAGTATGTTTCATCCAAAGGACTTGTGCACAACAAGCCCCCGCCGCAACATACTCCGCCTCGACGGTTGAGAGGGCTACCGAATTTTGTTTCTTAGAGGACCATGAAACAAGACAATTACCAAGAAATTGACATGTTCCACTAGTACTCTTTCTATCCACTCTACAACCCGCATAGTCGGCATCCAAAAAACTCGTCATTGAAAAATCTCCGGTTTTCGGATACCAAAGACCCATTCCAATAGTGCCCTTAATATAACGAATGATGCGTTTTACCGCAATAAGATGAGACTCTTTAGGACACGATTGGAATCTAGCACAAAGACACACACTAAACATGATATCCGGCCTACTAGCCGTTAAATACAACAAACTACCAATCATGCTTCTATATAACTTAATATCAACACACTTACCTTGGCCATCCTTATCAAGTTTGGTGGCAGTTGCCATGGGAGTGTTGCAAATTTTCGAACCTTCAAGTCCAAATTTCTTTATGAGTTCCTTGGAATACTTGGCTTGACATATGAAAATCCCATCACGCATTTGCTTGATTTGGAGTCCAAGAAAGAAATTTAATTCACCCATTAATGACATCTCAAATTCACGTTGCATACACTGTTCAAACTCCTTGCAAAGAAACTCATTAATAGAACCAAAAATTATATCATCCACATATATTTGCACTATAAGAATGTCACTATCAACATGCTTAGTAAATAATGTTGTGTCTACTTTACCTTTAACAAAATCATTTGAAAGAAGAAAACTAGAAATCCTTTCATACCAAGCTCTAGGAGCTTGCTTTAAACCATACAAAGCTTTATCAAGTTTAAGAACAAATTAGGATGAACATGATCTACAAAACCGGGAGGTTGTTCACCATAAACTTCCTCATTGATAAAACCATTTAAAAATGCATTTTTTACATCCATTTGAAAAAGTTTAAAATTTTTAAAAGATGTATAAGCTAGTGTGATCCATATGGCTTCAAGCCGTGCTACGGGTGCAAAGGTCTCCTCAATGTCGATCCTTCAACTTGAGTGTAACCTTGGGCCACTAATCTAGCCTTATTCCTAATAACATTTCCTGACTCATCCATCTTATTCCTAAAAATCCACTTAGTACCAATTATTGTCTATCGTGGGGTCTAAGAATAAGGTGCCAAACTTAGTTGCGCTCAATTTGATTGAGCTCTTCTTGCTAGCAACCAATACGAGTCACCCTCGGCTTCGAGGATATTTTTGGGTTCAAAATGAGAAATGAATGCAAAATTACCACGTAATTCATGGAGTTTGGAGCGAGTTGTTACCCCTTTAGATACATCACCTAAGATGAGATCCTTGGGATGATTTGTAGCGAATCTCCAATCTTTAGGAAGTGGTTGAGAATTTTTCACTTCATCCTTTTGAACTTCACCAATAAGTTCTTACTTTTCTTCTTGAATGGGTGAGTCCTTCAAGGATATTCTCTCCATGTCCTCCCCTAAAGAGTCAATCTCTACAACATTCTCAACAATAATATTAGATTCTTCAAATTTAACATGCAAGGATTCTTCAATAGTAAGAGTGGATTTATTAAATACTCTATAAGCTTTACTAGTACTAGAATATCCAACAAATATAGCTTCATAGGCCTTAGCATCAAATTTACCCAAATTATCTTTAGTATTCTAAACAAAACACTTGCATCCAAAAACTTTAAAATATGAAACATTAGGTTTTCTTAAATTATAAATTTCAAAGGATGTTTTGAAAGTATTTTTACACAAATAAATACGGTTTGATATGTAGCATGCGGTGTTTACAACCTCGGCCCATAAATATTGAGGGAGGCCATATTCACTTGTCATAGTCCTAACCATTTATTGAAGAGTTCTATTCTTCCTTTCTACTACTCCATTTTGTTGTGGAGTTCTAGGACATGACATTTCATGCTTAATTCCCTTTTCATCACAATAAGTCATGAAGAGTTGGTTAACAAACTCACCACCTATATCACTTCTTATTTTCAAAATCGAAAACCCTTTCTTTTTTCAACCCTTTTTCGAAAAGTCTTAAAATGCGAAAAAGTTTGATCTTTATGTTCCAAAAAGAAAACCCAAGTAAACCGGGAAAAATCATCAACTAAAACAAAAACATATCTACTTCCATTTAAGCTTTTAGTTTTAGTTGGTCCAAAAAGATCCATGTGAACTAATTCTAATGGCCTAGTTGACATGATATCCTTGATTGGTTTGAAGAAAGATTTAGTTTGTTTCCCAAGTTGGCACGCACCACAAATGCGGCCTTTTTCAAACTTCAAGTAAGGAATACCCTTCACCAATTTCTTAGAATTAATTCTAGCAAGATGATTAAAAGATGCATGTCCTAATCTTCTATACCAAAGCCATGAAATCTCATCAAAAGCATTTAAGCATTTAGTAGAACAATCCAAATTAAGCATGTCAATGATATAAACATTATTATCACGAAAACCGGTGAGAATACAATCATTGGTTTTACAATCAAAAATTTTGCAAGAAGAATCATCAAACACAACTTTAAGACCACGATCATAAAGTTGACTTATACTAAGCAAGTATGTTTAAGTCCATCAACAAGAACAACATTTTCTATTAAAGAAGATGCACCAATTTGAATGTTACCTATACCGATGATGGTGCCTTTGGAGTCATCTCCGAAGGTGACGGTGCCACCTTCGATGTACCTTGATAGGGTTGTGAAGTTGTTGATATCCCATGTCATATGCCTTGAACAACCACTATCAAGGTACCACCGCTCCTTACGTCTTGGAGCCTTGGTGTGTACCTACATCAAATAATTTAGGACTTGATTTTGGTACCCATATTTTCTTGGGTCCTAAAGAGTTAGTGTCATGAACCCACACAAGATTATTTGTCCTATTTATTTGATCATAGCAAAATTTAGTTAAATGGCCATTCCGACCACAATAAGTACATCTATAAACTCTTCCATATTTAAATGCATAATGAGTGTGTGTCTTTTGAACATGTGAATTTTGAGCATGAGTAGTTTTAACATGAGTGTTATGTGAAGTGTTGACATGATGAGCATGAGAATTTTTAGTATGGGTTGTTTTATCATTCTTAGCATGTGGAGTGTGCTTCTTTGAAAACATTTGCTCTAATTTATTAGTATTAAAAACACATCCTTTTAAAATATTTCCAAAATCATTGATTTTTGTTTTTAACAAAGATAATTCATTTTCATCAACTTTTGAAAATTTAGCTTTACAAGCAATTTTATAAGCATCAAACTCTCTTTTATTTGTAATAAGATTAGAAGAAAGTTCTTCCTTTTCTTTTGAAATAATTGAAAGTTGATTTTTAAGCATCTCAATTTTCTTTTTCAATTTTGAGCACTCTATCTTTTTATCTTCATAACTTTCTGAAAGTTCAACAAAAGTATGATCTAGCATTTCTCTACTTATTTCATTTTCAACATCAAGTGGTTGAGAAGTTACCTTGGGTGTATTTGCCATGAAACACATATTTGCCGTGTCGACCTCATCTTTGAATTCACTTTCCGAATCCCAAGTAGCTTTGTATACCTTCTTTTCAACCGGCCTCTTTTGTTTCAAGGAGGAGATCATCTTTTTCTTAAAATCGGGGCAATCGGCCATGATGTGACCGGGTTTCTGACAGTTGTAGCATATGATCCTTTTCTCCTCCTTCCCTTCCATTTGTCTTCTATAATTGAGCTTATTCCTGCGGTATATTCTCTTTGCATTTCAACAAAGAGAGATAGCTCTTCATCATCTTCTTTATCTTCTTCGTCATCGTAGTTGGAAGAGGAAGACTTGAAAGCTATGGACTTCTTCTTTTGAGGTACCGCTTCTTCTCTTGCCTTCTTCTCCATCTCATGAGTCTTAAGGTTTCCAATAAAACTTATGAGATCCATCTCATCTTTGTCATTCAACTCCTTTAAGGTGGTAGCCTTGATCTCCCATGACGAAGGAAGAGCTCGAATCACTTTGCGCACCTTTTAGTCGTTGCTTATATCTTCACCTAGAGAAGAAAGAGCATTAGTAATCTTAGTAAACTTGGTAATCATAGTATCAATAGACTCATCTTCAAGCATTTTAAAACTTTCATATTGGGAACGCAAGAGATCTATTTTAGCTCTCTTGACTTGTGATGTCCCCTCATGAGTGACCAATAAGTGTTTCCAAATCTCATAGGCGGATTTGTAATGTATAACCCGTATTAAATCATCCTCATTCAAGGCGGTGAGAAGGGAATTTTGAGCCTTAGAATTAGCCTCATATTCCTTGTAGGTAAATTCAGACCATGTGTTTTCCTCACTATCGGGTCTACTATAAGGCTTGGTCAAGGATTTAGCAACTAAACTACCTAGAGATTGTAGAAAAATAGTCATCCTAACTTTCCAAATGGGAAAGTTGAGTCCATCAAATTTAAGAGGGGTCTTAATGTTGTCGGCCATCTTTACTAGTGTATGAATGAAAGTATGCAAATAGTGATTAGCAAATTTTAGGATCTCTCTAAGGATGTGAAGCCAAAAACTAGAGTCCTAACTCTGATACCAATTGAAATCACCTAGAGGGGGGGTGAATAGGTGATAATGCTAATCAATGCACAAATAAAATTTTGTGATGCAACGATCACCCAAAACAAGACTAGAAGCCGAATACCCCGTGAAGGGCTCTGAACTCCTTCCTCGTGATTCTTCTAGATAAGAGTTTGAGGTGCGTATTGCAATCTTATTGTATGAGTATTGATCGACAATATAGCAACGAATATGAAGCAAGTGAATGTAGCAACGAATATAAAGCAAGGAATTAAAGCAAGTAAACCAATCGCAAACACAGAGAATTTTTCCGAGGTTCGAGCACCCAGCTCTACGTCCCCGCCTTCACCCAAAGGATTTCTAACCACTATAACTTCTACAAAGAATTACAATCACACTGGAGTACCCAACTCCTTAATCACAAATACAAGTATCTCTTGGTGATCAAAAGACCACAAACCCTCTTTTGAAAAATCTTTTTCCCTTACAAAAACCCTATAGAACAATGTGTAGGATTGAAGCTCAAATATTGTAAGTGAAAAAAAATGAATTTGAAGAGAGTTTTGAATCAAAAACTTCAGAAAAGAGAGAGATTTTTCAGCACAAAACCAGAGAACAAAAACTTCTTTTGAGAGCTTTAAACTTGAATATTTTTACAAATGCTTGTTATATATATGAAAACCATAACCCTAATCAACCCTATTATAGGATAGAGGTAGGGATTAAAAAGTAAACTATTACAATAAGTAATTAGGAAATATTTGACCCAAAAATCAGCCCCTAAACTCGTTTAGAGACAAAACAAACAATTAAAAACGTGTTAAAAAATATAGCCATTAAGGCTGAAATACAGCCTCGGTCGACCGGCTGGTCGACCGGGTTTTCAAAAAATTTAGCCGTTGCCGGCCCACGGTCGACCGCCCGGTCGACCGAAACAAATAGAGAGTTGATGTCTTTCAGTTGGCCGAAGGTCGGTCGACCGAAATGGGGTCCGGTCGACCGCCCGGTCAACCGGTAAACGTGCACACATGCACGCACCTAACAGTCAGAAGTCCGGTCGACCGGTCGGTCGACCGATCTGACCTGAAACAGAGCCGGTCGACCGACCGGTCGACCGCAACAGGCCAAAAACTGATTTTTGGAAAAGGTTTTGAAGGGATCTTGATAGTTTTCAAAATATTTTTGATCAAGACTAGGTATTACTATCAAAATGGAGTTTGTAAGTAATAAACTATGTTTAAAAATATTTTGTATATATATAGGATAAATTTCTTTTAGATAAGACATGTGCACAAAAACTAGTGTGTAGGAAATTTGAGCTCCAAACCTATTCACTATTCTTTAACAATCTATAAAACTAAAAACTAAACTAATGAAATCTCTGAGCCATAATGAAGTCCTGAGCCATGCTATGCCACGCTAGCGCCTTCTCTTTTATGAACACTTCCTCTTACGCCATTAGCCTTATTAACACCATAAACCTAGGAAACCTTGCAATAGCTAAGCAATGGCCATCATAAATGGTACTAACCTGAAACTCATCTTAAACAAACTTATTAGTACCATATAGCTTCTATGTTTTTGTTATCATCAAAACTTAAACAAATGGAGAGTGTAACCTTTTGGGCCAACAACATAATCCGAAGCAATCGCCAAGGACTATGAAGCCAATGCCAAAGCACAATATGTACTTATATAAGCATTAAATGATGATGATGTTTCTAGTGTAATAAATTACAAATCCACTTATGAGGTTTGGAATTATTTGCTCATTACTCATGAGGGAACGTCTTAAATCAAGAGATCAAAAGTTGACTTACTTCGTTCTCAATATGAGAATTTCTACATGCTTGATAATAAAAGTATTGATGAGATGCTTGGTTCACCAAGATTACTAATGAGTTATCTTCTTTAAGTGACTCCATTAACAATGACCAAAAGATAAGGAAGGTCATTAGAGCTTTCCCCAAGCTTGGAAAGTGAAGGCTACAACTTTAAAGGAGCTCAATGATAAGCAAGAATGGACTTCTTGGGGTTCATCGAAAATCTCAGGACACATGAGATGGTGATGAAGGTACGAGAAGAAAAAGAGCCTCCAAAGAAAAAATCTATAGCGTTCACAGCTACTCCCTCCTCCATAGAAGAAGAAGAATCTTTAGAGGAGGGTGATGAAGACTTCGCTATGCTAATTAGAAGAGTGGGCAAGATGTTCTGCAAGAAGGGGAGACAAAGTAACTTCCGAAGAGGAAGGCCCCAAGGAAAGTTTGAGAAGGAGGAGGAGATGGATCCTTACTATCATTGTAAGAAGATGGGCCATCTTATTGCGAGTTGCCCTTCTCTACAAGCTACCACCTCCAAGAAAGTGAATAAGAAGAAAAAGGTTATAGTAGCCTTTTGGGACAATTTGAAAACCGAATCTGAAGAAGAAATCGACATCACGTTTGCTTCATGGCAAATGGAGAGGAGACATCCAAGGTAAATCTTGAAACCTCTCTTGATGAAGATGATTTAACAATGGATGAGTGCTAGATTCTTTGAAGAATTACAAGACCGGTATGAGATTTCAATTGCACAAAATAAAAATTGAAAAAAAATCTTTTAAAGAACAAATTAGATATTATTTTTAAAGAGAAAAATGAGTTATTTATTTGTTTTGAAAAGACCAAAAAGGATTTCAATGATCACAAAATTATTTGCAAGGGGCAAAAGCCCTAACATTGATTTTGATAGAAAAAATATTTCTAGTATTCAAAAATGTATTAGTGTTTTAGATTCTACATTAAAGAAATAGGCCTTTCATATGAATAAAATTAGCTCAATGTTTTCAAAGGGCAAAACTCAAAGAAAACACACATATACTCATATACAACATATTTTACATGCACAACATGCTTCACATACACATCAACACAATCATGCATTTATTTATGGCAAAGTGTATAAAAGTACACCTAGAGGGGGTGAATAGGTGTAGTGCTAATCTAGGACAAATAATGTGGAATTTAAAAAATAAAAGTTAACACACAAAGTGTAATCAAGAGTGAGTCTGAATTTCCTGTGAAGGGTCTGAAACTTCTTCTCACGATTCCTCTAAATTAAGAGTTGAGGTGCTTCAATAACTCTCTTGATTGAGTACGAGTGTGAGCACACAAATAATATCAAGCATGTATATGTATGAGCAATAATAACAATGTAAGATATAGAGAGTTGAGAGTTGAGAGAAAAGATCCAAACACAAACGCCAAGATATGTTTCGAGGTTCGAGCCACCGCTCTACGTCCCCACCTTCACATAGATGGATTTCAACTATCCACTATAGGATCTTCCACAAATAGATCTCCACCAAGAAATTATAAATACAAATAAGGAGTACACAACTCCAACTCTCAAACCTCTACGCAAGATTAGGCACTAAGTAAAGAAAAGATTACAACTTGGTGATCCAATGATCA
This sequence comes from Agave tequilana, assembly GCA_038442645.1. NCBI lineage: Eukaryota > Viridiplantae > Streptophyta > Magnoliopsida > Asparagales > Asparagaceae > Agave > Agave tequilana. Next base: position 302,714 of record JAVJIF010003749.1, read on the forward strand.
CAAACAAGAACTTGGTGATCTCAAAAGACCACAAACAAAATTTCTCACAAACAAGATCCTAAAAGATAGATTTGCAATGAATAGCTCAAGTATATGAGTAAAACAAAGTGTTTAAAAAAGAAATACAACGAAAAACACTTGAGAAAAACTTCTTGATAGATGTGAAAATTGAAGAACAAAACTAGATTTTCCAAAACTTGATTTTCTTTGACTATCCAAACCTTGAAAATAAATATAGATTTGATTTTGAAGCTCTAAAACTTGTTTAAAAATTTTCTGAAAAACTCTTAGGAAGATGGGAAATTTGGCTCTCAAAAATCTTGGTGAAAACTGGCCAAGGGAACTCATTTTATTGGGGTTCCAAAAACTAGACGTTGGGGCTCAAACCCAGGCCAGACAGGTCAGTCGGTCGACCGACCGTTCGACCGGCCAATGGTCAAATTTTTGACCGTTGGACTATCAGTCGACCGGTTGGTCGACCACCCCTAAGGCAATGCCTTTTCGGTCGACCACTCGGTCGGTCGACCGGGACCAAGCCGAGAGATGGGTTGATCCAGTCGGTCGACTGTTCAGTCGACCAGCCCTAAGGAAATGGGCTTGTGCATGTTTTTGTGCACGTCGGTTGACTGAACGGTCGACCGTGCCATGTGTCTGTCGACCGGTCGGTCGGCCGACAGCAGCTCAGAAACTGGATTTTAAGCATTAAAATCTTGGACTTTAAACACCCTTAAAAATTCAATAAAATCCCATAAATTTCACAAAAATAAGTTCATGTAAATATTTGAAGTACAAATATGTGTGATTAAAAATCAACACATATTACAAACAATTTGAACTATCTTTGAGGCATAGAATTTGAAGTTTAAAACAAAATCATATTTTCTAAAACTAAAACTTTGTAATAGAAATCAGATATTTCTATAAACTTGTATAAGTACAAAAATAAGACATTGAAACACTTTTGAAGCATGATATGCATGGATAGAATCCAAGACACGTAGTAAATGATATATCCTTATTTTTGACAATAAATTCCAAAATAAGTTTTGAAAAAAAATAAAACTTAAACACATAAACTAGATACATCAAAATAAGTTTTTCTAAACATATGAAGCATAGATGCATATAGATGGAAATCCAATATATGTTAAACTATATAAACTTATTTTGATGAACTTTATTCATGAAACCGAAAGATATATTCTTGAAACTTAATGAACTCAATAACCGAAATGAAAACTATTAAGCTTGTGTGTGTGAACTTGAGCAATTCAAAACTAACTATCATTACACAAGATCTAAACATGAAACAAACCTACATTAAAGTATTCTTGTCGATCTTCTTCTCTAAGATGACTCGATCCAAGTACGATCTAAAAAGCTTGACTCCTTCTCGAGTACTAGATACGATCTTGACGCTCGAGCTCTTAAATCAACACGTGCTAGGTTCGAGTCATGACTTTGCATCTTTGTTAAAACTAAACACCGACTATGATTTTGACCTACATCTGAAACTTAGTAAACACAAGATCATTAGTACTATAACTTCATAAGCTAGTCATCTCAAAACTAGGGTGAAGGCCTTCAGGCCAACAGTGTACACTTGTACACATTGCGGCCATAAAGACCATTTAGCTAAATTTTGTTATGCAAATTTAAATATGTTAAATAAAAATATTTGAGTCTGAAAAAGTACTAACCCAATAAGACCCAAAAAGATTTGGGTACCAAAAAACACATCAAATGTGATTTCGGGTGTCGTACAGTAGTTCTTGCTGATTTTGATCACCTTAAGTTTGCACAAATTTTAAAAACTAGCTCATTAAAATTTTGTGAAGAACCCGTTTATCTTGAGTTAGTTCATTATTTTTCTCTATCTGTCTTTCCATGCTAATCATATTCGATCTAGAGTCATGAGCATTGATATTACCATCTAAATGGAGAAATTTGCTCGTCTTCTATATCACTCATGTGAGGATGTAGATATCCATAATGTAGACCTTCATGATTTCGAATATCCAGACGGTGAGACTACTCTCATTGCTTCTCTATTGCTTCACGGCGATGAGAATTCGGCTTTAATAAGGAATGAAGAGGTGAAGTATTACACTCTCAATGCCTAAGTCCTTGCTAAAATTGTGTTCTATAAGCTCCTTCCAAAATCAGAAGAGTATAGTCACGCCCGGGGATCCGCTCATCTTCTGATCTATTGCCTTCTGAAAGGCATTAGAGTCAACATTCCAAAACTCATCGTTGTCTTCAGCTCGCTAAGCATCTGTTGATCCTAAACAGGAACCTGCCTTTTGGGATGCTCATCACCCGTCTTCTAAAACTTCTAAAATTTGACCTCTCGGGTGAAAGGTTTATTGCACCCTCTATTGATATCAACAATACTTTCCTTAAGATGATGCATGTAGGAAAGCGTGTTCATGTTCCATCCCCTCGTATTAATCCACCATTTGTACCCGGATCCTCCTCTGCTTCTTTAGATCTTTTGTTGCAGTCTCTGCACAATTTCAAGAATACTCTCTAAAGATTAACACTCAGCTCGAGAAGATACCAACACGTCAGGAAGAGATCCAACAGGGATATCAGAATGACTTGGCTTATGTCTGCTCTTCCATCTGATACCTTAAGACCTGTGTTGATGAGAGCTTCGGTAGGCATGCATGGCATGCTCCTCTTTCGAGCAGCTATGTTCAGCCTCTTCCCACTATGAGTCCTCCTTTTGATCCGTGGGTTCCTCCTTCAGCTCCATCTGATGCATCGACTCCTCCTGAAGATCCAATTTTCTAAGAAGATTGAACCCCTTTTGTGATGCTGACAAAAAAGGGGAGAGTGATTAGAGTTATCTAGGGGTTGTGCTTTTATATTTTTATTTCTATGTATTTGGTACTTTTATTTGGATATGTAGTATGTTTGGAACATGTAGTATGTTTTTATTTAGAACATGTACTATTTTATTTTGATTTAGACATATAATATCATATTTTGTTATGGCATGGACTTGTGTTTTATTATGATATCATCTTTTGTTGGCGAGATAGATATGTATCTCCTTTTGCTGTTGATTTTGATCTATATTTTTGTGTGAGATATACATATCTGTTGTCTCTGTGTAGTATGTGGTATGTCTCTTTTTTATTTTGTGTGTACCATCCATTTACCATGTTTGTTTTGTAGGATGGCGGTATTGGAGGTTGGAGGAAATCATTTGTACATACTCTTTTATATTTCTAGATTCTTGTATGCATAAATGAGAGGCATAGCGCTTACTTTGTAACATCAAATAGATATGCTATAGTTGGTGTATCTTGCTTAAATGATAAATTTGTTATATGCATGTATTTAGGGGGAGCTTCACTTGAAGTCTCTTTCCTATTTATTTGTAATAACTCTATGTATTTTGTCATCATAAAAAAGGAGGAGATTATTGGCCCAAAGGCCATTTGCCCTAGTTTTGATGATAACATGAAGCTATGTTTTCTAATAATTTCCTTTAAATAAGTTTCAGGATTTTTCAGTATTGCATTTTGCTTCTTCAATAACACTCACACCGTTTTGAAGGCATGAAGATGATGATCCAAAAGCCTTAGCACCAGGAAGACATATACATGGGATTCACCAAGCTCGATGATCAAGATTGCAAAAGAGTATAGAAAATAGAAGATATCCATTTTTTTTGTATTTTAGTATAGAATTTATAGTCTTGTTAAAACCAAGGTAATTAGTTTGATAGCTCTTGAGATTCACTAACACGCGCACATCTTTCATATCTCTAAATGTTTTTGAAAAACGTGTCAACATGTTTCTCTATTTAGTTTTCAAGAACGAGCTTCAGAAAAATGGTTTTCCATTTAGAAAAGTGATTTTTAACAAAATATAGTTCAGCTTAATTTTGTGATGATCTTTGATCACACACTGAGCCTATTATGTTTTGAGAACTCTATTTTGTATCTGTAATCAGAACACACTTTGTCGAAAAAATGATAGACTTCAAAATGTTTTCTTATATCTGACTTTGGCCCTAAGTCGGTGACCAACCGATCTACCATTGACAATGCAAAATTGCTCTATTGGTCGACTGAGCGGTCAACCGATTATGTACAAGATTTTTGAAGTGCTTTGGTGTGCACTTTGGTCGATCGACTGAGAGACCCTTATTCTCTATTGGAGCACGGTTGACCGGTCGGTCCATTGTTGGAGAGTAAAGCTCTCTGGTTGGGTTACTCGGTTGACCGAGCGGTCGACCGCCAACCTGAAATCAACTAGGGGTGAATAGGTGACTAGCTAATCTAATGATGAATTAATGCAGAATTAAAACTTTTATGAAAAATAAAAAATATTATGCTAAACACACCAAGTATAACACAAGAGTGTAGTCGAATTCCTGGTGAAGGGCTCTAGACTATCTCCTCAAGATTCCTCTAGATAAGAGTTGAGGTGCCGCTATGGCTCTCTTGATTGAATACAAGTGTGAGCAAACAATCCCAAGCATGTATCAATAGAGCACAAATATATCAAGCATATAAAAGAGATAAACAATATAAGCATGCAAGATATAAACACAAGTGAGAGATAGAGAAAGCAATCGCAAACACGGGAGATTTATTTCGAGGTTCGAGCACCCTTGCTCTACGTCCCCACCTTCAACACAATGAAGAATTTTCACTAGAATCGATCCCACCGGATCACTCGATGTTGCAACACTTATAAAGAGTTCACACTAGAACTCTTGGACTCACTAGTCCCCTCACTTGTTCCCACAAAAATAAACACAGCAAGCACACTAGTTTGCCGAGGCTGCACCTCTACACTGAGCTTCCACAAGAACTCGAAACAATATGAACCCGCAAGTTCACCTCCTCAAATACAAATGATAACCACTTGGTGATCTAAACACATTGATCACCTAAAAAACACTCTCACAACAACTCTTCTATAGGAATGATATAGCAATAGATAGCTCAAGTTTGTGAGAGAAAATAGGAGAGAATGGTGGAGAAAAAACTCAAGGAATCTCTTTTGAAAACCACTTTTAAAAACTCTCCTTTTAATATGAAAGTATTTGCTCTATAAAAAGTGGAGATAAACACTTAGAAAGGTAGAAAAAACTAGCTTGAAAACCCACTTCAAATCTTATGTAGAACAGCCCAAAACAACCCCAATTTATAGGTCTCAAAAATATAGCCGTTGGGGTCCAACTCAGCAGAAAACTCTACTGTCAGTCGACCGCCCGGTCGACCACCAATGGTCAGATTTCTGACCGTTGGGCCGACGGGTCGGTCGACCGAAAACTGAGCTATGACCTAGCGGTCGACCGCCTGGTCGACCGGGGCCATTTACAGAAAGCAGAAGCTCTCTGGCGGTCGACTGTGCGGTCGACCGGCCCTTGACTGTTCACGTTTGTGCACATCGGTTGACCGTCCAGTCGACAGACTTCTGACTCGGTTGACCGTGTGGTCGACCGGCAGAAGGCCTGGTCAGCAATTGTAAAGGGATTAAAACTTGGTCTTTTTACCTTCAATAAAATCCCCTAAATTCTCATAAATTCTACAAAATAATTTTATTAATATACTTTGATATACAAAAATGTTTTATTAAAAATCAAAACACATTACAAACATTTTGAACTATTTGTGTAATATAGAAATTTTGGCTAAATAAAAATCTGTATTTTTCAAAATCGATTTTTTCAAAACTTCTCCAAATACAAAAACAAGATATTTTAAACACTTTTGAAGCTTAGTGTGTATGGATATGATCCACTACACATATAAGATGAAATATCTATATTTTTGACAATAAGCTTAAAATAAGTTTTGATAAAACACATGTATATTTTGAAGCTTAAAAATCAAACCGGTATTTTCTAAAACAAAAACTCTTTTATGAAAAAAACATATAAATCTTATGTTTGAGTTTATATGAACTTGAGAAATCCACCAACTAATCTATCCTTTATATTTTATCTAAAAACAAAATCTTGACACTTACAAAAACTCGAACACAGTCTTCTGAAAATCTTCTCTTGAAAATCTTCTTCTCCTTCTTGACTTGGTCTAAACCTTTGATCCATGAGCTAGACTCCTCTTGAGTACTTGATGCAATCTTGATGCGCGAGCTCTTAAATCATCACGTGCTAGCTCCAAAACTTGACTTCAAATCCTTTATTGAAGCTAAACACCTACTAAGATCTTGATCAAATATCTGAGACTAAATAAATACAAGATCATTAGTACTATAACTACATGTGTTAATCATCATCAAAACTAGAGCGATGGGCCTTCGGGCCAACAATCTCCCCCTTTTGATGATGACAAAACTCATGGAGTTATATATGCATAGATTAAAGTTAAGCTTCATGGAAGCTCTCCCTTAACTCATGCATAATAATAAACAAATAGATATTCAATGAAGTGCATAACCTAAACAAACATATATATGCATAAATAAGGAGATAAACATGCAAAAATTAAAAATTCTTCTCCCCAAAAAACCTTCTCCCGCCTTTTTGTATAAAACAAGAAAATCCTTCTCCCCTTTTTTTTAAAATGAAATAAACATGCATATATAAATCATCAAATATTTCTCCCCCTTTTTGTCAATTCATCAACAAAGGGGTGAAAACAAATCAAACAATAAAGATAAATATGTGATATAAATTCATAAAGAAGAGAGACGTGAAGTTAGCTCCCCCTGCATACATGCATTACATGAAGAAGGGATGACAAAAGCCTAACTCACATAAAATATAATATACAATGCATAAGTGGAGATGTTAAGCTCCCCTACATATGTGTACCATATAAAGAAGAGATGTCAAGCTCCTCAATATAAGATACACTCAACCTGAATCTATATATAGAAGAGACGTTAAGCTCCCCTTGCATATAGGCAATTCATATCAAAAAATTTGATATCACTTTAAAATAAATTTTTGAATTATCTTAAGTCAACAAAACAAATTTTGAGATACTATTTGTTGTATTCTGATACAAATTGAAATATATTGTAAATTTTGATACCAAATAAAATATCAATTGAAATATCAATTGAAAATAATGCATAAGCTTATAAGATACCAATTTATTTTTAACTTTAAGTCAAGCTTAACATAAACATAATTTGTGCTTTAAAAATGTAATGGATATTGTAAATCAAGCATAATTAAAACATATATATATGTATGAAAAAGAAAATACCAATTGAAATTGATATTATTTGAGATTTTGAAACAAACATATATAGAAAACAAATATGAGTATTAAAATAAGAATTCCATGTAGAACAAGTGTATAACTCATAACTATCCACCCTATTCATGCACATATTAAAAAGATTTTCAATTTAGTGCATACAAGGCATGGTCGCCCAACTATCCGCCCTTAAAGGGTAGAAGTTTTCAAAAATAAGATTTGAAAATAGTTGTATTTTTAAAACACTACCAAATGAAGAATAAATAATTAGTTAAAGTAAATTTTGAGAAACTAGTTAAAGATCCTTCACAATATGAAACCAAATCATATATCTCATGAAACATGCTAAAAACACAAGAGTTGACACTCGAAATCTATAAAGCTCAAAATTCTCATGAAAATAATGTCATGAGTAAACAAATGAAGCGTGAGTGCACAAGAATCATGTAAATAGCGTTTTCATGAAAATAATCAATAAAGCTCAAAATAAACATGAATATCTTTTATCAAAAGCATAAAAATGTATTTTTCATTAAAATCAAACTTCAAAGGTATGTATATGTTTTATCCAAAACTAAAAATATACATACATATCCTAATCACAAAAGAGTCTATAATAGAATTTGCATGAAGGCAAGAGACTCAAGTGTATACATGTATATCTATAAGTTTTTAGACAAAAATAGTATATACATGAAGCAAAATATATACAAGAATAAGGAAAGTATGTATAAATGAAAGAATCATCAAAACTAGGTCATACATGTACACGTAATGAGTACAAATGAGAAATGAAGTACAAATATAGGAATCAATTGTTGCTCATTACTTGTACAAGTACATACACAAATTTTAATGAAAAGTTCATCTAAACAAGTATTCGTCACATGAAGCACAAAATCACAACATGCTAAAAATATTATCTATGTAAAAGCATGTAAACTAAAAATAAGAGTTTAGAGATAGTTACCAAACTATATGAACTATTCTCTAAGTCTCCAAACCATGGTGGTCCTCCCACCAAACTTCCTTGATAGTGATGCATCAATTTGTTGTGTCCATCTATCTCATCATGCATCCACCACCAAGGCACCACACCTCTCACGTCATGTGAGAGCCTACACCTACATCAAACACAAGCGGTAGGAATTTTGGTACCCATTTTCTTTTAGGTCAACGGGGGTTAGCATTATTCGAAACCCAAACATTTTTATTAGCAAAATTGATATGATTTATCTTATCAAAACAAAACTTTGCTAAATGGACTTTTGCGGCTGCAATGTGTACACTTTTACACTCTAGTATGCACATGAGAATGAGTGTGAACATAATGTGCAAAGTGTGCATATGTATACCGTGGGTGATGTGCATGAACATGTGGAGCTTGTTTCTTTTGAAACAAGGTTTCTAATCTATTATGATTGAATGCACAATTGCTCAAAGATGAGCTCAAGCAATTTATACTATTTTTCAAAAATTTAATGTCATCTTTATCAATGGCAGCATGAAGAGCATGGCAAGTATGAGAATCAACAATCTTTTTCTTTTTAGAAATATTTTCTTTTTCTTTTGAAACAATTTTTCTTTTCAAAGAGTTGTTTTCTTCTAAAGCAATCTCTTTTTCTTTTTTCACCAAATTAATTTTATTCTTCAAAGATTTATTTTCTTCATAAATATCATTTAGTTTAGAAGACAAGGGGATATTTTCATTTTCCAAAAATTCATTTTCTTTTGAAACACATGCAAATTTATTTTTGAAAGAGTCATTTTCTTTTAAAATAGAATCATATTTATTTTTCAATTTCTTATTATCTTTTTTAAGCAAATCATATTTTTCTAGAAGTTGTTGACAAAATGAAGCAAGATCATCATATGACATGTCAACATCCTCATCAAGCTCAGATTCGGAATTTACCTCAAGGGGGTTATCCCTTTAGACCATGTAGCACATGTTAGAAGCATCACTTCCATCATCCGAGTCACTCCCCGTTACTTTTGTTCACCAAGGGAGACTATAGTGTTCCATAGTATAAAAGCCGAATTAAAGTTAGAAACCCTAAATAAATATTCATCATTTAGGGTTGACTGTAGAGCATGGATGGCTTTTGCATCAACCTTAAGATATTTGCCATTAAAATAATAAGTCTTTAATAGTGGCAAAATAAACATGAATACCTAGGACTTTGAGGTACATTGACATCTTAACATTCCAAGTTTGGATACTAAGAATATCAAACATGGGAGGTGACATGAAATCCATGTGTGTGTATAAATATTATGATTAGCTAAAAAATGAGGATCTTAAACTCTAGGTTGTTAGACCCAAATCAAGAGCACCAGGCTCTGATACCAATTGAAATCACCTAGAGGGGGGTGAATAGATGACTTGCTAATCTAATGATGAATTAATGCGGAATTAAAACTTTTATAAAAACTAAAAACTATTAGGCTAAACGCACCAAGTATAACATAAGAGTGTAGCCGAATTCTCAGTGAAGGGCTCTAGACTCTCTCCTAAAGATTCCTCTAAATAAGAGTTGAGGTGCCGCTATGACTCTCTTGATTGATACAAGTGTGAGCAAACAATCCCAAGCACGTATCAATAGAGCACAAATATATCAAGTATATAAAAGAGATAAACAATATAAGCATGTAAGATATAAACACAAGTGAGAGATAGAGAGAGAGCAATCGCAAACACGGAAAATTTGTTTCGAGGTTCGAGTACCCTTACTCTATGTCCCCGCCTTGAACACTATGAAGGATTTTTACTAGAATCAATCCCACCGAATCACTCGGTGCCGTAACACCTACAAGGAGTTCACACTAGAACTCTTGGACTCACTAGTCCCATCACTTGTTCCCACAATAACAAACACACGCGAGCACACTAGCTTGCCTAGGCCGCACCTCTACACCGAGCTCCTACAAGAACTCGAAACAATATGAGCCCGCAAGTTCGCCTCCTCAAATACAATGCTGACCACTTGGTGATCTAAACACTTTGATCACTTAAAAATACTCTCACAACAGCTCTCCTATAGGAATGATATAGTAATAGATAGCTTAAGTTTGTGAGAGAAAACAAGATAAAATGTGTGGAGGAAAAACTCAAGAAATCTCTTTTCAAAACCACTCTTAAAAATTCTCCTTTTGATATGGAAGTATTTGCTCTATAACAAGTGGAGATAAACACTTAGAAAGGTAGGAAAAACTAGTTTGAAAGCCCACTACAAATCTTATGTAAAACAGCCTAAAACAACCCCAATTTATAGGTCGTAAAAATATAGCCGTTGGGGTCCAACTCAGCAGAAAACTCTGCTGCCGGTCGACTGCCCGATCGACCGCCAATAATCGGATTACCGACCGTTAGGAGAAACGGTCGACCAGTCGATCGACCGAAAACTGGACTATGACCTAGCGGTCAACCGCCCGATCGACCGGGCCATTTACAAAGAGCAGAAGCTCTCTGGCAGTCGACCGTGCGGGCGACCGGCCCTCGGCTGTGCACGTTTGTGCACATCAGTCGACCGCCCAGTCGACCGACTTCTAACTCGGTCGACCGTGCGGTCGACCGGCAAAAGGCCTGATCAGCAATTATAAAGGGATTAAAACTTAGTCTTTTACCTTCAATAAGATCCGATAAATTCTCATAAATTTTACAAAAATAAGTTTATTAATATACTTTGATATACAAAAATGTTTGATTAAAAATCAAAATACATTACAAACATTTTGAACTATTTTTGTAATATAGAAATTTTGGCTTAAATAAAAATCTGTATTTTTCAAAATCAATTTTTCAAAACTTCTCCAAATACAAAAATAAGATACTTTAAACATTTTTGAAGCTTAGTGTATATGGATATGATCCACTACACATATATGATGAAATATCTATGTTTTTGACAATAAGCTTTAAAATAAGTTTTGATAAAACACATGTATTTTGAAGCTTAAAATCCAAACCAGTATTTTCTAAAACAAAAACTCTTTTATGAAAACACATATAAATCTTGTTTGTGAGTGTATTGAACTTGAGCAATCCACCAACTAATCTATCTTTTACATATTATCTAAAAGCAAAATCTTGACACTTACAAAAACTCGAACACAGTCTTCTGAAAATCTTCTCTTGAAAATCTTCTTCTCCTTCTTGACTTGGTCTAAACCTTTGATCCATGAGCTAGACTCCTCTTGAGTACTTGATGCAATTTTGATGCGCGAGCTCTTGAATCATCACGTGCTAGCTCCAAAACTTGACTTCAAATCCTTTATTGAAGCTAAACATCTACTAAGATCTTGATCAAATATCTGAGACTAAATAAATACAAGATCATTAGTACTATAACTATATGAGTTAATTATCATCAAAACTAGAGCGATGGGCCTTCGGGCCAACACAACCCCAACAAGTCAAAAATCTGACCGTTGGCAGTGGACCGACAAAACAATTTTGTTCTGATTTTGACCCCAACAGTTTCCATTTGCCTTTTTCTTGGTCGCACCCCAATGATTTTATTGGATTTTCTCCATTAGTTTTCAATCCCTATAAATAGTGGCATTGTAGAAAAACCCAATAACAAGATTTTAACATCCAAGATCAAGTTTTAGTGATCAAAATTCATTTTCTTAAAAAGATTTTGATATTGAGCCAAAAACTTCACATCCTTGTATTTGCTTGAGCTTTCCTTTATATTTTTACAACCATTTCTTATCACACAATCTCAAAGAGCTTCAACTACTCTACTTGGTTATAGGATTGTATTTGAGTGAGTTTTTTGTGATCAAGAAGAAGATCACTTTTCTTATATTCTTAAAGTTGTAGAGGTTACGACCTCGAGTGAGCTAGTGAGCTCAACTGTAGGTGTTGTGGCACTAAGAGAGGCACTTGCAGATCCGTTGAGTTCTTGGGGGAACTTGTAAGAGTTGTCGATCTCGCGAGATGGTTTAATGAAAATTTTTTATTGCAGTGAAGGCGGGGGGGACGTAGAGCGGTGACTCGAACCTCGAAACACATTCTTGTGTTTGCGATTGCTCTCTATCTCTTAACTCAACTCTCTCTATTCTTGCATAGTAATATTGATCATCTTATTGCAAGTATCTTTTGTATTGCGATTATTTATTGCTAATTGCTAGTAATTATTTTAGTTTCGCATTATTTGTCATAAACTTATAGCCATCACCTATTCATCCCCCATCTAGGTGATTTACATGAGTTCCTTAAAGGGAGCCCGGGCCCGGGCTGGCACATTTTTGCCAGCGGGGCGAGCTCATCTCGGCCCGCCCCTTTGGCCCGTCGTGCCTGGGCCAGGCCGTGTCAGGCCCGGCCCGTTTGACATCCCTACTAAAGGGGTGTTTTTATAGAGTTGTTTGTGAGAGTACATGATACAAATTTCAAAAAAATATAAGAAACGCTTGTGCGTATGTCTCACATCTTTGGACTAAATGACTAATATAGATCAAGATTAAATTTAAAGCTAAGAATTTTTTCTGTAAAATTATACTAGAAATATATATATTTTTTAATATAAAACAATCATATAGTAAATTTTAGAATGTAATTCTTATTTGAATAAACTTTTTAATGTATAATTCAGTACGTATTTTTCATTAATACCTATTTAATAAAATCTCTATATTTTAAATCAATCTAAATAGCGTTTTCAAAGCTTTTCTTTATATAAATGGGTTTTCTAATATTTTCCCTCAACTAACTCCTTAGCTTCTTTATTTCTCAAAGTACCCTAAAATTTTCCCACAACCTGAACAAGTAAGTACAAGGAAAGTGATTTGAGAAAATGTCCTAATATTTTGAATATGGTGTCTTATGAGTATCCTAACCATGTCTTTTGGTATGGTACAATGTCTGTGTTAGAAACATTTTTTTCAAACACGAGTATTCCCTATATATATAATATACAACAACTATGATACTTGTGAGCCAGGTTGCACAAATACAGATACGAGTATCAGGATATGATACGAATACTTTGAAATACAAAAATTGAAAAACCACTAATACTATATGTCGTGGATACGACAATTAAGAAATATTATTTATATATTTATTTAGGCAATTATGATATTTTGTAATTCACTTAAAGAAAAAAGTGTTGAATTTTTTTTTAAAATAAGTGAAATGAGAGAAACTAGATAAAATTAGTGGACAGCGGGGTTAAAATCATTTATATTCATTTATTTCACTTTTATCAAGTTCAATAAAGAGAAATAAATCGATTTTAATTGAACTTATGAATATATAAGTATGTGGCTCATGTCTTATTATTATTTTAAACCTGATATTCGTATAACAATATCTAATGAAAATTCAACAAGTATTTAACAAAAATTGTGTCTGAAATATATTTCAGCAGATATAGATGGCCGATTTAGAAAAATACAAGTCACTTCTGATGGGCATCAAATCTCAAAGCTTGAGAAGCAAAAGAAACGTGAAGACTGGAAAGAAATTAAAGGGTAAGACTGTCCTGATTTGCCACATAGGAGTGTGAAAGTCAAAATTTTCTTCTACAAAAGCAGAGAGGATTCGCACTGCGAAAGGAAAGAGAGAGTACAGCAGCAATGGTGGAGAACCAGAAGTGGGCGAAGTTGGGTAACTGCACATCATTAACTTGAAAAATGTGCTCTCTCTCTCTCTCTCTCTCTCTCTGTATGTGGAAAATTGCTGAAATTTGAAATAATCCATCACTATTTTCAGAATGATGGAAACCCATAAATAATGTCTAGTAAAAAGCACTGGGGTTGGGGTGTGTGGTTGGGGGGGGGGGGGGGGGGGGGGGGGGGGGGGGGGGGGGGGCGGGTGGGGGCGGGCGGGGGGGGGGGGGGGCGCGGGGGGGGTGGGGTGTGAATTTTGGACAAAATTCTCACAAGCAATGAACACAGTTTTCCTTTGAAGTTCCAAGATATGGTTACATTGGATTGGTAACTTGAGTATGACTTGTAAGCTTCATCCTACATCCTACGTGAATTGCTAATAGCCCCCCATATTTTTTAGGTTTAACTTAGAAATTTGAGTTAGAATAGTATCCTTACCCCTATAAATACTATTATATTTGCTTTTTTTCTTAATAATATATAAGTTAGGATTTTGAAACTCAATAGGTTATTTTATTGGTGAAAACAAACTCGGATTGGGATGTTAGTCAGTGTACTGGTCAATTTTTTACGCTCATCAAGATCACGACATGTGTCCCGCTGCATCAGAATCGTCACAAAAGCGATCAATGAGCTCGACATGACAGTAGGGGCAGCACGGACCCAAGGAGAAAGCCTCAGGTCCTACCCTGAGCCCACTATAATCTCGAGCTACATGCACAGATCCGTGATCTTTAGGTCCTTTCTGGGACCACAGCGATCCGAGATCATCCACCACGGATGATCAACTCGGCCGTGGTAGTTCGTTAGTCGGGCCCCCTAATTCTGAGATGAAGACCCTCCATGAAGACTATCTCTCCTGCGTCGGTTACATCAGAACGACATGCTTCTCGTGGTTCGTGGATTCAATTTTGCTGCTAAATCATCCCCATGTTTCAAACGTTACAACACCTCAACATCAATGCGGGTTGTTATTGGTAGTGGTGAATATTTCTGCATGGCAATCTCTGCAGTCAAGCGGCGCGATCTGGGTGGTTAAGAAAATCATAATGTGCAAATCATACTGTTAGAAGGTCCGAAATTTCTGCACCTTCGATTACGGCCCCAAAAGGTATAAATACATCTTGATCTAGATTGAGAAAAAAGGGCTTCTGATTACCACTAAAACACATGTTCACAAGTATTCATGACTTTCCTCAAACAATGATACTTATTCTCTCGCTCGAGGGTCTTCGACCAACACCACATCGATACTCCTGACCTGATTGGTGTCTTTTTTCTTTGTTTTTGGCAGGATTAATCGGGAGCGTCTAACTGTCTAATGCGAAAAAGTCCCCACCGCAGTCAAATTTCATGAAAAGACTGAAATAAAAAGAAATAAGTCAGTTAAAGAATACAAATAAAATTAGGATTAAAATATTGTTATAATTAGAATATGTGTTTTGGAGTACCATGTTATGTAATTGTATTTTTATATATTCTAGTGCATTCTCCTCATTAATAGTATATACAATTCAATTTCTTTAATTTACTTTACATGGTGTCAGAGCCATCTCTCTTCAAATTCATTATCTATTTTTCTCTCCTTTTGATCGTCATTGTAGTCATGTCAATCACAAACATGTATTGAGCCATGCTTCTGTAGTTCTTGTCTATCGCGAAACGAGATATCAACAAGATCGTTCATGCTAACTAGGGTCTTTTGACCCCAAGTTTTTACACCGATATAGTGCTCCGGGGATAAACTTAGCAATGTTGTCATTAGCCTCTCTCAGGCTGATCAACGCTTCGGCCTCTACTTGGGCAGGATTCATGTTCACCTCTAGAGGGGCCACTAGTTCTAATTCGGACATGCTAGATCAGTCGTAGTAATATTGTTGATTATACGGCTTCTTCGCTCTTTTTCCTTAGCACTAACTCGCATTGTATTACATAGTCTTCTAACTTGGCCAAATCCATGAAAGGTTGGCCTGCAAAGCGCTTTCTCAGCTCAAATGTCATGTTATTTTGGACAATTTGAGTGTAGTACCTCTCTAGGAGGTTGATCTGACACTTTGAGTTTTGCCACTTGGAGCCTAGCGATTAATCGTGAATAGTTTGTCGGGCTTTGGTTGGGGCTAGCCAGTTCGGTGATGATCACGTCAGGTTTAACCTTATAGAACTTTTGTGGAAAATCTCTTCATGGCCTCCTAACAAGGCATCGATGCGGTGCTAATTTGTGGTACCATTGAAAGGCTAAACCATACAAGTAACTGCCAAACAACCTCAACCTCAGTGCATCTCGTTTGATGCCTCTTTGCACTAAGCGATGAAGCAAGCGATGTGTTCCCAGGTTGACATGTAATCCTTCCTGAAAATAGGGAAAAAGTCGGTATCTTGTAGCCCCTGGGAATTCAACATCGTCCACATGAGGGAGGTAAGACTTGCGATAAGCATGCCTGAACCTTCGTTGGATCCACTCGACCCGCACGTCTGGTATGTATTTGGTCGTTGCTCTATTCTGAACTTAGGAAATGGGTCATTCAGCTCTCCCAATTGTTCGTCGGCAACGGGACAAGTCATTTTTCCTCAATCGGGTTCAGTGTGTGATGTTGCAAATGACAAGTGCACCAATCGTTTACAAGTAATAAAGTGATAAATAGAGTGTCGAATCCATGAGGATTGTCATTTTATTAAGTACCAAAAGTGTATTGACTCAAAGTTTTATTTGAAAGAAAAATAAAGATATAGAAGTGAAATAGACTAAAAAGATATTGACTTTAGATAGAAAAAATACTAAGACAATTGATTTCCATAATTTAATAATCTGAATTAACAAGTTGTTTATGTTAGTAACTATTACTCATGTTAACATTGAAAGCACCCTACTTTAATTACTGTTCTCTCTCGAGTAACACTAAAACTATCCCCTCGACGAGAACCTACAATATCTCAATCTAATAGATTTACAAGTTAAAAGATGCAATAAGTTCGGTGATCTTTCTCTTATGATTACACAATATATGCATCTCCTTTCAGTCTCAACATGTGAGGGGTGATTTCTATTTCTATAAAACATTGCTAAATTATCTTCTCTCGATCTCAAACCTAGCCATCTATAATTGTTGCAATCAAGTAATAACTTGAAGAATGGGAATAAAAACTTAACATATAAAAATATGACATGAAGAATGACTTGTAGCAGAATAGCAACTAACATAATAACAAGATTAAATCTTCATATTACTATATCAATGTCCTAACTATGGAGATTTAGCTCATGATAAAGAAATTGCAAAGCAAAACAATAAACATAAATTATAAGGCTTATTTCTCTGATTAGATGATTAATTTCAAAGAATTCCAGTCCTTTATATAGACCTCAGAGACATATCTAATAGAGGATACAAAAGGAGTTCTAATCCAACTTTAACTCACCATATGAATTGGATTCTGAATTGGACTGCAGCCACCTGATGTTAATTACTGAAAAAGGGTAGTCAAGCGACTGAACTAAAAAAATTCTCAGCATAAGAATTGTATCCCTTTCAATCATCTTTCTGTAGCATCTTGAGTCATATGATTTAGACTTTTAGAATGAAAGTTATGATCAAAATAATAAGACATGTAGAGTCTGAATCTGAAGTTGATTATGTTCTGGTCTCTGTTTGAACAGTCCTCGGCTGCGCAGCCGGTAGCTTGGCTGGCCAGCCGACATATGGCGAAGTTTGACCTATGTAATTTTGTTGCCTTTTGTTTTATACTTGGAGTCTCTGTTGCTAGTGATGTTTTGACTTTGAGTCTGAGTTTTTTGGTTTGTAGTAAATCTGACTGCAATATCTTTTTATATCAGTTTTTCGCTATTTCACTCTCTTTTCTTCAATTTGTGTTTTTGACCTAATTTTTTACACAAATATAAGAAAATATACCAATGCGGCATTAAATGTGGCAAATAATAGGCATAAAAGGGTATAACATATGTGTGTAAATCACATTCATCAGCGTTTGTGTAGACATAATTATCGTACTCAACGTTATATACATCCTGATCTCTGGCGTAGCGATCTGGCCCGCCGAAGCCTGGGTTTGGTTTGTCGTTCGGCAGCCATCATTATAGGGTTAGTCATGCTCGTTCCGATCGTAGTAGGCCATGTCAGGATGGTCCCTATCTATGTGAGTATTACCCCTCCTGTTCGGCGCCCTTTGCCCCAAAATAATTAGATCGAACATCAGCAGGGGTCACCTCTGGTCAATACGAATTAAACCAGGTGGTTCAATCAGTAGCGTTGCGATTGAGATTAGGCCGATGTTCGACACTCCAATTGTTACCCTCGTCGTCTGTTTGGGGCAAGATCAGGTAGGGTTCTCTATACCATTTTGCGATGATAGGTTGCCACGCAACTCTACTACCCGTATTTGGGACCTTTTCGAGGTCTTTCACCGCTATTCACCCTGGCATCCCGATCGCTATTGGCCAAGGTTCGAGGCTCAGTATTTCATATCCAGGGCGATGGCCGTTAGCATTGACTTATGGTATGCCGAAACAAGTTTATACACTACAACATGACCTAACAGATTCAATTGTATGAACAACTAGTTGACGACATGTGATCATACACGTTCATTGCATATTTAATATCACATGTGTCACATCTCTATATTTATTTTATAATAAAACATTGCTATTTAATGTATTTCATGTCTAGTGACGTGCAGGGTAATTAAGGGAGAAAAGAGAGATTGATAGATTTATCCAACTAAATCTCAAAAATTCATAAGAAAGGAGATCGATTCAAATCAAAAGATTCTAAAAGCTATCTTATTTGAAAACTGGATATATCAGATAAGATAATATCATCAAATTTCAAGAGAATAAAGGATTATTGAAGACCCTATCAGTGTCACTGAGGATAAAGAGATAAATCATCAAATCCAGAACAGATATTCAAAATCTAAGAAGATAAAAGGATATAAGATGAATTAACGGATAATCGACTCCCAGACCCTAGCCTACGGCCAGTATAATGCGGCAAAAATGTGGGAGAAGCGGCATTTTCACGGTATTTTGTTTGAATCTTGGGGAGCGCCAGCCCCCTATCTTCGTACGTCTATCCTCGTCTTAATTCTCCTATAGATACCTGCATACCCAGAATGCAGAGGGTGCACGACTCCAGTGGAGAACTCCGGAGAGAGTTTTAGGGTTAAGATTCTTCTTTTCCCTATATTCATTGTTGTTTCAATTTGAGAAAAAGAATTGTAAAGAGAAGATAGAGTGCTTGTAATTGATGGTGACAGCTCAATAAAGCTTCGTCAGTTCTTTTCATTTTATCTCTTTTTATTTTTACTTACTTAATTGCTCTATTTACTTTTATCTGCTTTATGCCTTCTTTTTAATCATGCCTTCTTAATAACTTGGATTAGGAAGAGTTTCATGATAGAAAGAGAGGAAAAATTATCTTTAGAGTAACAATAGATGTAATTTTTCTTAAAGATAGTTATATTGAAATGACAGCCAATAAAACTATCCAACTTCTCTTCATTGTTACTTAACTTAGTTGATCGCTTGCTTTCCTTTAATTACTCCAAGGTATGTTCTTTCTTTTCCTGTTTATTTTCTTTCTTTTTAAATAGCAATTAAAACACTAACATCATCTTCTTCTACCTTCTATTTTCTTCTAATCTAGCTTAATCTTTTTTTTTTTCTTTAAAAAAAGAAGATTTTTAACTAGTATAGTAACTTAGAAGAAGACTTACACAATGCTTCCATCATTGTCCCTTCCTGTAGATTACGACCCATTAGCCATAGGCTACACGGTAGCATTGAGGACCTAGCATTGTTCCTAAACACTGTATTTTTCTGTACAGGTTTGGTTCGATCATATTTTTGGCGCCATTGCTGGGGACTTGTGAAATTTTTTGTTTTGAAAATCAACATTTAATCTTTTTCTTGTTTTATAAAAAAAATTTAAAAATTTAAAATTAAAAATTAATGAAAAAATATATTCTCAGAAATTTAAATTGTTTTAAAATTAAAAAATTATTTTTCTTTTCTATCCAAAGAATTACTTCAAAATTGTCTTTTTTTTACAGCGATATTGTATGGACAAAAGAAGATTTCCACAACTAGATAGAACTTGCTTGCTAAAAAATTGCATTGCTAAAAACAATTTGCTTGCTTCAGAGCCGTAGAAAAGGTTAGTATTTTTCTAACTCTACCCACGAATCTCCTGTCAGTGGGATTTTGAAAGTGCTTTGACTGGACTTATTTGAAAATCACCTAGAGGGGGGTGAATAGGTGTATGGCTAATTTAATGACAAATGATGCAGAATTAAAAACTAATTGCAATACCTAAGTGTAACCAAAGAGTGTAGTCAAATTTCTGGTAAAGGGCTCTGGACTATCTCCTCTAAATTCTCTAAATAAGAGTTGAGGTGCTATATGAAGCTCTTTGGTTCAACACTAGTGTGGCAAAAAAAAATATCAAGCATAGAAGATATGAATAATATGATGCAATGCAAGATATAAAAGAGAGAGAGTTAGAGATAGTGGATCAATCGCAAACACCGAAAGATGTTTCGATTCGAGCAACTGCTCTACGTCACCGCCTTTACACAGAAGGATTTTCACTATATGTCCACACAGGACCTCTCATACAGGGAACCTCCACCGAGGATTTGCAAATACAAAATAGGAGTACACAACTCCTCTCTCCAACAAACAACCTCTACACAAGAGGCAAGGCACAACAATAATCACCTCACACAAGAGGGATAAGGTACTAAGCCAAACAACATCACCTCTTCACTAAGAGGGACAAGCACAAAGCCAAACCAGCCACAATCACCCTCTTCACAAGAGGGATAATCACAAACCCAAATCACAATCTCATCACCTCTATACAAGAGGGATAACAACAAACCCAAAGCTCAACCTCCTCTACACTAAGAGGATAGGCACAAACCAAAGCAAAGAGAAAGTTACACTCTTAGTGATCTCAAAGACCACAAACAACCTTGGTGATCTCAAGACCACAAACAATTTTCCCACAAAAACAAGATCGTATAGATAGGATAGAGATGATAGCTCAAGTGTGAGAAAACAGGAGTTTGGAAATCAAAATCTCAAAAAAAAGAAAAAACTGAGAAAACTACTAAGATGAAATAGATAAAAAGATCAAAAACTAATTCCCAAAGACTCTTTTTTTCTTTGATTTTTCAACCTTGAAGCATTATAATGATAAATTTTATACCCAAAAACTCTTTAAAACTTTGTTGTAAAACACTTGTAAATATGGGAAATTTTCTCTTCTAAAAATCTTGTTCAAAACAACTCAAGAGAAGACATATATATATAGCCCCTCAAAAATCTGCCCGTTGGCAGCCTAGAAAGGTCAAAAATGACCTTCCGTTTGACCACACGATCGACTGACGCAATGGTCATATTTCTAACTATTGTGCCTCCGGTCGACCGCCCAATCGACCGGGCAACACCTGAGAGTTTGGTGCTTTCGGTCGATCGACTGCTCGGTCGACCAGCGTTTTAGGCTGGCCATGTGCACGTTTGCGTGCACATCGGTCGACCGGTCCGGCGACCGACTCCTGGTCCGGTCGACCGCCAGTGTGTTTGGCTGGGAAATTTGGGACTGAAAATAGGTTATTTAATACAAATTAAATCCCATAAAATCACATAAATTTCACAAAAATAAGTTTCTTATAAGATATTTGAATACCAACATATGTGACTAAAAATCAACACATATACAAACTATTTGAACTATTTTTACGATATAGAAATTAGGCTTAAATACAAAATTGGCATTTTCCGAAAAAACCAAACTTTAAAATGGAAATCCAATTTTTCTCAAACTTGTATAAATAAAAACATAATATTGAAACAATTGAAGCATGTGTATATGGATAGAATCAATATACATATAGATATATATCTATGTTTTTGATATGAAATCCACAAAACGGTTTAAACAAAAAATCAAACATATTGAAACTTTTGTGTGTATGTGTGTGAACTTGAGCATATCAACACTATCTACTTTTACACAAGATCTAAACATAATCTTAAACTAAACAAACCGAAGTCTTCCTTTCGATGCTCACTTCAAGATGACTCAATCCAAACATGATCCAACGATCTTGACTCCAACGAGTGCTAGATGCGATCTTCACGCACGAGCTCTTGAATCACATGTGTTTAGCTCCCAAAACTCTTTGTTGAAGCTAAACACCTACTAATATCTTAGTCAATAACTGAAACTATATAAATATAAGATCATTAGTAAACTATAACTGCATGAGTAATCATTATTAAAACTAGAGTGATGGGCCTTGGGCCAACAATCTCCCCCTTTTTAATGATGACAAAACTCATGGAGTTATATATGCATGGATTAAAGTTAAGCTTCATAGACGCTCCCCTTAACTCATGCATAGCAACAAACAATGGATATTCAATGAAATGCATAAACTAAGAAACACATATATGCATAAATATGGAAATAAACATGCATAAACTCACCAAATTCTTTTTCCCTTTTTGCATAAACGAGAAATATAACTTGCATAATAAACATGCATATATAAACTGTCCAAATACTTTCCCTTTTTATCAATTCATCAACAAAAGGGCAAAAACAAGTCAAACAAAAATATATATATATATATATATATATATTATATATATAAATAATATATATATATATATATATATTATATATATATATATATATATATATATTTGTTGGCCCAAGGTTACAATCACCCATGTTTAGTGTGTTGATGATTACAAAACATATTAGTTATTTGTACTAATATTGCTTATTGTTTAAGTGTGTTTCAGGGTTCTAACTCTACTAAAAGGTTTACACCCTAAAGAAAGTAATTTGAACTCAAGACAACTCAAAGTGGGCTCAAGACTCAAGTGTTGAAGACCTTGATGGTGAAAAGCCCCCTTGAAGAGCTTGTAGTACTTAGAACCAATGTAAGAATTAGAATGTTAAAGTTTGAGTATTGGATATTGGCTCTAGGATACACACACACAATTTGGTTTTGTTAAA